>OY725324.1:20028863-20628863 GCA_963242795.1 Inga leiocalycina
GTTTAAAGAACGTGCTTCCATTTTTTATAAGGGTTTAAAAGGTTCATGTAAGGTGTTAACAAGTTCTGATAAGATTTTTGCAAATTCTAATTCAAATATCACCACTTACTATAATGATAAGGTATTGATTCTCACTCCTGATAAAATTTTATCAGAACTTATTAAACCCTTATTTGGACTTAATAAACCCTTATCAAAAGTGAGAATCAATACTTTGCTATTATAGCAAATGGTGAATTTTGAATTGAAATTTGTGAACATTTTATCAGAACTTATTAAAACCTTATTTGAACTTGTGAAACCCCCATCAAAAGTGGAAATCAATACTTTACTATTGTAGCAAGTGGTAAATTTTAAACTGGAATTTGTGAAAATCTTATCAAAATTTGTGAAACTCTTATTAGAAGTGAGAATCAATACCTTTCAATTGTAACAAGTAGTGATTATTAAATTGAAATTTATGAACATTTTATAAGAACTTTTTAAAACCTTATATGAACTTGTTACACACTTATAAAAAATGGGAGCACGTTTTTTAAACTCAGAGGGACATTTATGTCATTTCAATTCAATTTCAAAAAGTACAAATTAAGCCTTCACACCTCTATGATATTATGAATATTCAGAACATCTTATCTTTTTGTATTTTTAAAGTTCTTTTTTAAGGGATTTTTCCATTAATTTTTATATTTATATTTATATTTATATTAATTCTTTTATAGAGTCAGGTCAATTAGCGAGTCCCTGCCTCGCGGACATGACGCGTTTAATTTCTTCCATTCACTTTCCTAGAAGACTAGTGGCTATACTTTATTTTGTTCATTTTCCGTTCACTTTCCTAGAGGACTAGTGACTATCACTTTTGACATTTGAAACATATGGAAATTTAATAATTGGGTTAATTTTATGAAATTGAGTATACTTTTAAGGGATTGATTATTCATGTAACAATTTTAATAAATTCCGCAATAACATTAACTACCACTTTCAACATGTGAAGCATTTGAGAAAATTTAACTAATAATGAGGTCATATTTTGTGAAATTGACTACATTTTTAAGGGATTAATAGCTTGTTTAACGATTTTAACAAGTTTCTCGATGACATTGACTATCATGTTTTATGACATTTGAAACACTTGGGAAAATTTAACTAATTGTGTCAAGTTTTGTGAAATTGACTACATTTTTTAAGGAATTGACAACTCGTCTAATGATTTTAATAGGTTCTATAACACTATTGATTAACACTTTTGACATGTGAAACATTTGGAAAAATTTAACTACACTCTTAAAAGGATTAACAATACATGTAAAGATTTCAACAAGTTGCGTAACACCATTATCTTCCATTTTTTATATGTGAAACGCATGGAAAGAAAATGTAACCAATTGGGTCAGGTTTTATGAAATTGACTGCACTTTTGAGGAGATTGACAACCCTTATAATAAATTTAACAAGTTGTATAGTGTTATTGACTACCACTTTTGATTAATATTCATTGACTAGTACAATAAACACATTTACCAAAAACAGTATTTACATCACATCAAGTACATTATTTATATATTCAAATCACAAGTGAACATTAAGATCCTATATGCACCTAATGTTTTTTTTTTTTTTTTGTTATTGACAAGAAAACATGTACCATTAACTATACATTAGTTACAAAAAGGATAAGTTGTTTACCATAATCCTTCTTCCAAAAAATTATGAAGGGTTTGGACAAATGAACACCACAAAAGTAACCCTCATGTATTTGCAGATTGTGTGTTTCTTCTTCACGCAAAGCCCCACAATTTAGTGTACTACCGTCACGGACAGGCTAAAGTCATATGCCAAGGCTATGGCGTCTGTAGCAGAAGAGTGGACTGAAACTATGTCAAGAATATTGGATTGGTTGCCCCCCTTGCTCATAACATGATTAGATGGCAGTCTAAGAAAAGTTTAGAGCAGCAAAATTTTGTGTCTTCGACAAATGTACTGTTGGTACTAATAGCCTCTATGATTTCATGTCATTTCAGCACATTTTCTTGAGTTTTATACACTTTAGGTTCATTTGTGCATATTTTGAATAGTCAAAGATAAAAAAATGTGCATGGGGTTTTTGGTTGCACAATATTGCTGAATTGTGCATATTTTGGCTTCCATCCTTGTTAGATAAGAGCTTATGGAGTTTATTATTTTGCAAGGTAAATTTTAATAGAAGAATTAGATGTTTCAAGCCACTTGGAAGGGCTTTGGAAGGATTTGAGGATCAAAGTTGATTGGGAAACACATTATGGATATCAAAGATAAACAAATTGAGACCATACCATGGGCAGATCACTTCACTTGAGGTAGAAGAACTTAATATTTTCAATAGAAAAATGAGCTACAGCTCACTTTGTCTCAGCTACAACCAAATTCAAAACAGAGGAAACTCAGCCGCGGCTTAAATAGTTCGACTGTAGCTGAGTCAATGACAGCAAAATGCACAGCACCGGTAAACCAGAAAAATTGAGGTTCTAAGTATTTAAGGCCAAACTCATTCTTGGCCGCCATTTTGGACTTGGAGTGTTTGGGAGTATTTTGCTGTGCTAGGGCTCGCCTCTTGGTGAAGATTGAGCAAGGGTTTGAAGCTTTGAGGAGATTTGGGCTTCTTTCGTTAGTTTTTCCTCTCCATCTTACTTTCTACTCTTGTTCCCTGTTTTGTTGATGTATATGTACACTCTCATGGATTTGTTGAACAAGAGAGGCTAAATACTTTGTTCTAAAATTATTTTGAACCTATGAATTAATTCTTGATTACTCCTCTCTTTTTGTGATTAATGATATATATGTGCTTATTTTACCCTTGCCTGATGCTTTTAAGTGCTTAATCACTATTTAGATGATTTGTTCACTTGAATGATGCTTGAGAGAGTTAGATTGAGGGTAGAATTTGGATAAAATTGTGTGAGAACTTTATGTTTTCTTGTTGAATGGATGGTTTTGTTGGTAAGATAGAGATATACTTGCCAACTTTGCATAGTCACATTAGGATTGGAGCTTGAAAATTGGTTTTTATTAATTGTGATAAGAGATTGGGCAATTAATGGAA
The DNA here is from genome assembly GCA_963242795.1 of Inga leiocalycina. Lineage (NCBI taxonomy): Eukaryota > Viridiplantae > Streptophyta > Magnoliopsida > Fabales > Fabaceae > Inga > Inga leiocalycina. The sequence continues at coordinate 20,031,949 of OY725324.1, forward strand.
CTAAAACACTTAGTCTTGACTTGAGAGAGCTTTTAAAAGTCCTTTTTGTTAAGAAGTTATAAGAGGAATAAATAATGCTAGGCCTCATTTGTTCTTTGAAGTCCATAAATCACTGGTTTTTATTTTTTTAATTTAAAATTAGTTTTCTTTTATTATTGATATTTGTATCACTCAAATTAGATGCAAGTGTGATAATTGATCCTTAACCGGATTTTGATATCAAATCTTCGTAGGAATGATACTCTCCTTATAATTTTATTAAATAGCATGACCCGTATGCTTGTGGTGTGAACAAGTACAAACCTATTACCTGGCAAATCAATGAGTATCTTGATATGAAAGGCTAAGCATGTTGCACTTTGCTGCCGTCTCCAACAAAATTCCAGTTCCGTGGGAAAATATTGATATGAAGGAAGCATAGCCACTGTGGCGGGGAAAAGGTCAGAGGAGGAAAAGGATTTGAGAGTGAAATAGATAAATTCAGGGTAGTTTCGTCCTATACCCCAAACATTGGAATCCCAGATTTCCACTCTCTCAACAATGTGTCTTTTTCATATATTGACATCACCTTTTTGGAAGTTTAGAATTAAAGTGGTATTTTTAAGGGATTTTCGTAATTATTTTAAAATCATACGGTCCTTAAATTTTTATTTTTATTTTACTCAAATAGAAGTTTCTCTGAAAAACAATTCCCATAAATTCGTCATTAATTTTTTTTAACGCGCCATGTGACGTTCGCAGAAGGTGCTCATATAGCTACAGATTAAGAAAATAGCGTTGACCAGGAAAAAAAAATTAATGTACCACTGAAATTATAATATGATTAGCTACCAGAGAAGGTGGTTGCAGCTAGCTACCTACATAAAAAGAAGTGATTTGACTAATCGATCACTCACCCAAATTAAATCTTCAGATCTTGCTCAAGTGAAATCAATCCATGTCTTCCTTAGCCTCTACATCCTCTCAATCCAGAATGACTTTTGAATACGACGTCTTCTTAACTTTGAGAGATCCCCAAGATCGAGTAAGAACCTGCGTTGAAAACGGTTTAAGAGATGCTGGAATCAGAACTTTCATGGATGAAATGATGGAGAAGTTTCCCATACAAGAGACGATAGAGAAATCCAGAATTGTCGTGGTGGTTTTCACACCAGAATTCATTGTATCCGACATGTGTCTCAAGAGACTGGTGAATATAATGTGGTGCCACAAAACTATGAACAAATCCGTGTTGACTGTGTTCTCTGGAGTGAGCCAGGAGCAAGTACTTGAGCAGCTTGGAGATTTAGATCGGAGAAAATCAGCTGATTGGGAATTGGATTTCGATTTGGTTTCAAGAAGAGCCATCTCTGAAGCTGCTTCGCTAGCCGGCTTTACGCTAGGCCACTTGGAGGATTTCAATCGGAGAAGCCCTACGGTTGCTTCGGAACCGGATCACCATGCAGATTTCGTCGAAGGCCTCGCACAGGAGCAGTTGGAGGAGTTGATGAATTGGACTGTATCGGCTGCTAAAGCCATCCAGGATGAAGATGATTCACAAACGGATATAGATTCGATAAGTTTGGCTGCGTCGGAATCGGATCTCGATTTGGCTTCAGCTGATGATTTGAGGTAATTATAACCAATCCTTTTTTACTTCGCGTATGGTTTTTTACTTTTCAGTTCTATCTTTCCTCCTTGCAGAAATAGGAAACTCATCGCAATGTCTCAGAACCAAAGAGAAAGTTGATTAATGGGAAAATTAATCCTTTGATTTGTTGGCGATGATAGTTTTGATTCAATACAAATTAATCTCCATAATTAATTTTGATTTAGCCTCCCAATTTTAACTCACTACAATTAAGTTTTAACCATGTAAAACTTTATTCTGAGTTTTTTTTTTTTGAAATATAGAACTTTATTTTCTAAAATATAGAAACTAATATCTTAAGGGGGATTGAGTTGCATATATTGAGTCAAAATTCAAAAACTATTACAATCAAGTCCAAGCTATAGAGACAAAGTTACACCAAGTTAAAATTTAAAAATTAAATTACAATATAGTCAAAATTATAAGGACAATAAATTCCTAAAAGATGAAATACATATGTCTATATATATTGATGTAAAGATTAACCTTTTCAATTTGAATCAAATTTCTTTTTGTGCAGCCAATATATGTGTGTGTATAATCTGTGAATAATACAGCGTCTAATTAATCTTGAGATAATGTAATGCACATGATTTGATATTTAGTTAACCGTAATATTTATGCTGAAATTATGTTCCTTTTCCGCCCACTTTGCGCACCAAATTAAGATATTGACGCACAACATGTAACTTTGGTCCCAGTCTTGCTACCTACGCAATTATAGAATAGAATAGAATGAAAACAAATAAAAGAATTAAGCTTATCGTTATAAAAAAAAAAAGAAGTGTTCTCACTTTTTAATGATAGAAGATAACTGTTGAAGGTATAAAATTATAACAAATATATGTATTGCCAATTTTTTTTTCTCTTTCATCATTATTTTCTCACGAGAAACACAATAGTGAGTGTTAGACACATTCTTTGTGTTCTTGATTGCCAGGGCCACCCTAAAACCTAGGAAATTCCTGGCTTATTATTTTTTATCAGAATTCATGGGTTTTTATATAAGTCGCTACAACAAGTTAGCCACTACTCCTCTAAAGAATTCTATGCAATATTATTTTCCTTTTCATTTCTAAAGACAAAGCCATCAAACGGGAAGTTCAACTACCAAGCATTTGATTCCACTAATAAGAGGTTATACCAGTTTAATTAGAGTTTTGAGTTCAAGCTCTGGGGTTGCATCAATGTTAAATACTTGGTAGTTGAGCTTTACTATTATTGTGGTCTTGCTAGGCTCAATTCAGATTAGTTTGAATTCCAATAAATCCCTCAAGTTAAAAAGAAATAGGTTGAAATACCCGAAGCCCCATTAAATAAAACAGAGAGGAAGCTCCACCTTCCCTTCTTTTCTCTATTGGTTTTCTTAATTGTTGCGCAAATAGTGCTTGACATTAGGAGACTAACAGAGTGGTCCTCTCCATGGGGAGAGTGGAACCCACATGTGCACATGGGTAGGCTGTGCATGTAAAAATTATCATTAAGCAGACATTAATAAAGGGAATCAATGCAAACCAAATAAAGTACGATGATAGATGTATTTTGTTTTCTTTCATTCTTTTATGAAATGGCTGATACATTAAAGTTTTAATAAAGAAGTAAACCTCCTTGTACCCAAAAAAAAACACATTGTTAATTTTCGAGCATGTTTTGCAACTTAGCGATGTTCAGTGATGAAAACTTTTGTTTACAAAAAATCTGTTGTTCTTATTTTTTTTTATCATATATCTGATACATTATTTTTTTAATAAAAAAGTAATAAACCATATAAAAAAAGTTAATTTTGCGAAAATGTTTTACAACCTTATTTTCATCAGGGATCATACAGGAACTTTGTTGAGTGATAATATATCTTAACTTCATAGCTGAAATATTATTAGTATTTTCCCACATTTTCGTCTACTAGAAAAAATTCATTTGAGATATTTCGTATGCCCAGGAATACTGTAATTTGTTTCAAGAGCTTGTCAGTATTTCTATGTTTTTAGGGAAAAGTTCGGGCAGCCACCATGATACTAAACTTATTTCAATTCCCGGAAGAATTTTGAAATTTCACTCCATCCTTTGTAACCAAAATGAAATTTGTGGGTGAAAAAAATAATGATGTCATTGTTTTATTTTATAATGAGGGTATTTATAAGATAAATAAGGGTATTCATACAAAACAAATAAAATCATTCAAAAAACAAATAAAGTGATTCAAAAGAGCCCAAGGAGCTAACAAGAACATTTTGACTATTTAAAATATAAATAAAGGAATTTATAAGACAAATAATAATATTCATAAGACAAATAAAAATATTTATAAGACAAATAAACGAATATAAAGTAACCAGGGAATTAATAGGAGTAATTTGACCATTCAAAAAATAAATAAGGGAATTTAAAAGATAAATAAGAGTATTCATGAGACAAAAAATAGGATTTAAAAAAAATAAAATAAGGACATTATCATCTTTTCATCTATAAAACTTGATTTCATTTTGATATAAGAAGTATATTGAAATTTCAGAATTTTTTAAGGTTATTGAAATAAAAATGCTACAAGGAAAGCTGTATGATATTTTCCCTTGTTTTTACTCATTTGTCATGCCTAAAGGAATTTTAGGCTTTGTTTGATTTGAGGGGATGGGAGGGGAATGAGAGGCAGAGGAGGGATTTTGGCCCCCTTCCTTGATTGGCACGACAAGATTAAAAATTGAGGAGGGGAAAAAATTTCCCCTCTCTGCCCTCAAAACCTCCCCCCCCCCCAAATTGGGGGGATTTAGAGGGGAGGCTGAAACTAGCTCTCATTATGGATAAAAGTGCTTCTGAAATTTTGTCATTAACCTAAAAGTAGTCTTTGCCATTTTTTTTAGTAATATATGTATATAACTATAATTATAAGATATAATTTTAAATGTATATATATAATTGTATTAAACGTTATTTATAATTTAGGTATAAAAATATTATTTATAATTAAACTTTATTATACATCTAGAAGAGTTGGGAAAAAACCACTAATAACATAAAGGTAAAGTTGTTCATATGAAATTAATTTTCCATCCCTCCCCTCTGAACCAAACAAGGTAATATTAAAATCCCTCCCCTCCCCTTTATTCTAATCAGCACAAACAAAATAATATTAAAATCCTTTCCATCTCTTTCCCTTCTCCTCCTCTCCATTAAAATCCCTCCCATTCTCATCCCTCCATCGAACCAAACAAACCATTAGTCTTGAAATGGGTGGAGGAAGTTTCATTATTATCAGACAGACAGGGAGGGAGAAAATAAAATTAAAAATGGGGAGAAAGTGCGTAGAAATAAAGTAGAAAGATAAGGCTGCAACAAGCATGGGTCCCAGCGTGTGATTTGGAGGCTTTCTATTATGAGAGTGGTGCTAAAATGTTTCAATGAATTCTGATCTATATATAAAAGGTAAATACTACGGCAAGCACAGCCACTCCTCTAGGAACGTTATCAAGTAGGTAAGCGAGGTGATTGTGGGGATGTCAATTAAAAGTTTCATGCAAGAAGCAAAGGATTTGGGTTCTTAGATAGGAATCCTTCTATCCTTTTGAGCACTGATAGGAATGTGTTGGATGTTGTGTCTTGCATTGACATGGGTGATGGAAGAGGAAGATCTTAGTTAAAAGGGTTTGATGTTGTTAGCTGTCCTTGTTAGTTTTGTTTTTTTGCTTTATTTATCTGCTTCAATTTTTTTATGGGTTAAGATGTAAATTCAACAATAAACTATTTTTTTATGGGTATCCAACACAATTAACTATTTTCAGGCATAAAAATAAACAATCAATTTATTTCGTAATACTTATAGTAATGCTATTTATTCTAGTTAACTTCCGTTATTTTTTGTCCTATGGGTCCTACTAGTCTTTTCACTCTCTATTATTTTAATACTCCATCCGGTTTTATTTATAAACAACTATTTCTCTTTTGGGGTTGGTCCTTAATATAAATAACTTTTTTATCTCAAAATTTAAACTACTTTTTCCTTTTATACTTCTATCAAGTATATATATTTATTCAATATATATATATATATATATTAATAAACCACTAATTCTCTTTTATTCAATCATTTACTACCCATTTTTTCTCATATTTTTTACTCATTCTCTCCTTTACTTTTTTTATAAATAAGGGCATATTTGAAAAAAGGCATGACATCTTTGACATATTGATTGTTTTTAATTAATCTTAACCATAATTCATTTTTACAATCATAGAAAAAGTCCCTTATAAAAAGGATCAAATGGAGTATATTTTCAAAAATATGTGCCTTTTTTAAACGGGAAAATATCACTTAGACCCTATGGAAGCAATTTATTTTAGTCAACCCCCTAAAATATCACTTAAAATTTTTTTTATAAGGCAAATATGTCAATGACAAATTTTTTTTAACTCCCTAGATTATTTTAAATGCCCATGTTTGTCCTGTAAATCTATTTTTTTGTCTTATAAATATACATATTTGTCTTATAAATGCTCTTACAAAAAAATAAAGTAAGAGTATTATTGTCTTTCCACTGACAAAACTTAATTTTATTTTGACCTAAGGGGTGCAGTAAAATTTTTTTACAAGACAAATATATAAATGACCAAATTTTTTTGACTCCCTGAATTCTTTTAGATCCATTTATTTGTCTTGTAAATCTCTTTATTTGTTTTATAAATGTTGTTATGAAAAAATATAGTAGGGAAAATTTCAGTTAGCTCTCTCTATAACAAATTAATTTCAGTCATTTTTTTAAAACTTTCCGAAACTTCATTGTACCTCAATTGTTGAAATGTAATTAATTTTTTTGGGTGAAAAGATAATAATGTCCTTTTTTAACTTTTTTCAAAAGAGCATTTACAAGACAAATAAGGACATTCACCAAATAAATAAAGAGATTTACAAGACAAATAAATATATTCAAAAGAACCTAGGGAATTAAAAATATTTTGGCTATTTATAAGACAAGTATGAAAATTCAAAAGATAAATATAGACATTTACAAGACAAATAAAAGGATTCAAATAGGGAATTACAAATATTTTAGTTATTTACAAGACAAATAGAGTAAGGGCATTATTATCTTTTCACCAACAAAAATTAATTTTATTTTGACTATGGGGTGAGGTGAAATTTAAGAAAGTTTTGGAGTTTAACTGAATTAATTTGCTACAGAGGGGTTGACTGAAATTTCCCCAATAAAGTAAGGTCATTTTTGTTTTGCAACTCACAAAACCTAAATTTATTTTGACCCAAGGAGTTGTAGTGGAATTTCATAATTGTTTGGGGATTGACTGTAATAAAATTTCTTTCATGTGGTTTAAGTGATATTTTCCTATTTAGAAAAGGCACATTTTCTAAAGATATATTAAAATAATAGAGTGAGAAAATTGGTGGGACCCATAGTACAAAAAATTATGAAAGTTATCTCAGGTTAACAGCGTTACCATAAGTCCTACCAAATAAATTGATTATGTCTACCTTTATATCAAAAAATAGTTAATTATGTTGGGTGTCCATAAAAAAATAGTTCATTATTAAATTTACACCTTAATCTTTTTTAATTATTAGGCCTAAATTCCCTTTTACTTATTGAAAGAACAAATAATAAAGAAACATGCTAACATCCTCCCCCTCTAAGTTTGTCCCTTCTTCCCTTCAACCGCATCACAAAACACTTCATAAACCAATATGTAAAATTTAGGTAAAGAAATCAAAACTCAGAATCCACAATCCTGAGTTTTTCTTCCTCCTTTGACTTCAACACTATTTGGTAGCGTTGATGAAATACTATATATGAGAAATAGGCAGCAGCTGAAAAGCGCTACTAGAATTGGGAACAGTGGTGAGACTTCTTCAAACAATTGATGCCTCACCCATTATTCCCAAAGCATTACCATCACCTATAAAAACATTTAAAACTAAAAAAATCATAAGAGGCAACACTTATTGCTTCTAATGCTACCTTTTAATCTTCTTTCAATAGGGGTAACGTTGTATATATAGGGTTAAAGCGTAAAAATATCTATGAATTTTTACTCAAAGTGCGTCCACTATCATATACTCTTTCAAGACATAAAAGTACTCATAAGTTTTCAAAATAGAAGCAAAAATACTATCTCCATTAATCTTGGTTAATTAACTATTAGTTTGATTGACAATGCTGATATGGAAGCTGATGTGTGGCTGTAATAATGTCCAATGGATGGAAAAAATAATGATAAAATAATCTAGTTGTGTTATTAATATTAGTTTATTATTTAAACAATAAAAAAACTCAACCCTCCCTATCCAAACTCGCACACTCCTCCGTTGAATCCCTTCAGCCGCAACCATTTCCCTCAGTCATTCAGCCACTGCATGCCCTTGTTGCCTTGCTACCACATCCCCGTCGAATCTCATCTCTAGTGTTTTGAAAATCGGACTGGATCGGATGGTCGGATCGGTTCGGCCAATGACCGGAGCACTCTCTGACTCATTTTTCTTGGTTAGGCCGTATGGCAAGTTCAACTGCTTTGGGCAGCCTCAAGCCAGCCATTGGGCCGGAAGCCGGAGTTAACTCGGGACCCAGGATGGTTTGTAAAAAACTGGACGGCTCATATATGAAACATGAAAAGTATGAACGTTGGAAAAAATAGAAAGCTTAGATGAAAGCATGAATGTTGGGAAACAAATCAAAAACCTGAAAGATGGATCAAAAGACAGAAAATGAGGGGAGAAGATGAGAAGAAGGAAGATTTGGAAGAAAATCGAAAGAATGCTTTTCAATGTTAATAAAAACTTCAAAAAGCTTGGATGTTTAAAAAACATTGTAAGAAAAAATCATTTCAGATACTTACCAGTAATAAAGAGAAGCTGGAGGTGAGTTCTGTGAAAGATTAAAATTGGAAGTGAAGAAAAACAATGAAGCCTGAACAGTAATAGTGGATACTAAAGAGAGACGGTTTTCAAAAAGCTGTAATTGAGTTGGGAGAAGTATACTAGGGGTGTACATGGGTAGGGTTGGGCAGGGCATGGACTATGCCCGATGCCCGGCCTGGAAAAAGAATGGGCGGCGTTTTGAGGCCCGTTGCCTGGCCCTGCCCAATGAAAGGCCGAGTAATTTCTGGCTGGGCTGGGCAGGGCTGGGCAAGGCGGGCTTGTGTGCCCAAAAATCTCTCAAAAATTTAAAAATAATAAAGTATTAAATAATAATAATACAGAAAAAATATGTAGTTTGGTATTTCAAAAACATATTTTATGCTATAGTCCTTTTAAGATTTTATTACTTAGATTCGATTGATGGGCCAATAAAACAAATTAGTTTAATAGAGATTATTTTCTTATTATTTGAAAATAATTTACTTTTCAAAAACTCAATTTACCCATTTCTTAATTAAATATGTGTATGAAAAAATATGCCTATATGCCTAATAAATACAAAATATGTTTATTCATTAAATTCTAATTGAATGGTAAGTAAATACTTGTTCAATTATATATACAATATATATATATTTTAAATACAATTATACATACATATTGGGCAGGGCAGCACATCTTGCCCGGTGCCCAGCCCAGCCTGATATTTGGCCCGGCCCGAAGATGCCCATATTATTTATGGGCGTATTTTTTAGGGGCAGACTGTGTATTTTTTTATTGGGCTCGGGCGGGCATTGTGGGCCTCAGGGCCTCATGAACACCCCTAAGTATAACTATGTTAGAGAGAGGGACAAGGGTTGCTGAATGGAGACTTGTGCAAGTAATGTTTTGATGCTTCCCTATGCAACTATGCCTCTCTCAATGAGAAAAGTAACCTGATAGTCATTATCTTTTTCAAGATTTTCAAATTTAAAAAGTTGTATAAAAATTTTTTAAGAAAAATTTTTAAAAAATACATTTAAAATAAGTAAATCGCTATTTAACACAGTAAACTGTATCAATTAGAGGAGGAATATGAGATTTTGAAATCTCGGTCAAAAGACACTTCTTTAATTCTTCCTTTCTCCACTTTAGAATAACAATACCCTCCTTTAATTAACAATACCTGTTTTTTAATTAACAACGTCCTATTCTATATTAACAATATCAAAATCCCACAAAAGAATCTGTCTGTATCTGTTCTTCACCTTCGTTCTACACGCTTTCTTCCTCATCTCAGTTGCTCTATGACTTTTCCGATCTAACTGTTTAAACAGTGACCGGATGACTTTTCCGGCGGCTCAATCGGGCTTTTAAAACATTGCTTGTCTCTTTCCCCTCTTCCTCCTTGAGCCTGTAAAGCTGTGACGGCAATGCCTTCCTTCCTGATCCCTTTTCCTTTTTCTCCTTTTCTCTACAGTTTTTCTCTTGGATCGCAAGTCTTAGATCTCCTCCCTCAATATACTTCTCCTTCTCTGCCTCTACCCCCCTCTCCCTCAACCTCAAAATCATCTTTTCATTCTCTGCTTCTCTCCCTCGATCTCCCTGTCAGATCCTAGTCGAAGCTCTTGGCTTCCCTCACCTCAAATTTGTTAACATCACTGATTGATTCTAATCAACCTCTGGATCTAATCCAACGCTTTGAAAATTCTCAAGCTTCTGTCTGTAGGCATAATTTTGACCACTTGCACAGCTTTCCTGATGAGCTGCCATGAGTATTGAAAAGTTTGAGTCTCACAGAGTTTTGGATGATGTTGATCGATTGGGCAGGTATTTGTGCTCTTGATTACTATCGTTGCAGCAACTTTAAGCTCTTCTAAGGTTTTAGGTTCTCATAAATGTGGAACTAATTATGCAGATATGAAGCTTCTGGATTTTTTCCCATTTTTTTCAATGACTTGGAGAGATTTGTGTAGATCCGATATTATTTTTGATTTGATTGTTTGAGTTTGTGTAAATATGGCTTGATTCCTCTTCAATTGATGGTTTTGGATTTGATTTGTTCTTTTGGATTTTGATTTCTAAGTTTATTAATCTCATGGGTGATGTGTTCTTTGAAGTGTGTGGGTTTTGATTTCCTTTTTTCTTGGTGAATGGGTTTTGATTTCTTCGGTAATGCTGAAGAAGGTTTATGTGGGTTGCATGAGTGGAGGGGCAATGCAATGTGAGTTGATGAGTGTTTTTCTTCTTCCCTCCACTACCAGCTTAGATTAAAATTAGCTGAGTAATCATCCATGTCAGTGTTCATAGTCAAACTAACTGTCAACATAGCGGAGATGGTATTTTTGCTCCCATTTTAAATTGAAAGCTTATAAGTACTTTTATACCCCTAAAAAGTATTTGGTGCTGAGTGCACTTTGGGTTAAACCTCATAGCTATTTTTGCACCTTAGCCCTTGTATGTAAATGCTATCTATCTAAGTACTTTTGGTAGCAATTCCCTCAAAATGTGGTACCAAACGTGTATTACAAAAGTCCTTTTTTTGTAGTAATAGTGCAATCACAAATCCTTTGGCTACTCTTTTTCTCATTCTCATATTAAAGCTAAACCTTCTATCTGTCTCCAGCGAAAGGAAAGAGTAATAAAATCCCAGTTTAGCGTCAATCAGATAGTGGGGTTGTTGATCTCGTCAAAGCATAAGGTTGTTGACGGTGAAAAGATCATGATGTGAGGATGGAGAGGGTATATGACAGTGTAAATAACAATGAAGAAGAATAAAATGGCACGATGAAAATCATAAGACATTTTTGTCATACCATTTCTAATTCTAGGTAGGAATGTGTTACAGAATAAATGTTGGGAATGAGAGAGAGAGAGGGGAAAAGGGAGGACAATGAGTGAGAAAGAAGAAGCATAGAGGGAGACGAGAGAATTAGGAGAAATTCTATTCCATTCAACCCATTATCATTCGCATAACTTGATTACAATCTACCCAACCCCTCAATATATTTATATGCTTAGGATCCATTAACCAACTCTGCTAATCCCTTAACTAATTTCACTAACTTACTCTAACCAATCCTCTTCCTTTTATTACAATTATATATCATATATCAAAATAATCACTTATCATATTTTTGGAAGGAATAAGTATTATTCTATTTATTCCAACAAGGTCTCACTACTTGGAGTTGGAACTTCATATCGAGCAATCAAACTTGTTAAGACTGAATCTACATTTCATTCATTCCCTTGATTTTGAGTCTAATTCTTTTTATTAAACGTAAAATTGGTTTTTATTAATCAAATTATACAAAAGTCTTTTTTATACATCAGAAATAATTAAATCAAACTAAACTAGACCCTAAGTAGCAAACACAGTTGGTAGAAAATCCAAATTATACTAAACTTGTTAATGTAGAAGGTTAAACTAAAGACCCTAAGTTGTCTTTTCCTTTCTTTATGTAAATTATTTATTTCATAACACATACCAGCTTGTTTTGTTAATCCAATTATATTTCTAATTAATTAGCAGAAAGCAGAAGGTACCCAATAAAGATCTTATGGCAAGATTAGACGAATGCTTGTTTTGCAATCTTCCAAGCCATGCAATAGGTTTGCAACTTCGTGCAAAAGAAGTGCTTCGTTTAATAGAGTGGGGAAACCCTCATATGAAGGATCTGCTCATTATAGGAATCTGGGGTGTTGGAGGCATCGGTAAAACTACTATTATAAGAGCTATTTATGATAGAATTGGTGTCAATTTCGAGAGTAAAAGTTTCCTCACAGGTATTAAGGATGTATGGGAGAAACATAATGGTAGAGTTCTTCTATGGAACCAACTTCTTTCAGATTTTTCTGAAAGTGAATTTGATGAGATAAATGATGTTGAGGTGATTCTTGAAAGAAGAAAGTCGGTACTCCATAAAAAAGCTTTAGTAGTACTTGATGATGTAAATCAAGTGGACCAAATCGTTGAATTATGTGGAAACAAAGAGCAGTTTGGTGTAGGAAGTTTGATATTCATTACTACAAGAGATAGAGATATACTTGATCACATTGTTGACAAATCATACGAAATGAGAAGGTTGAATAGCAATGACTCCCTTGAACTTTTCAGCTGGCATGCATTTAAGAAATTTAATCTGACCAATGATTTTGTGGATCTTTCATGGGAAATAATTATTTGTTGTGAAGGAATACCATTGGCTCTTGAAGTTATTGGCTCTCTTCTACATAATAGGACAATATCAGAGTGGAAAATTGTGTTGAATAACTTGAAAAGAATTCAGAATGGTCAAATACAAAAGAAGCTCAAGATTAGCTTTGACTTTCTAACCAATCTAGAGAAAGATTTATTCTTTAGTATAGCTTGTTTTTACGTGGGTCAAAGTGAAAAATATGTTACCCATTTATTAAAAGGCTCCAGATTTCCTGTGGAAATGGTAATGCGTGTCATCATTGAGCGAAGTCTTGTTAAAGTTATAAATGGAAATCTTCATGTTCATGAATTGTTACAAATGATAGGAAGGGAAATAGGTCCTAATAAGCCAAAGCTCAAATACATTTATGATGTATTCTTGAGTTTTAGAGGTGAAGATACACGCAAATCTTTTGCTACTCATCTTTGTACTTCTATGAGACAAGCAAGTATTGAAGTTTACATGGATGAAGAACGGATTGAAAGGGGCGAAAATATTTCATCTTCATTGCTACAGGCAATTGAATGTTCAAGAATTTCGATCATTATATTCTCAAAGAATTATGCTGGCTCAAGTTGGTGCTTGCAAGAATTAGAGAAAATCATGGAGTGTTACAAAACAACTTATCAAGAGGTTTTGCCTATATTTTATGATGTGGAACCATCTGAAGTTCGTAAACAACAAAATTCCTTTGGTAAATCATGGAAAAGGCTTATAAGGAGACCTTCAAGTAGTAAAGGCAAGAAATTGACACTCAAGAAAGCCCTCACTGAAGCTGCCAACTTATCTGGGTGGGATATGAAGAACTTCAGGTACTTTTAATTTATTGTACTTCTTATTATTAGAAATGCTCTAATTAAGTTCCATTTTAAATAATAGTGTTGATTTCCTTGTGCTGATCCAAGCTTCAATTATACTAATTTATATGAAAAAAATAAAAGGAATATACTTGGTTGCAAAGTGAGTAATAAATGCTAGAATACAACTGTTATGTAAAAATATAAAAAGGGGTTAACGGTTGACTAGATTGTTAGTTAGTAGATTAGGCTGTTAGTTAGTATAGTAGTCGTAGGAATAAGAATAAGAGGCGGTGATTAGGGAGGGGCAGAATATATAAATACCTCTTATGCCTCCTATGAGGATTGTTGATTATCTGATTTGTTTCAATAAGATTTCCTAAGTTTAGTCTCTCCTTCCTCTGTTCTTCTCTCTGTTTCTCTCTACTCTTTTCTCTTTCTAGATTAATCCATAGCAGTGGTATCAAAGTGGTACCTCCTCGACCATTTCTTTATCCCACGTTCTCGTCTCCTCTCTGCACTGCCTCGCTAGCTAAAGAAAACAGTTTATGGTTCTAACTCGCTCCATGGATGATCACTTCCAAATCATCGAAGGTCATCTGGGCACGGTGGATTCACTACCAGAACTTGTTGATGTTGGCGAATGGGATTGAACGTATCAAAACTGTAGTGACGAATCAAGAATGAAATAGGCACCATATTCCATGCCACAACGACCAGGGCCGCCATTGACAATTCCAATTCACGAAGATGGATTTCCTAAGATTCTCAAATGGAGACGTCATCACCTGGCTGCTCCGGTGTGAGAGATACTTCAAACTAGACGCAACTTCGGAAGAGTCAAAGGTGAAGGTTGCGAGCATCTGTCTCGATGATGACGTGTTTCGATGGCATATGGCTAAGGAACAACGCTGGGAAATAACGTGCCGAATTGGGAACAGTACAAGGGAGAAATTTAAGACTGCTTCGGTCCCTCGTATGAATCCCCAATCGGTGATCTCCTTCAACTCTGGCACCAAGGTACATTGCGAGAATTTAACTCCTAATTTGACTTTTGTTCGTCGAAAGCAGATTTTTCAAAAGAAATTATCGTCGATACCTATCTATCTTTGGTAAGAGAAGAGATATTGGGCCCTATTTGTATGTTCCAATCCACTACGCTGCGTGAGGCAAAGAGTCTTACAAGAATGCAAGAAATGACGATTGATAGAGCAAAAGAAAAGAAACTCGGTGACAAGAGCAACAGGGAGGTGTCCTTGACGTCTTTGGTGGCTACTTCTGCCAACGTCACTTCAAATTCTGATTCCCTAATGGTCCCTACTACCCTCTCCCAGTCAAACTTACACAAAAACACGTCAACAAGCAATTCTACCCAGTCAAAAAGCAAGTTTTTGACTAAGAATGATTCTTTTAGAAGTAAAAATACCCCCAAAAACCCAAGAATCCTTTCCGAGGAAGATGAAGCCAAACACAGAGCCAAAAATCTCTATTTTTACTGCCATGAACCCTTCTCAAGAGATCACCATTACCTACAAAGACAGAGAATGCGACTTTATTTTCTTGATCTTGAAGAAGCTCCAGAATCGATTGAATCATATTGTAATGGAGAGCTTGAAAAAGAATCGCATTCCCTTATCTCATTACATGCTGTCAATGGAGTGGATGGCCAAAATTCTATGTGAATTCAGGGTTATGTGGGGAAGCAAAACATACAAATTTTGATTGATAACGGAAGCACTTCTGATTTCATGGACTACCAATTAGCCATCAAGCTGGGTTGGCGTGAAAACAATGCTGAAGCATCTTTGATGCAAGTGGCAGGGGTTGAAACCTCAGGGTTTATGGAGTTCGGAATGGTTTCAGATGGCGTATGCAGGGGTTGGATTTTTTGTGTGCTTTTTGAATCATTGATCTCAAGACATTTGATATGGTCTTGGGACTTAAGTGGCTTGGGTCTATTAGGAAAGCCTTCTGGGACCATAAGCACCTCACCATGTTCTTCTATCATAATGGGCTGGTTACAAGCTACACCTTCTACCTCACTTAAATTAGTACATCCGAAGAGAATTGAAGCAAATATTTTACAACAACACCAAGCCTATCTGGTTCAGTTATTGCAGCCTCCCAACTCTTGCAATCAGCATTGCTTCTCTATCCAGGATCACCCTGAAGATGGGTCTCAGTAAATTTAGGCCACGCTGGAGGCATTTGCTGATGTTTTTGAAGAGCCAAAGGGGCTGCCCCCATTGAGGCCAGGCCACAACCACCCCATAATTCTCCAAGAGGGCACTAACCATCAGTTTAAAGCCCTATCGGTATTCAGCAGCCCAAAAGGATGTTATTGAGAAACAGGTAGCTGAATTGATTAACTATAAGGTTCTCCAAGAAAGTGCTTCCCCTTTCTTGGCACCCATTGTTTTGGTTAAGAAAAAAGACGATTCTTGGCGTATGTGCATTGACTATCCATAATTAAATAAGAAAACCGTCAAGAACTAGTACCCTATTCCTCTGGTTGAAGATGTCTTTGATAAATTATGGGCAGCCAGATGGTTCACTAATTTGGATTTGCGGGCTTTGCTGGGTATCATCAGATTAGAATGGTACCAGAAGATGTTCATAAGATGGCATTTAAGACCCACGCTGGCCATTATGAGTGGCTTGTGATGCCCTTTTAACTCAAACGCTCCAGCAACATTTCTGGGAGCTATGAACAACATCTTCCACCCTTTTCTTAGGAAGTTTTTATTAGTATTTTTTGATGATAAACTAACATATAGTTCTTCTTTGTCAGATCATGTTCTGCATCTCATGGAGACCCTAAAAATTTTGAGTGCCAACCACTATTTTGTTAAGAAGTCAAAGTGTTCTTTTGCCGCTCAAACAGTGGAATACCTTGGCCACATTATAAGCCAAGGCAATGTGGCTACAGACCCTAAGAAGGTATTGGCAGTGGCGGAATGGCCTACCCCTACTTTAGTCAAGCAGCTTAGAGTTTTTTTTGGGGCTGACTGGATATTATAGGCGCTTTATTAGAGGTTGTGGAGAGCTAGCAAGGCCCCTAATATTGTTGCTCCGCAAGGATGCCTTTAAATGGTTTGAATCAGCAAGGGCAACCTTTTAGAAGTTGAAGGAAACACTGATTTCTGCCCCTATTTTGGTTCTACCTGATTTTACTAATGAGTTTGTGGTTGAGGCAGATGCATGTGGTAATGGGATTGGGGTTGTTCTAATGCAACAAGGTCAGCCACTAGCATTTTTTAGTAAAGCATTGGCCCCACGACACTTGAACCTTTCAATCTATGAGAAAGAGTTAATGGCATTTGTGCAAACAGTAGAGTATTGGCATCAATATCTTAAGAGAAGTAGGTTTATTATTCGCACATACCAGTAGAGCCTCAAGTATCTACCAGGGCAAAAGTTAAAGATGCCCTTTCAAATGTATTGGATTGCTAAGTTGTTAGGCTACAATTATGAAATACATTACAAAAAGGGCAACAACAATATAGTGGCTGATGCATTGTCAAGGCTACCTAGTTCGCAGCTGTTGCATATTGCACTTAACACAGCCTCTCCTGAATTGATTGACCAAATTAAGGGTAGTTGGGCTATAGATGCTGAATATGTAGCCATAGTGGAGGAATTAAAAGCTAAAGGTGGGTGTATTGGTAAATTTATGTGGGATAGCACATATTTGAGGAAAAACACCAGGTTGATGATTGGGAATGATTCTGAATTGAATAAGGTGTTAGAATGGCTTTATACAGGGCCTCAAGGTGGCCACTCTGGGGTTCAAGCTACATATCACAGAGTTAAGAGTCTGTTCCGGTGGAAGCATCTGCATAGGGATGTTGTTGACTATGTTAGAGGGTGTGACACTTGTGCAAGGTGTAAATATGAGACTCTGTTTATGCCAGGATTATTGCAACTACTTCCGGTCCTTAGCAAGGTATAGGAAATCATCATAATGGCCTTCATTGAAGGGTTACCCAGATTTAGAGGTAAGGAAGTAATTTGGGTTGTTATTGATAGAATGAGCAAATATGCTCATTTTATAGCCTTCTCCCATCCTTTTTTTGCCTCTTCTTTGGCTCAATGCTTTCTGGATCAAATCTATAAACTTTATGGAGCCCCAATTGAAATAATAAGTGACCGAGACCCCATATTTATTAGCAAATTTTGGAGGGAGTTTCTCAAGGTGTTGAAGGTAGAGTAGAAATAATCTTCAGTCTATCATCCTCAAAGTGGTGGGCAGTCAGAAGTTCTGAACCGATGCTTAGAGTCTTACCGTAGGTGTATGTGTTGTGAGAATCCTAAAGAATGGAGTCAATGGTTGGCCCTAGCGAAGTGGTGGTACAACACCAATTTTCACACTGCTACTAGGGCTACTCCGTATAAGTTACTTTATGGGCAGAAGCCTCCCATTTACTCTCCTTATTTACCAAGGTATGCTGTTGTGGAAGCAGTGGACAGAAGTTTTGAGGCAAGGGAACGGATGCTTGCTGTTTGTAAGCATCATTTGCACAGATCTACAAATACCGTAGGTGTATGTGTTGTGAGAATCCTAAAGAATGGAGTCAATGGTTGGCCCTAGCGAAGTGGTGGTACAACACCAATTTTCACACTGCTACTAGGGCTACTCCGTATAAGTTACTTTATGGGCAGAAGCCTCCCATTTACTCTCCTTATTTACCAAGGTATGCTGTTGTGGAAGCAGTGGACAGAAGTTTTGAGGCAAGGGAACGGATGCTTGCTGTTTGTAAGCATCATTTGCATAGATCTACAAATACAATGAAACAGAAGGCTAATTTGAAAAGGTCTGATAGGGAATTTCAGGTGGGCCAATGGATTTTTCTCAAATTGCAGCCCTATAGGCAGGTTTCTGTTGCTACAAGGCATTCTTAGAAGTTGGCACCTCGGTTTTTTGGTCCTTATAAGGTGTTAGAATGTACAGGGCTAGTAGCTTATAAATTTGAATCACCTCCAAGTCTCGAATCCATCCCACTTTTCATGTTTCTTTGCTTAAACTCTGTCTTGACCCTAGTGTTAAGCAAAGTCATCTATCTGTTGATTGGTTGACTATGCCCACTTCATTATATCCTGAAAAGATTTTAAGTAGGAGCGTTGGAAGGAAGAGGAAGCGTTTGGTTACTGAGGTACTAGTCCAGTGGAGTGGGCTTCCTGATGAAGAGGCGACTTGGGTTTCTCTGTTTACTTTTCAGCAGTAGTATCCAGAGTTTTCAGCTCCTAACCCTTGAGGACAAGGGTTGTTTTTGGGGGGGGCATTATTATGTAAAAATATAAAAAGGGGTTAACAGCTGATTAGACTGTTAGTTAGTAGATTAGGCCGTTAGTTAGTATAGTAGCCGTAGGAATAAGAATACAAGGCGGTGATTAGTGTGGGGCAGAATATATAAATACCTCTTATGCCTCCTACGAGGATTGTTGATTATCTGATTTGTTTCAATAAGATTTCCTAAGTTCAGTCTCTCCTTCGTCTGTTCTTCTCTCTGTTTCTCTATACTCTTTTCTCTTTCTGGATTAACCCATAACAACAACACGAGAGGAGACTTATACTTACCTAGTTACCTATATATGTAGGTTGAGGAACTTTAACATGCATCGCCCAACGCAAAACCTTACAAGAGAGACAACCACACCACACTCTAACGAGTTATATCAATATTAAATATCTTTCTTTAGGAAGCAATGTGATAAATCAACCACAAGATGAGCTATACAGGCTGGGGCGTTTAGCAAATAGGCCTGTGTGTAATTTAACCAATCATAAATCACCCACAATTAACATGACCCAATCCTTCTAAACTTGGTATTTAAAAACAAGATCGTGAATTCAACTAAGTTTGTAATTAGGCTTATAATGATTTTTTTAATAATCCACAACATATTAATTAAAATTAATCCAACAATATCCCACTTTAATAGCTAGCATGAATTAAATGATCTTCACAAACAAGTGATACAAAGCACATCAACAATGTTTCAATTTCTAGATTGAACAAAATCATATAATGGGCTTAAACTTCTAAACCATCAAATTCCCATAATGGGCTTGAATTGAATGTCCTGAACCCTTAAAAAAATTATGTTTTAAGAAAAACTGTGTTTCTGGTCTACTATGAGTCTGATGCTACCACGGCAACAGAAAGCATGCTTTTTCCCCCGTTTTTGAGCTGCGGCACCACAATGTTAGTGCTATGGCACCAAAGAGCACTACTCAATTTTCTTCTTTCTCCACTTCCTTTCATAATAACTCCTTATATTACCACATGAAACCAGAGAAAAATAATGTTTGCTTTCTTTTAAACCAGTTTTACTCTTTTATTTTATGGCACAATATATCATCAAAGTGTTTTAGGCACACCATTATAGTTTTCACCTACTTTATTCTCACCTCTCCAAGTAACTCCAGATTGTGCAAATCTGCGTTGAGAAACAAAATGGCCTTCACTTGCTTTTATCTCTTTTTGTCTTCCCTCCTTAGTTGCATCACTAACAATGTGGATTTACTTCTCCATTCCAAGTACAAAAGTGATAGGACTCCATCAATTCCATCGGGTTGTGGATGAAGACAAATAAAAGATCTCATTTAAGAGCCATTTTATATTTCCTAGATTATTAGGAAGATTTGATTTATCTTTTAGATATTTTTAATTATCCTAAGAATCTTTTACATTTTGTTTTTAGTTTTATTTTTAGGATATTATTCTAGATATATAATATATGAGTTGCCAAATAGGGATATCAAGGATATTATTTAATATCTTATAATTATATCCTTGATTTAATTAGTTTAGATGGCATCTTATCTTCAATATCTTTAGAATATTTTTTATTAATTTTTGAGTCATGTTAGGGATAGAAAGTTTCTTTATTTAAAGGTCGGACTATACTCAATTTTGTTTAGACTATGAATTATGAAGTTATGAATGATGAATGAAAAGTCTTATTGACAAGCTTTTGCTTGTGTTTTTGTATTTTAGATAAAATACAGTAGGTTGCAAGAGCCTGATCAACTCTTGTGGAACCTTTTTATAGCGAAGGACCTAGAGACAAGATCCTCTAGGGTTTTAGTTGATCAACCTTTTATAGCTAAGGATCTAGAAACAAGTTTCTCTGAGGTTTTAGCTGATTAATCCTTATATTTTTCGATTATTATCATATAATCCCTGCATCAAAAAGATAATTGAGGAGAGGATCGTTCTATCTGATTCCTCTAGCTGTAAAGAAGGTATTTAGACGTTTTCTGCCCATTCTAAATGACGTTTGTATCTCTACAAAATTCACGTAGTAATTCATTGCCCGTTGGAGGAAACTCTTAGCAAGCTGATTTCTTTCCGTAATTTATTTAGAAAAGCCTAGCTTATATGATCATATGCCCTCTCTGAATCATGGACCAATTTTACAATTTTGTTTGTTTATTTTATTTCTGTTACCATATCACCTCATCCGGGTAGAATTAATTCTTATTTATCTTCTTGTTGCTAGAACTGAACGGGAGTTGATTGACCATGTTATTGAAGCTATCACAATGAAGATAGACAGCAAGAAAAGCTTATTTGTTGCCCATCACCCTGTGGGATTGGAGTCTCGTGTGCAAGATATCATCCAATTGCTGAATAATAAATCAAATGAAGTGATCATTGCAGGGATTTGGGGGATGGGAGGGATTGGTAAGACAACAGTTTCCAAAACCATCTACAATGAAATTGGTGAAAATTTTGAGGGGAAGTGTTTCCTCGCAAATGTAAGGGAAGTCTGGAAGGGAGATAATGGTCAGGTTTATTTGCAAGAACAACTTCTGTTAGGCATCTTAAAATCAAGAAAGATAGCAATACCAAATACAGAAGTAGGAAAAACTCTAATCAAGGAATTGATATGTAAGAAAAGGGTACTTGTTGTATTGGATGACTTGAATAATGAAAACCAAATTAAAGCATTATGTGGAAGTCGTGAATGGTTTGGCCAAGGCAGTAGAATAATTATCACAACTAGAGATCAACGCCTACTTCAAATCCTTCAAGTGTATAATGTATACAATGTCCAGGAAATGAATGACAATGAATCTCTTGAGCTTTTTAGTTGGCATGCCTTTAAACAAGCTACACCTAACAGGGATTTCATTGACCTTTCAAGAAAGATAGTTTCTTACTCTAGAGGGTTGCCACTAGCACTAGAAATCCTTGGCTCCTATTTGTTTGATAGAAAAATATATTATTGGGAGAGTGTTTTGGAGAAGTTGCAACAAATTCCATGTGGCCAGATATATGAAGTTCTCAAAATAAGCTATGATGGCTTGACTGATCAAACAGAGAAGGATATATTCTTGGACATTTGTTGTTTTTTTATTGGGAAGGATAGAAGCTATGCTACTCAAATATTAAATGGTTGTAATCTTCATGCAGATATTGGAATTACTCATCTAATTGAGCGAAGCCTTGTGAAAGTTGGCTACAAAAATAAGTTGGAGATGCATGACTTATTACGTGACATGGGAAGAGAAATCATTCGTGAGCAATCACAAGATGAACTTGAAAACTGTACTAGATTATGGTGCCACGATGACGTGCTGAAAGTATTGAGAAATTACACTGTAAGATTGTCTATGAAAGACTCAATTACACCTTTTCATTATGTTTTTGTATTTAAATTTTATTAGTTGTTTCTTCATCACTCATTATGTACTCCTGTGCCAATTCTGGATTTTCTAGTTTGTGAAATATTCTTTTTTTTTCTCCTTCATTTTGTTTTACAGGGAACAACAGCTACTAAGGGGTTGACTTTAAAAATGTCCAGAAACAGTTCATCATCCTTAGATGCTCAAGCATTTGAGAAGATGCAGAAGCTTTGTTTGCTTCGACTTGATTATGTACAACTTCTTGGCGACTATGGTTTTCTATCGAAAGAATTGAGATGGCTTTGCTGGCATGGATTTTCCTTAGAAAGCATGCCAAATAACCTAAGTCTTGAAAAGGTCGTTGTCATAGACTTAAAGTGGAGCAATCTCACTAAAGTGTGGGAGAAAAGCCAGGTACTTAAATACTAGTGACAATAATTGCATTTTCTTCATCTATTATTTTCGGTGACATGTTTTTATCTCTGTTTACTTTTTCCTTGTTTTATTGATCCATTTTAAAAAATGTTTTATGCAGCTGTTGGAGGGATTAAAAGTTCTCAATTTAAGTCATTCTCAATACTTGATAGAAACACCCAACTTTTCAAAGTTACCACATCTTGAAAAGTTAATACTCAAAGATTGTCCGCTTTTGTCAATGGTTCATCCTTCTATTGGAGGTCTGAGATATATTATTTTGTTAAATTTAAAGGACTGCAAAGGCCTTGAACATCTCCCAAGAAGTATATATAACTTGAAATCTTTGAAAACTCTCAATCTCTCTGGTTGTTCAAAGATTGAAAAGTTGGAAGAAGAGATTGAGCAAATGGAATCCCTGACAACTCTAGTGGCAAATCAAATTGCAATAACTCATGTGCCTGTATCATTGGTGAGGTTGAAATGCATTAAATATGTGTCTCTATGTGGCTATGAAGGATTAACACGTGATTTATTTCCATCTCTTCTTTTGTCTTGGATGTCCCCAATAAATCATTCAAAGTCCTTGTTCCAAGCATTTGGGATGATGTCATCATTAAGCAATAAGGGTCTATCACATCCTACGTTAGAAGCAGGACCAAGCACATCTCAATCATCACGTAGAGAAACTCATGATTTAATTGGTTTTCATGAGAAAGTCCACAGGAAAACATCAGAAACATTCCTGAGTTCTCTAACTATTCGTGTCGGTGGGTTCTCCAAAGTTATTGATGCACTTTTACAGAGTATTTCACGGGTTAGCCTCTTCATCTTTCTAATACCACCAATACGTAACTTATCTCAATGAACACACTTCTTTCACGTTTTTAATTTGCTTTTTGCTCAGTGTGTTGGAACTTGAATCAATAATGTACATAATGCTTTTATGAATATCATGTGTTATAATTTAACATTATCGTGTGTGTTTGTGTGTGAGGGAAAGTGAGTGAGTGAGTGATAGATATATTTATATACAGAGAGTGTATTTGAGATAATGGACGGACAATTATACAAATAATTTTGAAATGATCCATGCATGCTTCCTATATTTGGCAATAAATAGCCACTAGAACCAGTTAACTACGAAGCAGTCAACCATTTGAGTTAAGATATAAAGGAAAACAATACATTTCAATTAGTGTTCTCTCTCACACACACACACGTTTCTTAATGTCATTTGTCTTTTAATGCTGTCATGGTTAATTGGCTGTCTTATTTGATGTGTTTATGGTTTAGGGATGTAGTGAAAGAGGACTTGGTGGTAGTTCTCTTCCTGGAGACAATTATCCTTATTGGTTAAATTTCAAAGGTGAAGGACATTCAATATTATTTGAAGTGCCTCACATTATTGGAAGAAGCTTGAAAGGATTAATTCTATGCATTATCTGTTTGTCTTCCAAAGACAACATGACATCTATGTATCCTATTGGTGTCTTGGTATCAAATCAGACAAAGGCTACCATTGAATTCTACAAGAAAGATGCAGTAACTTGTTCAAAGGATGAAGAGTGGCAAGACATAATTTCTAATTTGGAGCCTGGTAACAAAGTGCAAGTTGTGGTAACTTTTGCAAGTCAATTAACTGTGGATAGTACAGTTGTTTATTTGATATATGATGAAGAAATTAGCGAGAGAATTATGTATTGAATGCCTTCAAATGCATAATATAGCATGTGGACTAATGTTGTATAGGTCATCTTTGTGATGTAAAAAACTTTGCCAGTGTACATGTTTAAACCTAATTTTTAATCTTCATTTTTCCTTGTTTTGTTTTTTCACTTTCATTTCGCAATCTTCATATTTTTTCTCTTTTTCTCATCCAATATTGAATGACTCAAGATACCATATTAGATTTTAGTGAATGGGATATATATTAGGTTTGATCAAAATAGCTTAAATCCAAGGAACAAAAAATCGAACTTGTCATTGAACCAGTCAAGAGAGTGGGTCAAGGGTCATTGGTCAGATCAGGGTCAACTAGGGGTCAGACCAGTGGTAATTAAAAAATATAATTAAAATATAAAAAATATATTTGACTATAAAAAGTTATTAAAATATATTGAGACACTTACACACATATTTTATCCTCTTCACCTAGTTTTTTGTAGTGATGAATTGAGGATAATTCAGCTAAATTAAATTGTATTTTATTTTATTATCCATTTTATATTTTGTGTGAATTAATTGGTTAAATTTTAGAAATTTATGATTATATTTTTCATTTAAGATCATTGCAGATTTAGCTATGAAATATTATTTTATTTTGTGTAGATTTATAGAATTTAACAGAAGATTAATAAAGCATATCAATTGAATTTAAATAAACTACTCCCTCCGGTCCTAATTATAGGACAATATTTGAGAGTTGATCTTGGTCCTAATTATAGGAGAAAATTTTAATTTTTGTCAATTTCTTCCCAAAATACGCCACATTGATACTTTCTCAATAATAGTGAAGCACAATAATAATTTTATAATACATATATGTATTCTATAAAGTGAGTAATACTTGCAACTCATTAATATCACATACACCTCAATTCTACTGTTTCTTTTCTTTTATAAGAATAAAGGGTAAGAAAATCAATTTAACACTATCAACGTCATCATCTCTATTTTTAAAAATTGTAACTTTCCTTTTCTTTAATTCCACTCGAACCAAACCGACATAACTCCAGTTTAATGACTGTCTCACTATAGCTTGATGTTTTTAATAGACGAGGCAAGTAAAGCTTGAATTAAAGATTTAACGACATTAATAGGGTTGCTGCAACTCTGTAGTTCATTAATTGTTTTTGGTTGTTTTTTGTAATTTATTTTTAATTATTTTTTTATTTCTTTGGTAGGCTGTGGTGACACAGGGCAGGGCATGGGTAGGCAAAAGACAGTGCTTGAGAAGGGTACTCACAGGACTATGGTAAACTCATGTAGTATTCATAAATCACTCTTATCAAATAAGGGCATTTTAGGAAAATAAATAAGATTAACTAATTTAACTACTATTCTTAATTTCTCTAAAGTTAGGTAAATATGTCCTATAATTAGGACCAGAGGGAGTAATTTATATTATCTCAATTTTTGATATTTTGGGTAAATTCATGTAAATAAGAACTAGGGAATGTAAAGATAATTTTATCTTAATGTTAGGCCTTGTTTGGTACATGGACTAAATTTTGATGAACTGAGATTGGGACCGGGACCGGGATTGGGACTGATACTTTAAAAATATGTTTGGTATGAAGTAATAGTTGGAGCGAATAATTTCATTTATCTTATTTAATAAATAGTCACTAATTATGAAGAGACCGAAATGCCCGGATTGATCAAAAATTGGATTGATCAACATACACATATAGGAGGTACAATCTAAATTTCCTTAATTTGGGTCTTTCTTAAGTGAAGAAATATGAAGTTTGCTTGGTTTTAGGAAGAAAAACCCTAGTTTCATCTTCCAAAGCCTGGGAAATCTGGGGAAATTTGTACTAATTAGAGATTGGAAACCAAATGAACACATATAAAGAAGGAAACACTACTAGAAAAAAATCCTTTTTAGACCGCTACATTTAGATTGGTTTTGGCTGATAAGGTTTTAAAAATTTGCACGGTGGCAGTTTTGTAATTATACTGAACTTCTAAGACCGGTTATTAAAAAAACCGGTTTTAAAATATTTATTTAGACCAGTTATAAATAAAACCGATCTTAAAAAGTTAAAATTTTTATGAATTTAAAATTTTTTAACATTTAAGATTGGTTTACATATAAACCGGTCTTAAAAGTAAAATATTTAAATTGATTCTGAAGCAAAATTGTCGGCACAAGAGTCCAAGACTTGCTGACTCAAAAAATTCTCTGCTTTTGTAAAGTTGTACTTCTGCCTTTACTTTAGCAGACAAAATGATGTAATTTTCTTTTACTTTATATAAATGCAAAAGTGAAAGTACTTTTACCTGAGTAACATGTTTTCTACTCCGGTTAAAGTAATTTTACTCAAAGTAAATTAGTGCATAGTAACTGATTCGAACGCCTATAAAATGGCACCTCATTTCAGTTGTTAGGCACCCCGAGTTGTGTTGATGACTCAATTCTCTCTCCCCTCCTCCTCTAAGGTTGATAAACCTTTGTGTGTTTTCTTGTTTTCTCTGTAATTTTCTTTATGTTTGTATCATTTTAATCTTTAATAATATATCAGTTTTATAAATCTTCATCTCTTTTATGCATATATCATCATTCTACATCTAATAATTTAACGATTCCAATCGGTCTCTAATTCTCTCCCTTTCTGTCTCTTTAGTTTTTTCGATCATTACATGGGATTAGCTAGTATCAGAGCCATAAGGGGAAGTAGGGATGTATTAGATGGTTTGAAGTTCTGGAAAATTTATGAAGTTCTTATGAATATTTCTGGATAAGTATGCTCTATGGTCACAACTTTGGTTGATCTTCCATATCAGAAACATGTTAATATAAAGCTAAGTCTCTGCTTAATATTATTATTATCTGATAGCATGCAAAATAATTGATCAATGATAACATATGAACTTCGTCCGTTCTACCTAGGGTTGTGGCAGTAAGTCCCGACGGATAGGGCAGATAAGTCCAGATGCCTATTGTTCGAATGTTTATATGGTATTAAGGTTCAATGTTTAAGGCATTGGCTAAGTGATAATAATATTTGCAGATATTTATCTTTATAAGAACATACAAAGAAATATTTATAATAACTCCATAAGTAACCCAGAAACTTCATCTTATCTAGCACAACTCTACCAACTGGAAGGTAATGGTATCAGCAGTAAAGTTAATCATGGCTTTCCTGTTCAGATCTAGCTCTTTTCGTTCCAACTCCTCTCGTTCCTCTCGCTCTTCTTCATCTTCTTCTACTCCTTCTTCTTCTGTACAACAATCTGGTCTAATGACTAACAAAAATTTTGGGAAATCTTCCCTCCAAAATAATATCTTTAACAATGAAATCCATTTTGAAGATATTAACAAAAAATTTAGTGATTGGACTATTCCAGTCATTAACCAAAATGATTTATACAAACCTGAGGATAAAATTTTTTTAAAGCTTCTGATTATATAATTAGAACAGTTGAAGAAACTATTCCTCTAAAAGAAGAACCAACTGATATGTGTATATTATCAGAAAGTTCAATTCACAAACACCAAAAGAAATTCAAATTTATACACATTGGGTGTGTCCAGGTGGCTGTTATCCCCTTAATAAAAGCTGGTCTTGATGTCTCAACATTAGTATGTGTTAGAGATGGTAGACATGAAATCTTTTCAAGATCAATTTTTGGAATGGTTGAAGCAGGTCTAAATGAAGGACCAATTTACTTCAACTGCTTCCCAAATTTAACAGCTTCATTACATGATGAACCTGTTATTGAATGTTTAAAATTAAGTTTGAAATTGAAGGATTCCAAATGAAACCTGGAGTTTCACCTGTAGCTTTGGTTTACAGGGTCCAGTATAAAGTTATGAATTCATCAACTTCAAATGTTAAAATGTTTCCTCAAGGAAAAGAAACATGTCTATTTCTAACAGATGCTACAAGAGCAAATGTTAATATTCCAAAACCAATAAAATGGGAAGATATCACTCTTCCAAATGATTGGGAAATTACTAAAATTGTTCCTGTCATACCAAAACCTGCGAATAATTCTTATAATATTATTCAAAATATTAATGGAGATGTTAGAATTACATTTGATAGATCCAAAAGATCTTTCTCTTGTGCTTTTAGGACTCCATCAATTGCAGAGAGCTTTAAGACTGCTCTAGAACAACCTTCTAGACATTCTTGTAGTTATTCTGTCAAAGATCAAATTGTTTCGCCTTCAGTAATGCAAGGTCTTAGTTAGTCAGCCAGTGTTGTTAAACCTGTCTATCAAAATTTAGACCAAAATACTGAAGATGAAACTCAAACTTGCCAATGTCCAACTTACTCTGACATGAATGTGATTGAGCAACAATTTGAATTAGATAAGGAACTCTTAAGAAAAGATTTCTATTCTAATAAAAACTCCGACAGATGAAAATGGTTTTTCCAAAAATATAAAACTGAAGAATTGTGAAAACCAATTCAAGAAAAGTTTTACAAAATGCTTGAAAGGTATAAACTTCATATTCCTTTCTTTCTTTGGTTTGAAGCCTATATGAAAGATGAGAATATAAAGGATTATCCTTTCAAACCATTTGAAGGAGTCAATGCTTCTTGGATTTTGAGAAATGAAGAGAAATTTGAATCTGAACTTCCTCCAAAACAATCTTACCAGGTCCTTGGTACAAAAATTGGTGAAGTCACTGTTATGGCTTCTCCTTTCAAAATTAAAGATACAAAAACTGAAGTAAGCTTGAATGATATTAAAAATATCATTGAACAAAATAATTATACAAATTCTTATCTCCAAACTCTTGGAGAACATATTTTGAAAAAACCTGTTACTAGTAAAGTCAGTAAGACAATCTTACCAAGCTCCACCAGTACACAACCTATTTTCAAACCTTACACTATTCCTGCAAATATTGCAACTAGTGTGAGAAAAGGAAATTTTCAAGCAAGAATTGAAGAAGAATTAAAAAAGATAACTGTGCAGGATACACCTCCTTCTAAAACCATGATTTCAAAGCTAACAATAAATGTTGTAAAAGGCAATCAAATGAGTGAAAGTGAAGATTGTCCAAAAATTCATGAAATAAAGCAAGAAAGTTGGAAAAATCCAACAAAATTGTACTATCCGAGAGCCACTCCTCCGGATATAATGCTCGAAGAAAGGGATTCCGCTCTTCGGCAATTTAATGCAAACAACATCTATGTTTGGAACATAGATGGGCAATCTGAAACAAATATTTTGGAAATATGCCAACAAATGACCATGGTCAGTAATGCTTATGCAATATATAATAATTTTCAAGAGGAAGACGTTATTCATATATTGATCTTTGGCTTTACTGGGCAACTCAGAGGTTGGTGGGATTTCCATCTCACAAATAAACAAAAAAATCAAATTTTACAAGCCATAAAAACCACTCAAGATGGTATAGTTCTCAGAGATAGTATTGGTGAACCAATGTCTGATGCTGTTAACTGTCTTATAGTTAACTTTATAGCTCACTTTGTTGGTAATCCAGCACTATGGAGGGACAAATTGGCAGATCTTCTGTCAAATTTGAAATGTAAAACTCTATCAAATTTCAGATGGTATAGAGATAACTTCCTTCTGAGAGTTATGGCCAGAGAGGATGGAAATCATCCTATTTGGAAAGAAAAATTCCTTGCTGGTCTTCCTAGGTCACTAGTAGATAAGATTAGAGAAAAAATCAGAAACCAAACTGGTGATGGTCAAATCCATTACGAAAACTTAACATATGGACAATTAATTGCAATTGTTCAAAAAAATGCTTTAAAAATTTGTCAAGAAGATAAGATCCAACATCAACTTGCCAAAGAAAAAGCATCAAATAGGAAGGATTTAGGAACCTTCTGTGAACAATTCGGTTTTCCTGCCTGTAAAGGGTCTAAAAAGCCTAAACACAAGCATGAGGACAAAGAATACAAGGCTAAGAGATATTACAAAAAATATTGAAAACCTTGGAAGAAACCAAAAACAAACAAACCCAGAAATTTGAAAAATGAATTCAAATTAAAACCTCCAATGGATCTTCCCAAAGGAAAAATTGTTTGTTTTCGATGTGGCAAAGAAGGCCACATGGCAAGATATTGTAGGCTTAATAAAAAAATTAATACCCTACAACTTGAAGAATCAACTCTTCAACAATTAAACAATCTCTTGATTGAAGAAACCTCTTTTGAAGAAGAAAATGAGGTATCATCTTCTGAAGGGGAAGTTAATGAACTTCAACTTGATGATATTTCATCTTCATCTGAAGGAGATGATTTTCAAATAAACTATCTTGATATGTTTGATGAGAGTTCAGGAAGTCCTGTACTTGATGACCCAACCAAGGAATCGGTCTTAACTGGTTCCAGGATAGATAGTTTACAAATAAATGTTATTGAAGAAGATTTGGTTTTTGAAATCATTAACTCTCTTCCAACTAATAAAGAAAGGGTTAAGTTTTTCAATAAACTAAGGGAAAGCACTTCTTCCTCTTCTTCAAAACCAAACCAAAAATACTTGCAAACAAGATATGATTTTTCTAAAATAATCAAAAGATTTCAGTCCAATCCAAAACCTGTTTCAATTTCTGACCTTCAGAATGAAATAAACAATTTAAAAGAAGAGATAAGAAACCTAAAGAATGCTCAGGAATTCCATTCTCTTATTTTAAATCAAATTCAAGAAGAAAGTCTTAATAAAGAAAAGAAAGTCGAAGAAGTTAAAATTTCATCACAAGATGATGAAAAACCTTCTGAAAATTTCTTGAACATTATATCAAGAATTTCAATCCAATAATGGCATGTGCTAGTAAAAATTATTGTTGCTAATACTTTTGTGTTAGAAACAATAGCATTATTCGATACTGGTGCAGCCCTGAGTTGTATCAGAGAAGGTCTAATACCTATACAATTTTTTGAAAAAACCACAGAAAATCTTTTTGGACCAAATAAGTCACTATTGGATGTCAGTTACAAACTCTCAAATGCAGTAATTGAAAATAATGGTGTTCAAGTCAAAGAACTCTTTATCCTAGCAAAAGTTTTAGGCCAAGATGTAAGTATTGGATCTCCCTTCATTGATAAGTTAAAACCTTTCTTAACTACTGATGAAGGAGTTGAAACTAATGCTTTGGGAAAAATAATTTTCTTTGAATTTGTTAGTCCACCTTATACAAAATTTATCAATCAAATTGAGTATAAGGAAAATCAAATCAATTTTTTAAAAGAAGTTTCTTACAAAACAATTGAAAATCAATTGGAGAAACCTTTTCTAAAACAAAAGATTCAAAATGTTTTGAAAAATATTCAAGAAACAATTTGTTCTAACTTTTCAAATGCTTTTTGGGAAAGAAAGAAACATATAATTGATTTGCCTTATGAAAAGGATTTCAATGAAACAGCAATCCCAACGAAAGCTCGACTAATTCAAATGAACCAAGAACTCTTGGAACATTGCAAAAATGAAATAACAGATTTACTTGATAAGGGTTTAATCTATAAGAGCCAAAGTCCTTGGTCTTGTGTAGCTTTCTATATCAATAAGAATGCTGAACTTGAACGAGGAACCCCTAGACTTGTAATCAATTACAAGCCTCTAAATCAAGCGCTCCAATGGATTAGGTATTCGATACCTAACAAAAAAGATCTTTTAAATCGCCTACACCAGGCCAAAATATTTTCAAAATTTGACATGAAATCTGGTTTTTGGCAAATCCAAATCTCAGAAGAAGATAGGTATAAAACTGCATTCATAGTCCCATTTGGGCAATATGAATGGAATTTTATGCCTTTCGGGTTAAAAAATGCACCCTCAAAATTCCAAAAGGTTATGAATGAAATTTTCAATCCTTTTACAAAATTTATTGTCTACATTGATGATGTTTTGGTGTTTTCAGAGTCAATTGATCAACACTTTAAACATGTCAAATCTTTGTAGATGTTGCTAGGTTCAATGGCTTAGCAGTTTCTAAAACCAAAATCAGTCTCTTTCAGACAAAAATTCGGTTTCTTGGTCATCATATATACCAAGGGACTATTGTTCCAATTGATCGAGCAATTCAGTTTGCTGACAAATTTCCAGACCAAATTCTGGATAAAACTCAACTTCAGAGGTTTTTAGGTTGTTTGAATTATGTAGGAGATTTCATTCCTAACCTAAACAATATCATAAAACCTCTCCATGAGCGTCTTTCAAAAAATCCTCCTTCTTGGACTGATGATCACACTAATGTGATTATCAAAACCAAAACTTTGGTAAAAATTCTTCCATGCTTGTATCTTCCAAATCCACAAGTATTCAAAATAGTTGAAACTGATGCCTCTGACATAGGGTATGGTGGCATTCTCAAACAAAAGATTGATGGTAAAGAGCATTGCATTGCATTTACTTCAAAACATTGGAATAGGGCTCAACAAAACTATTCCACAATTAAAAAAGAAATTTTAGCAATTGTTTTGTGCATTAACAAGTTTCAAAGCGATTTGTTAAATAAAAAATTCCTTATCAAAGTAGATTGCAAAGCTGTAAAAGATGTTTTACAAAAGGATGTAAAAAATCTTGCATCAAAACAAATTTTTGCACGATGGCAAGCAATATTAAGTGTCTTTGATTTTGCAATTGAATTTATCAAAGGTACTTCAAATTCCCTACCAGACTTTCTAACTAGAGAGTTCTTGCAGGTGAAATAAGGTGACTTAAATGAGTGACAGAGAAAAGAAAAAAAAGCAAAGGGCCAAAGCCCAAATAAAAGAAGATCCAGAAAGGATCGCAAAAGCAGCAGCAGCCCAACTCAAGGTTGCAATCAAAATGTCAAAAGGGTCATTGACTCAAGGATCTTTGATCCACCAAAAGGGCTCCCCTTCAGGGACCAAACCCACTCAAAAATCCACCCCAAAAACTACTGGAACCATAATGGACCTTTCTCATTATGGATTTCCAATAGAAACCCTTTTAGCCTTACAGGCTAATCAAAATTTGGCCAAACCGCCAACCAAAACATGGACTGATGTTACCGAAATGGAACAACCCAAAGCCTTAACCCCATTTACCCTGGATCCAGAGTCCCTTGCTTTGGCAATCCAAAAAGCCTCACAAACTGTTTCAAAGGCTGGTTTAACTTCAAAAGAATTAGCCATTTATTCCCAGCCAACACAAACCACTTTTGTGTTAAAACTAGAAAAGGTCTTAAACCTTTTCCACACAGAACCAGGCTTCTATGACAAAGTTCCTGCTGCTTTGGCAGCCAAAATTTATCTGAAAGGATTCCATTTTACTCCAAAATCTTTGGAAAAAAAAATAAAAATTTTATGAGTTTATTCTTGTAGATACTCAATCTACAGAAATAAGGCATTTTCTAGATAAACAAAATCCTGATGATAAAAACATTCATGGTTATTCTACTTTTAGAATAAAGAAGTTTTTATCACCAAAAGATTGGGGTCAAGGCCTTAACAAAAGAAAAAGATTTTCAATAGAAAACATGAATCCAATTAGTTTCACATATTGGGATTACTTGGATGCATAGTGGTGTACCTTTTGGTACCAAAATCCAAATTTTAGTCATACTTGGCTTTTTATGTTCTTGTATGACTTGGAAATAAAATACCAATTTCCACTGTGGTTCAACTAATGGTAGGACTATTTGGATCCTATCTAAGAAATTTTACCAACTACGGCGAAAATTGGGTTCGACTACTTTAAAAGTCGGATCAATCTTAGTGAAGATCCTTTCCCAGCAGATCTTCATTATTTTTCAAAATTTGGTTTAGCCTGGGTTTTCAAATGGAACTATAAATATGGCCCTTCAAGGTTCCAGAAATTGTTCCCAATGTTACAAAGGACCTCTTCTGTTAAATGGTGGGTAAAGTTTCCTCACATCAACAATGTATCAGAAATAAACCTCAAGAAGTGGTTTAAACGAAATCCAAAATTCCTAATGGCAGGAGACCACGAATCAGCCGTGTTCCTTAACCAAAAGGTAAAAATCTCAGCATGTTTGGCCTCGGCAACTGATAAACAGGCCTTAACCGAACAACTGCATGAAATACTTGGGCTTCTCCAAACCCAAGAATCAAAATCCAGTCCGTCAGCCCAATCTTCAGATGGATCTGAAGCTGAAGATCCGGCCCAATATTTCAGACATGATTCGGATGATGAAATCATTAGCATTTAAGACTGGTTTATACAAAAACCGGTCTTAAATGTGAAATTTCACTCTTTTAAGATCGATTTTTAATAAAAACCGGTCTTAAAGGTAACATTTTTCGCCCTTATTTTTACTTTCGCGCCCAAATCGTGTGCTCTATGAACCATTTATTCTCTTTTTGCCATTTCTCTGTGAGCTCTGTTCGTGCTTATTTTGAACTCGTCTATGGCATCCTGTCCCTCATTTACTCAACTCTCCTTCGTCATTACCACTGCCGTTGCTGTGTTCGTCGTCGCTGTTCTTTGATTATCATTAGTTTTCTCCGCTGCCACCTCTAATCTCCACAGTGACCATTCTCTTCTGACTTGACTTCCCTTTATTAGTGCCGTGAATTTGAGGACTTCATTTTAACCTTAGTCGACACCACCGTGACTTTGGGTTGAAGCTTACTCCTTGGTCTTCAACCAGGTTAGTGTTCGATCTGTTATTTAGTTGTACGTTGTTCAATAATTAATAATGTTATATGAAAAAATGGTTCTTGTTGTTGCTTTAAGCACTTAAACGTAATCTAGAAAAAATTAAATTTGCACATTCTTATTAGATATATGCTTTGACTTTTAATTACATCCCTGTGATATTTGGCTTGGATTGATACCACTCTATGTTCTGTTTTAATTTAGTGTGATTGTTTGATTATTGTCAGTGTTATTGGTTTGTTAAAACAATACTAGTTTCAAATGGTGCCTGTTAATTTTGTTGAAATATCTAAAACTCTATTGTTGTTGTTTTTTTGTCTATCCTTTTGTTGTTGGATATAGGGTGCTAGAAGTATTGAGATATATATGGATGATAGTTGGATAAATGCTAAACGAACGAGTGTTGAATATGATAATGGGGTGAGGGGTTTTTTAGACTTCGCTAGTAGAAATGCCGATGATGGTAGTGGGAAGTTTTATTGCCCTTGTGTAGTATGTTTGAATGAGAAGCGACTAAGTACTGTAGATATATATACACATTTAATTTGTGAAGGATTTTGTAAGAGTTATACAGTGTGGGTATGGCATGGTGAAGAATTAGAAATGCCAAGTTCATCTCAATAGGGGGGAGTGAACTTTGATGATAATGACACGGATATGGATTATCGGATAGAGGATATTATTCGTAATGTAGGAGAAGAGACTTTTAAGCAATCACATGTATATGATAATATGTGTAGTGATATTGAGACGCCGTTGTACCCAGGGTGTAAAAAGTACCAATTGTTGAAAGCAGTATTGAAATTGGTAAGCTTGAAAGCATGGCATGGATGGAGCGACAAGAGTTTTTCAGAAACGCTTGAGGCTTTTAAGGACATGCTTCCAGATGATAATGTGTAACCTTCTTGATACTATGATGCTAAGAAAATATTGTGTCTATTAGGGATGAAGTATAAAAAGATCCATGCATGCCCTAATCATTGTATATTGTATAGAAAAGAGCATGAAGAGGAACAACAGTGTCTAATATGTGAAACCCCGAGGTACAAATCAGATAACACTCCTGCAAAAGTATTATGGTACCTTCCAATCATACCAAGGTTCAAGCGCTTGTTTGCTAATGAAAACGATGTAAGAAATTTGAGATGGCATGTGGATGAGAGGATATCCGATGGAAAGCTTCAACATCCGGCTGATTCTTCTCAATGGAAGAAAATTGATCAATTATTTCCTACCTTCAGTGAAGAGCCTAGGAACCTGAGGCTTGGGCTTAACATGAATGGCATGAATCCTTTTGGTAGCCTGAGCAGTATGCATAGTTAATGGTATGTTCTATTGGTAATTTACAACTTATCTCCTTTGTTATGCATGAAATGAAAGTATATCATGTTATCTATGTTGATTTCGGGACCAAAACAACCCAAAAATGATATAGATGTTTACCTGGAGCCCTTTATCGAAAACTTGAAAGAGTTGTGGAATAAAGGTGTTGATGTTTTTGACGCGAACAAAAAGGAGGTTTTTAAAATGCGAGCCATGATCTTTTGTACTATAAATGACTTCTTTGCATATGAAAACTTGTCAGGCTATAGTGTTAAAGGCCATAAAGCATGTCTGATTTGTGAAGAAAGAACATGCTACCGTCAACTTCAACATGGAAGAAAGACAGTTTATCTTGGCCATAAGAGATTTCTTAGACAAGGCCACTTGTATCGCAGATTAAAGAAAGCTTTTTTTGATGGACAAGAGTTTGAAGATGCTCCGAAGGCATTGACTGGAGAGCAAGTTTATGAAAAGGTGAAAAATATGAATGTTATCTTTGGTAAGACTACAAAGAATAGTAATGTGAAAAGTAAATGGAAAAAGAAGTTTGTCTTCTTCAATCTTCCATATTGGTCGAAGCTTGATATGAGACACTGTATTAATTTCATGCATGTGGAGAAAAATGTTTGTGATAGTATTGTTGGGACACTGCTTAATATACAAGGTAGTTCTAAGGATGGCGTGAATGCAAGAATAGATTTGTAAGAAATAGGGATACGAGAAGACTTGCATCCAAAGCCATATGGTAAGAGAACTTTTTGTCCTCCAGCTGCTCATACTTTGTCTAAGGATGAGAAAAGAAGCTTTTGTCAATGTTTACATGGCATCAAAGTTCCTTTAGGGTATTCTTCAAATGTTAGGAAGCTTGTGATGATGAAAGACTTGAAGTTAGTGGGGCTAAAGTCTCATGATTGTCATGTCTTAATGCAACAACTGCTCCCAGTAGCTATTCGAGGCATTGTCAAATATGATCTTCAACATATTTTGACTAGACTTTGTTTGTTCTTCAATGCTATTTGTAGTAAAGTCATTGAGACAGAAAAATTGGATGAACTGGAAAATGAAGGATATTTGATCTTGTGCAAGCGTGAGAAGCTTTTTCTTCCTTCTTTTTTTGACATCATGGTACATCTAATTGTTCATCTAGTCAGGGAGATCAAGTTGTGTGGCCCTATCTATTTATGATGGATGTACCTAATTGAAAGAACTATGAAAATCCTAAAAGGATATGTGAAGAACCCTAACCGGCCTGAAGCATCTATTGTTCAGAAATATGTTTCTGAAGACGCCATGGAGTTTTGTCAAGATTACTTGTCAAATGTAGGACATATTGGACTTCCTGAACGTCATGACTAAGAAGTCGGTAGATGCGGGGCTTCAGTAAAGAGTATGGATCCTGATGAATTGCAACAAGTCCACTTGTACATCTTGAATAATGTTGATGAAGTTCAAGATTACATTAATGCTCATAAAGAAATTGTAAGGAAAGGAAATAGTCGAATGACTGAACAAAGGTTAATTAGGGAGCATAACAAAACTTTTGCACATTGGTTCAAACAAAAGGTTGATAGAGAAGAATGTATTTCTGATACAATTAAATGGTTAGCACGTGGTCTTGAGGTTGAGGTCATAAGTTGGACTTCAATTGTGATAAATGGTTATACATTTTACACAAAGTCCCTTGATGATAGGAGCACTATCCAGAACAGTGAGGTTATGTTAGTGGCTGAATCTATGCACTTCTCTAGTTCAAAAGATAAGAATCCTAGATTGGCAGCAATACCTTATTATGGGGTGATTGATGAGATTTGGGTGGTTGATTATGTTAAAGTTAAACTTCCCATTTTCAAATGCAAGTGGATTGATGTCAACAATGGTGTGATGATTGATCGGTTGGGATTTGCATTGGTTGATTTGAATAGTAGAATTTTTAGAGATGAACCTTTTATTATGGCATATCAAGTGAAACAAGTGTTCTATGTTACTAATCAAGAAAATAAAATGTGGTCTGTAGCTCCCCAAGGAAAAAGGGTCGTTGATATTAATCAGGAAATTCATTCAATGAATGATTTGCTTGAGACTCCTTCTTTCTCTAGGGGTTTACCATAATTGAATGAAGAAGATGAAGCAGACAATGAACACAACATAAGAAACGATCATCATGAAGGGATATGGGAGGTTATTCCTTTATAAAACTACATTGAAGGTTAGTTAGCTAAAATAATATCATGAACTATATTTGAATTGTGTATATTGTTATTGGTGTATATATATAACTACATTTTTTGTTGTCGTCATAAGAAAATGAAGGATATGAGGTGTACATTTTAATGTAGATTCTCTAAAGCCAGGCCAGCTAGTGATCATCAGCCTGAGAAGAGTGTGTATAAAGTATTTTGGCCCTAATGAATAACAACATTGTCATTAATGTAATTTAATCTTTGATGTATGTATGTAAGTGAAAAGATAAGGAACTTGGTCAAAACAGCATTGCCATGGTTGTATGATTTCTTTATGATTCTGTCTATGATTGTGAGTTTATTATTCATGGTTGTTTTCCTTGCTTCTGTTTCGGCCAGCATTGTTTAAGCACAAGGGAGTTGAGTTTTAATATGTTCCAATAAGTTTTGAGTCTCTCACATGTCATTAAGATGTTAGTTATATAATCTGTAAGAGAAGATTTATTTGAATGTCGTTGAACTGGCTGCTACTTGCTAATGAAATGTTTTAACAGGGGAAATGGCTTGCTGGGTATATCTTTTAAATGAAAATTAAAAAAAATTCAACTTTTAAGACCGGTTCTCTCCAAAACCGGTCTAAAAAGTATATTTAAGACTGGTTTTGGAGAAAACCGGTTTAAAAAGTTGAATTTTTAGATCGGTTTTCTGTAAAACCGGTCTAAAAAGTAATACTATTTTTAAGCTTTACTTCTTTAGTATTCTGCTCTTTAATTCCGTCCTTTACTTCTTGCACTCTTTTTATTTCCGTCTTTTCCTTTCAGCCATTTAAATTCTGTCAATTTAAATTTTGCAATTTAAATTATGTCTTTCCTTCTCCGTTCCTTTTCTTCCAAACATGGTAGTAGTAGCTCTTCTTATACTCCATTAAGCAACTCTATGCTAATCGATGAGGAATCAAAGTCTTCAACTTCTAAACAAATTTTCAAAGAAGAAATTTCTTTTGAAAATATAAACCAGAACGTACACGATTGGGTTTTACCTCCAATTGCTTTAAACATGCTTTATCAAATGCAAATGCAAGATAAGAAGTAGTTCTCCAAATCTAATTACATAATCAGAACAGTTGAAGAATCAATTCCTATCAAACCAGAAAAGAAAGAATTTTACCTTTTTCTCAAAAATCAATTGACAAACATAAGAAAGATTACAACTTTTTGCACATCGAAAGTGTTGAAGTTGCCATTAAACCACTAATAAGAAAAGGACTAAACGTGTCAAGACTAGTATGCCTCATGGATGCTAGACATTATGAATTTTCAGATTCTCTGCTTGCAGGAGTAGAATTTGGACTTCATAATGGTCCTGTATACTTTAACTGTTATCCAGATCGGATGGCAGACTTAAAGGATGAACATGTTCTTGAAGTCCTTAAACTCAAACTTCAGTTAAACGGTTTGAAAATGAAACCAAGATCTATACCGGCTACCCTAACATATAGGATACAGTATAAGGTCTTAAACTCATCCAATTCCTTAGCTCTAATACCACTTGATAATGGCCAAACAATAGTCTTTTTATCAAATGAACAAAATGCAAACTTGACCGTTCCAAAAATAATTATGTGGGATGATGTTGAATTACCAGATGATTGGACAATGGATAAGGCCACAAAGCCTATTCTTAAACCAATATCTCAGGTAAGCAAAATCATTCAAACATCAGATGAAACTGTAAAACTCTCCTTTGATAGACCAAGAAGATCTTGTAGTCAAGCTACCAGAACTGAGCCTTCATTATATGAAGATTGTAGGTCTGTTAGATCTGAATCTTCAATATATTCTTGTTCTTCTCTACCTAAACCACCATCTGTCATCTACATGTCAGCCCCCAACATATCAACTCCCCAATAAACTCTACAAAAGGTGCCATCGGTCATGTATGCACCTGCACCACCTACGGTAACCCCACAAACAACCACAAATGTTTCAATTCAAGGAGCTGACAATTCTTTAAATATCCCACAAATAAGTTATGAAAAGGATGATGACTTGAAATCAATTGAGTCTCCAACCTATTCATCTCTTGGGGAACCAGGGGAACCTTTTATAATAAATGTTTT
Source organism: Inga leiocalycina (assembly GCA_963242795.1). Classification (NCBI taxonomy): domain Eukaryota; kingdom Viridiplantae; phylum Streptophyta; class Magnoliopsida; order Fabales; family Fabaceae; genus Inga; species Inga leiocalycina. The sequence goes on from OY725324.1 coordinate 20,072,396, forward strand.
AGAAAATGTTTTCCAAATTGACAAACAAACCTTGCAAACGGAATTTTACTCTGAGAAATATACCCTTAAGAGAGAATGGTTTTTGCAAAATTTAAAAAAATATGCTAGAAAAGAAATTCAAGAAAAATTCTACAGATTTCTTGAAAAAATACAAGAAAATATTCCATTTTTTGATTGGTTTAATGCTTATGCATAAGATTAAAACTTGGAATATCCTTTCCTATAAACCATCAGTAGACAAATAAACAATGGAAAACTTCTGAAGGTGAAACTATTTCTTCTGAGTTTCCTCCTCCAAAACCAGTGCAAGTACCACAATTAGCTGACGACAAACGCCAACCAATTATGGCTGCACCTTTCAAATTTAAAAACATTGAAAAAGCCATTGACCCAACGGATATTAAGAACATTGTTAAACAAAAAATTATACAAACCAATACCTTCAGGTATGGGATGATTATTTTGTTCAAACACCAGTTTCTTCAAGAAAAGTCGAAACTAGAATTGAAACACCTCTTTTAAAACCTTTTCAAATAAACCCAAAAATTAAGTTAGATTTTCAAACTAAAATATCTGATTTATTAAGGAAGGTTAATCAACAAATTATCCAACTTTAATCTACGACTGTCCCAGACACACCCCAAACGTCATCAACCAAATCAAAAGATGTTATGACTTTTTAAAAGAATTCCCAAATTGGAGATACAAACTCTAACCCTTCTGAGTCGCAACTCCAGATCAACCATCAACATTGGAAAAAGCCTTCAAAACTCTATTACCATAGAGCTAGCCCTCAAGACATTCTGGTTAAAGAACGAATAAACCAAAACTTTAAATCCTCTAATGCTGATAATATCTATGAATGGAATATAGATGGTCAAAGTGAATCAAACATTCTCCAAACTCTTCAACAAATGTCCATGGTAAGTACCGCATACCAAACTCAACATGATTATTCAGATGAAATGATTACCAATATTATAGTTTCTGGGTTTACTGGACAACTTAAAGGTTGGTGGGATAATTATCTTTCTCCTGAAGACAAAAATACCATTTTTACATCTGTTAAAACTGAATCTGATGGAACACCCATTACCTCAAACGGCCAACCCATTCCAGATTCAGTAAACACTCTTCTTTTTACAATTATTAAACATTTTGTTGGAGATCCATCTATCTGGAAAGATAGGTCGGCTGAACTTCTTTCAAATCTTAAATGCAGTACCTTATATGATTTCAGATGGTATAGAGATACTATTTTTGACTAGAGTACTCACTAGAGATGATGCTCATAAGCCATTTTGGAAAGAAAAATTCCTAGCTGGATTACCTAAGTCTTTAGGTGATAAAGTTAGAGAAAAATTTACAAACCAAAATGATGGCAACAGCCCTTATGAGCACTTGACATATGGTCAATTGATCTCTTATGTCCAAAGAACTGCTCTTAAGATTCGTCAAGATGATAAAATCCAACGTCAACTTGCAAAAGAAAAGGCCACGAATAGGAAAGAATTAGGAACTTTTTATGAACAATTTGGCTTTCCTCCTTGTAAGCAATCTAAACCTCACCGCAAACCTTACCACAAAAAGAAAACACATGTCTACCAAAGATATAAGCCCAATACACCTCCTCGTAGAGTTGAAAAGGAATTTCGCTCAAAACCAAAAGTTGATTTTCCTAAACAAACAAAAGTTACATGTTTTAAATGTGGTAAACCGGGTCATATTTTCAAATATTTTCATTTGACTCGAAGTGGAAAAAGATTAAGAGTATTGAAGAACCTCTTCTTGAACAAATAAATAATCTTTTGATTGAAACTTCTGAATCTGAATATGAAAGTAGTTCTTCTGAAGATCTTAATCAAATTCAAAACGAAGATCTTCCAGAAAACTCTTCCTCAGAAATTAATGTTATCACAAAGGAACATGATTTACTTCTTGATATCATTACTAAACTTCTAGATTCTGATAAAGGAGAATATTTGTTCAAACTAAGAGAAATTCTCAATCAAACTCTGACTTCTTTAAACTCTAAACCTCCTATTCTTTTCAATAAATATGATTTAACAAATGTTTTAAACAAGTTCAAATATTCTATTAGACCAACAACCCTCCAAGACCTTCAGTACGAGGTAAATGACCTCAAAACTGAAATCAGTCTTATCAAAATCCAACAAGACACCCATGCAACTGCTATATCCCAAATACAGGTTTTACAACAACAATTTTACATCCAGATCTACAACAACAAGTTCTACAACAATAATTTTAAAAATGTCGGAGGAGCTTAGAGCTTCTTTCTCTATATGCCTAACCAAACCTGTCTCACAATGAGACTGAATCGACTTTAAATAGACGGGTGAGGTTATTGTTTAGGGTGACTGGTAACAGTCTGGTGACCTGCACTATTTGCACAGTTCCAGTGAACAGTTGATCGGTGACTTGTTACTGTTTAAACAGTTCTGATTGGTACTATTTACACAGTACTACTGACACTACAGTGTTACAGTACTATATGGTGAAAGCCACTATGTATACTACGATGTATGGTGCTACAGTGCTTTCGTATCTTTGCATCAAAAACCTAAAAATAATTCTAAGTCCTTGAGAGTCTAATCTTCGTTTAAATCTACAACAAATTCTTCTTCATCATCCTCTTGATTGTCTGAGGCTGTTGAAGAGAATGGCTGACTGGTCGAAGCAATTTGGTCTTGTTGTTGTAGAACTTGTAGCATTGAGCTGAGTTGACTGATAAGATTAGCCTTATCTGTGGTTCCAGCTAAGATAGACGTAATCCTTGATTTTTGATTCAGGAATTTGCTTTGTTCCGTCATAAAAAGATGCCGAGGATTTTCTTTGAACCATTTGTCAACTGCTCTAGTATCAATCCTGGTAATGTCAAATTTGGCCCACCATTTTACCAAAGGAAGTCTCTGTAGAGTTGGTAAGAGGGTTGATCCTTGGTTTGTTCGAGAAAATCTGTAACTCCAGGAAAATACCCAAGCTACAGATAATTTTGAAAAATAGTGAAGTCAATTGGAAAAGGATCTTCACCAATGTTGAATTTTTGTTTAAATAATTCAAAGGCTTGTACAACCTTTGAGGGTAATATCTCTAGTACTGGACCAAAGAATCCCCACCAGTGAACAAACCATTGAGGAAAATCATACTCAGGTTTTGTTTTGAAGTAGATAAACCAAGTATGTGTAAAAAGTTCATTTTGATCCCAAAAGACATTGGACCATGATCAACATAATCCCAGTAAGTATATCCTTTGGGTTCATCGTCAATTTCCCAAAATTTTGGTTTAAATAAATTGTGTCCCCACTGGGAAGGGGTGAGAACTTTTAAAATCTGGAGAGAGGAATGAGTAATCATCGGTCCAGTTCTTTTGTCCGTTTTTCTTTCAATTTTAATGGACCCAGTATGAACTAGTATTATCTCATACCATTCTCGAGTTTTTGCCAAATTAGAAGGCTAAAATGAAATCCCAGAGGAAATACATTCAAAGCTACTTGCTTTGGATTTTGGTGAAAAAACTCTGGTTCCACCTATAGAATGTGTTTTGCATAAGCCTCTTTGTGAGAATAAGGCGTATGCGTATTGGCTTGTGTTTGGGTTTGACTGACAATTGCCTTGTATGAAGAAGCCGCAGTTGTCAGTTGTTTTTGAGTTGGAGTAGAAGGTCTTGGCCAAACCTGTAGACTTTGGGGTGGTTGGTTTAACCTGTTATACTCTTGTTTAGTCAGGTGGGAAAATGGTACTAGGGCTGTGTTTTTCACTTTTTTCACTACCTGTTCCCATGTTTGATTTAGAAGTTTCCTCTGGGCATATGCCTGTTCATAAGATTTTAAAATCTTATTTGTAGAGGTTGCTTCTATTTGAGGTTTCTAGATTGATGACCCAGATGGAGTAGATGACTCTATTTGAGACTGCTTCTGCTGCTGGGATCCTTGTGTTTGGGATCTATATTGTTGTAGAAGTTGTTGCATAATCGCCTCTAGACTTGCGCTAGAGACTGTTTGATTTTGAGACTACTTCTGCTGTTGGGATCCTTGTGTTTGGAATCTATATTTTTGTAGAAGTTGTTGCATAATCGCCTCCAGACTTGCGCAAGAGACTGTTTGATTTTGAGCATCTTCCATGACACTCAGGAGTTTATCACTCTTTCATTTATCATCAGGTTCTTTCTTTTTTCAGGGCATTTTGTTGGTTCACTCACTACCTACCCTGAAGAAACTCATGGGTAAGAAAATCTGGTAAGGAGTTTGAAGTGCCTTTGATAAATTCAATATCAAAATCAAAAACACTTAAAATCGCTTGCCATCTGGCAAAAATTTGTTTAGATGCAAGGTTTTTAACATCGTTTTGTAAAACATCTTTTGCCGATTTACAATCAATGCGAACTAAAAACCTTTGGTTTAAAAGATCATATTGAAATTTGGAAATGCATAAAACAATTGCCAAAATTTTATTTTTAATTATGGAATAATTCTACTGTGCAGTATTCCAATGTTTAGATATGAAAGAGACAATTTTTTCTTTTCCGTCTATAAGCTGTTTAAGAATGCCACCACAACTAATGTCAGAGACATCAGTCTCAACAATTTTGTAAGCAGAAGGATCAGGAAGGCTAAGACAAGGAAGTTCCTTAACCTGGAGTTTAATCTGCTTAACAACATTTGAATGAATATCTGTCCAATGAGGAGGATCATTTTAAGACACTGGTGAAGTGGTTTAATGAAATTGCTAAGAGGAGGAATAAACTCAGCAACATAGTATAGACATCCCAAAAATCTTTGAAGTTGTGTTTTATCAATGATTTGATCAGGAAATTTATCTACAAATTGGATTGCACGTTCAATTGGCGTTATGGATCCCTGGTAAATCCAATGACCAAGAAACCTAACCTTAGTTTGAAAAAGACTAATTTTAGGTTTAGAAACTACTAAACCATTTGTTTCTGCAACTTTAATGAAATGATTGACATGTTTAGAATGTTGTTCTATTGAATGAGAATAGATCAAAACATCATCAATGTAAACGATAATGAATTGACTATAATCATTAAAGATTTCGTTCATGATTCTTTGGAATTCAGAAGGAGCATGTTTTAAACCAAAAGGCATAACGTTCCACTCATACTGACCAAAATGCACAGTCAAAGCAGTTTTATACCTATCTTTTTTAGAAATTTGAATATGCCAAAATCCAGATTTCATGTTGAATTTTGAAAAGATTTTTGCAGAGTACAATCGTTTAAGTAGATCATATTTGTTGGGAATTGAATACCTAATCCATTGTAACGCTTGGGTTAAAGGTTTATAATTGATTACAAGCCTAGGAGCTCTACGTTCTATCTCTACATTTTATTTACATAAAAAGTAGCACAAGACTAAGGGCTTTTAGATTTATGTATCAATTTTTTGTTTAGAAGTTCTTGAATTTCCTTTTTATAGGATTCAAGAAGTTCAGCAGTCATTTGAATTGTTCACGCCTTTGTTGGTATTTGTTTTTCAGAGAAAAAATTGTTTCATAAGGCAAATCAACCATATGTTTTTTGCGATTCCAAAATGCATTTGGTAAATCCAAACAAATTGTTTGATGGATTTTTGCAAGACAAGTTTGGATTTGTTGTTTAATTTGTACTTGACATAATTGAGTTTCTATATGTTTAAAAGAGATATCTTCCTTCAAAAAATTAACTTGTCGTTGTTTTAAAGAAAGAAGATTTAATTCTTTAACTCGGGTTTTTGAGTAAAAGGGAATAAGATTGTTTTACCCAGATGTTGTTTTGAAATTCCATTTTCATTAGTCATATATGGGAATAATAGCCTTGCAAATGGCGCCCCAAGAATAATCTAGATTCCCATATCTTTAACTAATATAAATAGGGTTTGAATCTTTAAACCTTCATTTTCAATAACAACATTTAAAACTTTGTATTTGACATCTAGGCGTGAGCCATTGATGCTATTAAATGTTTCAGTTGTTTTTTCAAAGTATTTTGTAGGAATGATTCCTTCTTTAAAACAATTAGAATAAGCTCTTGGTCAAACAGAATAGTTTGGTCCAAGACAAAATCATTATTAATAATAATCTTGGCTTGAACATACAAATTTTGAATTTATATTTTTGAAATCAAGTTTAAAAATGGTTCAGAAAGATCAGAAAGATTATTGTCTTCTTGATCGGATGGTGTTTATGTTGCCCTTCAGTTTGAGTTTCAAGTTGAATATCCTGTATTTGGGATATAGCAGTTGCATGGGTGTCTTGTTGAAGTTTGATAAGACTGATTCTAGTTTTGAGGTTATTTACCTCGTATTGAAGGTCTTGGAGGGTTGTTTGTGTAACAAAATGTTTGAACATGTTTAAAACATTTGTTAAATCATATTTGTTGAAAAGAATAGGAGGTTTAGAGTTTGAAGAAGTCAGAGTTTGATTGAGAATTTCCCTTAGTGTGAACAAATATACTCCTCTATCAGAATTTGGAAGTTGAGTAATGATATCAAGAAGTAAATCATGTTCCTTCGTGATAACATTAATTTTGAGGAAGAGTTTTCTGGAAGATCTTCGTTTTGAATTTGATTAAGATCTTCAGAAGAACTACTTTCAAATTCAGATTCAGAAGTTTCAATCAAAAGATTATTTATTTGTTCAAGAAGAGGTTCTTCAATACTCTTAATCTTTTTCCACTTCGAGTCAAATGACAATATTTGAAAATATGACCCGGTTTACCACATTTAAAACATGTAACTTTTGTTTGTTTAGGAAAATCAACTTTTGGTTTTGAGCGAAATTCCTTTTCAAGTCTACGGGGAGGTGTATTGGGCTTATATCTTTGGTAGACATGTGTTTTCTTTTTGTGGTACGGTTTGCGGTGAGGTTTAGATTGCTTACAAGGAGGAAAGCCAAATTGTTCATAAAAATTTCCTAATTCTTTCCTATTCGTGGCCTTTTCTTTTGCAAGTTGACGTTGGATTTTATCATCTTGATGAATCTTAAGAGCAGTTCTTTGGACATAAGAGATCAATTGACCATATGTCAAGTGCTCATAAGGGCTGTTGCCATCATTTTGGTTTGTAAATTTTTCTCTAACTTTATCACCTAAAGACTTAGGTAATCCAGCTAGGAATTTTTCTTTCCAAAATGGCTTATGTGCATCATCTATAGTGAGTACTCTAGTCAAAAAAGTATCTCTATACCATCAGAAATCAGATAAGGTACTGCATTTAAGATTTGAAAGAAGTTTAGCCGACCTATCTTTCCAGATAGATGGATCTCCAACAAAATGTTTAATAATTGTAAAAAGAAGAGTGTTTACTGAATCTGGAATGGGTTGGCCGTTTGAGGTAATGGGTGTTCCATCAGATTCAGTTTTAACAGATGTAAAAATGGTATTTTTGTCTTCAGGAGAAAGATAATTATCCCACAACCTTTAAGTTGTCCAGTAAACCCAGAAACTATAAGATTGGTAATCATTTCATGTGAATAATCATGTTGAGTTTGGTATGGGGTACTTACTATGGACATTTGTTGAAGAGTTTGGAGAATGTTTGATTCACTTTGACCATCTATGTTCCATTCATAGATATTATCAGCATTAGAGGATTTAAAGTTTTGGTTTATTCGTTCTTCAACCAGAATGTCTGGAGGGCTAGCTCTATGGTAATAGAGTTTTGAAGGCTTTTTCCAGTATTGATGGTTGATCTGGAGTTGCGACTCAGAAGGGTTAGAGTTTGTATCTCCAATTTAGGAATCCTTTTCAAAAGTCATAACATCTTTTGATTTGGTTGATAACGTTTGGGGTGTGTCTGGGACAATCGTAGTTTGAAGTTGGATAATTCATTGATTAACCTTCCTTAATAAATCAGATATTTTAGTTTGAAAATCTAACTTAATTTTCGGGTTTATTTGAAAAGGTTTTAAAAGAGGTGTTTCAATTCTAGTTTCGACTTTTCTTGAAGAAACTGGTGTTTGAACAAAATAATCACCCCATACCTGAAGGTATTGATTTGTATAATTGTTTTGTTCAACAATGTTCTTAATATCCGTTGGGTCAATGGCTTTTTCAATGTTTTTAAATTTGAAAGGTGCAGCCATAATTGGTTGGCATTTGTCGTCAGCTAATTGTGGTACTTGCACTGGTTTTGGAGGAGGAAACTCAGAAGAAATAGTTTCACCTTAAGAAGTTTTCCATTGTTTCTTTGTCTATTGATGGTTTGTAGGAAAGGATATTCCAAGTTTTGATCTTCTGCATAAGCATTAAATCAATCAAAAAATGGAATATTTTCTTGTATTTTTTCAAGAAATCTGTAGAATTTTTCTTGAATTTCTTTTCTAGCAGATTTTTTTAAATTTTGCAGAAACCATTCTTTCTAAAGGGTATATTTCTCAGAGTAAAATTCCGTTTGCAAGGTTTGGCTGTCAATTTGGAAAACATTTTCTAAAACGTTTATGATAAAAGGTTCCGCTGGTTCCCCAAGAGATGAATAGGTTGGAGACTTAATTGATTTCAAGTCATCATCCTTTTCATAACTTACTTGTGGGATATTTAAAGAATTGTCAGCTCTTTGAATTGAAACGTTTGCGGTTGTTTGTGGGGTTACCGTAGGTGGTGCAGGTGCATACATGACTGATGGCACCTTTGGTAGAGTTTGTTGGGGAGTTGATGTGTTGGGGGCTGACATGTAGATGACAAATGGTGGTTTAGGTAGAGAAGAACAATAATATATTGAAGATTCAGATCTAACAAACCTACAGTCTTCATATAATGAAGGCTCAGTTCTGGTAGCTTGACTACATATGATCTTCATGGTCTATCAAAGGAGAGTTTTACAGTTCCATATGATGTTTGAATAATTTTGCTTACCTGAGATATTGGTTTAGGAATAGGCTTTGTGGCCTTATCTATTGTCCAATCATCTGGTAATTCAACATCATCCCACATAATTGTTTTTGGAACGGTCAAGTTTGCATTTTGTTCATCTGATAAAAAGACTATTGTTTGGCCATTATCAGGTGGTATTAGAACTAAGGAATTGGATAATTTTAAGACCTTATACTGTATCCTATATGTTAGGGTGGCCAGTATAGATCCTGGTTTCATTTTCTAACCGTTTAACTGAAGTTTGAGTTTAAGGACTTCAAGAACATGTTCATCATTTAAGTTTGCCATCCGATCTGGATAACAGTTAAAGTAGACAAGACCATTATGAAGTCCAAATTCTGCTGTTGCAAGCAGAGAATCCGAAAATTCATAATGTCTAGCATCCATGAGGCATACTAGTCCTGACACGTTTAGTCCTTTTCTTATTAGTGGATTAATGGCAACTTGAACACTTCCGATGTGTAAAAAGTTGTAATCTTTCTTATGGTTGTCAATTGATTTTTGAGAAAGAAGGTAAAATTCTTCCTTTTCTAGTTTGATAGGAATTGATTCTTCAACTGTTCTGATTATATAATCAAATTTAGAGAACCACTTCTTATCTTGAGTTTGCATTTGATAAAGCGCGTTTAAAGCAATTGGAGGTAAAACCCAATCGTGTATGTTCTGGTTTATATTTTCAAAAGAAATTTCTTCTTTGAAAATTTGTTTAGAAGTTGAAGACTTTGATTCCTCATCGTTTAGCGTAGAGTTGCTTAATGGAGTAGAAGAAGAGCTACTACTACCACGTTTGGAAGAAAAGGAACGGAGAAGGAAAGAGATAATTTAAATTGCTAAATTGAAATTAACAGAATTTAAATGGCTGAAAGGAAAAGACAGAAATAAAAAGAGTGCAAGAAGTAAAGGACAGAATTAAAGAGTAGAATATTAAAGAAGTAAAGGTTAAAGAAAATAGCAATAATTGTAAATCTCCCTTGCCTAAGTATCACACCTTCTGGATCCATAGTAGTATAATAATTAAAAATGTATCAGTTTTTATGGATTAAAATATCTTGTTAAGAAATTAGTAAGATTTTTCAGATCGTACTCTAGCCAGACTTGTAGTATATAAAATCTTTATTTATCATACACTATTGCGTGGGGCACAAACCTTGCCTCAACACACGGGACTTATGGCAATCTCAACCCACGGATGGACTCATGTATGATAAACAAGAACTGTATACAAAGTGCTATCAAGTACAGACTATTAAATCATACTAATCCACTAACAAAAATTTTAATGCCATAAAAACATATCCAAATCTAAGTATTACATCCTTGCTTCACCTTCAGGCTCTGATACAAAACCAGTCTTAATATTTCAACTTTTTAGACCGGTTTTTCAAAAAATCAGTCTAAAATTTTAACCTTTTAGACCGGTTTCTCAAAAAATCAGTCTAAAATTTTAACCTTTTAGATCGGTTTCTCTGATAACTAGTCTAAAAATATTTATTTTTAGACTGGTTTTATAATAACCGTTCTTCAAATTTTTTTTAAGACCGGTTCCATAACCGGTCTAAAAAGTAGCAGACTTTTTATATCGGCTGTATCAAGACCGGATCCAGAACCGGTCTAAAGGGTCTTTTTTAACCGGTCTTAAAAGTGATTTTTCTAGTAGTGAAATAGGGTTAAGAAGAGGTGGCGGTAATGGTGATGGTGATGGTGATGGTGATGGTGATGGTGATTTGGCTATGGAGATGAAGTCGCTGTTTGTGTAACTAAAGCAGGAAAAAAAGCATGATGATAAGGTAGGAAATAAAGGAAAAATTTTTAAAAATGAAGGTGAGATAAATATCGTTGTCACGATTTGTACTACATACTCTCTAATGCTCTTAAAGCATCCACTGTTCGACAGGATGCAAACTTTCAAGGTGGCGACCTTCAGGGCGACGATATTTCTAAAAGTAAATTAGAGTGATATATGTTGTTGGTGAGGAAAAAAGAGAGAGAGTGATTATGTGAGGGGAATTGATTATAGGTTAAAATCAGGGTTGTTTTTTTTGAAAAAATATTTTAATCAATGATATTTTTGTCTTTACAATTTTGCAGTCCCGGGATTGAAAACACAATACCAGGGGGAGGTGGTGTTGTAGCAATCCCACTTTCATGGTACTTTCAATCCCTAGTTATTTGTAGTCCCTCATATCAAACAATATATTCTGACTTAATCCCTGATCCAATCCTAATTCCTACCCCCCAGTACCTCGTACCAAATAGGGCCTTAGGGTTTTGCATATGTTAGGCGTGGGGAGTAAAGAGAGAATTAAAGTCCAGCTGAAGGCAAAAAAAAGCAGGGGAAGAAACAGAGATTGTAAATGAGTGTGATGTTGAGGACAGTATCTGCCCCTTCTTTCCCTCACAAGCGATCCTTTACTAGTTTAAATCTCCACCGTCCCTTACTTCAACTTTTCTAGGTTGCAAATGCTTCCACCATTAACTTCTCAATCTCATTCTCTCCGATAGTAATGCTCATAACAGGTTCCGTATAAAGCTTTTGTTTAAGGGATTATTGGATCTCCTTTAGGTAATCTTAGGTTACAGTACTACTCAATTTCTTTATTGATCATACTTTCCCCCTTATATTTCTTACACATAATTGTCTCCAAAGTGTTAGTGCAAGCATTTCACCCAAGAAGAGGGGGTGAATTGGGTGATACCAGAAATTTCGTTGCATATAAAAAAATTGACTGAATATTTAAAGTAGTTGAGAGTAAAGAGAAATATCACCAAAGTATACACGGAGAGTTATACTAGTTCGGCCACAACCACTTTGACCTACATCCAGTCCTCAGAGCATCTCTGAGAGTTTCACTATATTCTCCAAGATTTAGTCGGTTCTTGGCATCTCAGTACACAACAAATTCCTTTACTTAGACACTCGCTCCCCCTTACATGTTGCAATCAAATCCCCAACTCAAGGTTCCACAACCTTAAGTTGTCCCAATAAAAAATATTGAGTTTGTAATGAAAAACTCTCTCACAGAGCAAATATATAATCACTGAAGTACAATGAATGAGTATAAGAAAACAAAACACTAAGTGTATTGATCGATGTGTGTTCTCAGTTCTTGTGTGTTCTTTTCTATTCTATGAATGCTCCATATATATAGATGATTAGTAATGTCCATTATAGGCAATTCAAACATGTCCATTAGAGTCGTGCAACAACAGTTAACTGTTCTTTAAATTTTGAAAACTATCCGTTTATGATAGGTAGCAGTAGGTGAACGTTCAAACACTTTATTTGAATTTTCTCTTCTTGCATGATCTCTTCATCATTTCTCTGCAAATGTCTTAGGATACTAATGCAATAAAGAGTTAATCATATAGATAACAATTTAATAAACATTCAATCAAAAACATAATTTCTGGACTCCCTTACTCGAGTGGCTACTCTAGTGATCAAGTTTGTTACTCGAGTAGTGCCTCGAGTAAATCTCTTAAAAAACTGATTACTCGAGTGGCCTTGTCTTTACCTTCACAAGTTACTCGGGTGCTGACTGTGGTAACATGGTTACTCGAGTGGCCTTCATATTTCTTCATACCTTACTCGATGGTCCCTTGAGTGGCTTTTAAATAACCTGGCAGATTACTCAATTACTTACTCGAGTAATTGCATCAATTTCTTGGCCGAGAGTTTGATTTCTGATTACTCAAGTGGCTACTCGAGTGATGTCTTTGAAAATCATGTTACTCGAGTGGCTACTCGAGTAATGCCTCAAATAACTCCGCAGATTACTCGGGTGGTCCCTTGAGTAATGGCTTTTTCTCACTAATTACTCGAGTGGCTACTCGAGTGATATGTTGCATTTCTTGGCCGAGAGTCACTGGAAGATTTTTGACTTGGTTACTCAAGTGGCTACTCGAGTGATGCCTTTGAAAATAATGTTACTCGAGTGGCGACTCGAGTAATGGTCTATATAACTTTACAGATGAGTCAAGTACTCCCTCGGGTAACTTTGTTCAAAATTTAGCAGTACTTCACTGGATGAAATTTTCTTTGGTTACTCGAGTGGTTACTTGAGTGAGCCTTCACAAAACTTGTTTATTACTTCCAGTGCTTACTTCAAGTAATGCTTTGCCACTTTGTTCAAATTCATTTGTTTATTATCAAATCTTTTCATATCATTGATCCAATCTTTGTTATTATCAAAACATATGGGATCTAACATTCTCCCCCTTTTTGATGATGACAAAACTTGGTGATTTTGAGCAAAGTTTTTGAAATTGAGTTTTCAAACATATGCTTGTCAAATAGTTTTCATATAAAATCTTTTGTTCAATTTAACCTTGAAAACTCTTTTGAAATAGTTTTATTAAAGGTTTTTTCAAAGTTTTTGTTCTTATGTACTTGTTCCCAAAATGCAATATAATTTCAATGAAATGTCATAAAGGAACAAATTGCATAATGAAGAATTCAATACATAATCAAACTTAAAATAGTTAAAATCGATCAAGAACAAAAAGAAACAAAACACCCTAAAACCCCATACACCCAAATCCTAATATAGAGACTCAGCCATTCTTTACAAAATCACCCAAGTTCTTCTTCCCCATTTTTTCTTCATCACAAAGGTGGAATCAATCATGAGGAAGAGTAGGTGGCTTGGCGGCTGAGATGGGAGTGACAGGAAAAGCTAATGACTCATATGAACCATCAGAACTAGAAGGATCTGAAGATGATGATTCAAGTTCAGGAAGGTTCACTGGTGGTGTCTGTAGATCATCTGGAGGATTCACTGGAGGAGATGAAGGATAAGGAACCAAAGAAGTAATTTCTACTTCCTCTATAGCAACTGGTGAAGACTCAAGTACCTCCTCAGTACGTGCAGGAGATGCAATAGGAGTAGGTATGGGATTAGGCTGAACAGGCTGAGGTGGTTCATCAGAGGTGATGTGGATACTCAGTAGGTATAGAGGGTCCTGATTCACGATCTGGCATAGAGAATAAGATATTGCTCGGTCCACTCTCAGAGGTTCTATACTCAGTAGGGATAGAGGGTCCTGGTTCAGGGATAGGCATGGGCTCAGGAATACCAGAAGGACCAGGAGCAGATGATCTATTGCTTACTTCAAGTAATGCTTTGCCACTTTGTTCAAATTCATTTGTTTATTATCAAATCCTTTCATATCATTGTTCCAATCTATGTTATCATCAAAATATATGGGATCTAACACAAAGATGCAACAATTTTCATTCCATTTGAAACTTATGGCTGCTTGCTGAATGAAAAAAGGAAACCTGGGAAATTGGCTGAACTAACGGTTCACATCAAGCCAGGATAGTTCAAACTGAGTCACAAATCTCCCTTTGTTTTTTGATATAAACACAAATCTCCCATTTTAGATAGTGAACCAAATCGGACCAGTGTCTAGTTAGCCGAATTTTAAGTTGGACCAGCTAATCTAGTCTGATTTTATATTCCTTCCTTAAATTTATTTGATACATCATAAAAAGAGATTCGAGAAAGGCATATCTTAGGGGAGAGGTTAGATATTAGCATGCAAAAAAGAAAATTGAGAAAATCAGTATTGGCTTAAAGCTAAGCCAAGTTATAGAATCCAAGAGATTTAAGAGTTTTAAAATTGGACAAATTAGGAAGAATAAAGCCTTGTGAGGAGGCCTAATAGGATAAAAATTAAAACACACACCTACACACTTACATATACACATGGCACACTCATTCTCACTCATCTCTTCTCTCATTCTTGACACATACACTCACACCCATTCATATCACATTAAACACATCATTAGCTCTCGTTACCCTCTCATTTTGGCATTTCAGCAAAGATGGAGAAAAGGAAGAGAGAGAGAGAGAGGGGGAGCCGAGAGTGAATGGTGATCGAAAGAGAAGGAAGAAGGACTCAAACATCACATGCAAACTCATAATCTTGTGTATGTGAGTCTCCTACACCTATGTCTAGATTTTTCAGTTTGACTTGAAGTTGTTCTTGGTGGTTTTTGTGGCTGGAAATTGAGGATCGCCGGAAATAATCACCGTCACCGTAAAGCTTAAAATCCAGTATTGCATGTCAGTTTTGGGATAGATTTTTAAGGTTCTTCAGTTCGGTCATCTTAGTACCAAAATAGAACAAGAGAGTAGGAGTTTATAGAGTCAAAATCTTTGAGGTTTATAGTCCAAAACCATGGTTGTATGCCATCTTCTTCATCTTGTCTACATTTTTGGAAAATAGGGTGCTCCTACCTGATATTGCAGAAGCTCAAACAGAGATTATAGGTAGAATTTTCTCTAGTTTCTTTGAGTTCTTTAGAGTTTAATATGTTTCATAGATAATAGAATCAAGAAGGACTCAATTTGGAGTAAAAATGATAGAATTCTTGAGTAATTAATTCATACTATCAAATCTGTGATCTTTTAAGAGTCGGTTAGTTTCGTGCTCTATTATGATCTGCCAAAACTTGTCTAATGTTTAAAAACTTTGGCAAGGAAATAGTATACATCCAAAGCTTTAAAATGAATCCTAAATGCATCAATTGGATATCTAGAAAGAAAGTTATGATTTTTGGAAATTTCGTTAGAAAACAGGGAATATTCTGGGTTCCAGGATTTTGGCAGTGGGAAAATGGATAAATTTCATGGGGTTAATTTGGTAATTCAGCCATCTGATTATTTTTCCCTTAAAATAGAAATTTAGAGCTTTCAATTAAGTATTAGAACTTAGGAATTGAATGTGTAAATCATAAATTATGAATTTTTAGAGTTTGGGTATAAAATCTGGGAAATGTTGAGTTTCTTAATAGGTAATTAGAATGGTCATGGATTTGGGAACTTAGAACCTTAAATTGATACTATTACTATTTTTTTATATAGAGGACTTCAAGAGCTTCATGCAGAAACTTGAACCACCTCAATTGGAGTCTCCTAGCTTAGGATATGAATTTCCAAAGTCGCCTAGAGAATTATGGCAGATTGGGTTAAGTCTGGAAGTTTCTGTTAGAATCGGCTGACACCCAAAAGGGGGGGTGAATTGGGTATAAGATAAAAATTGAAGAACTTTGAAAATCTTTTCACATCTTAGTGGAAACAGTAACTATGAAAGTAATGAATCATAAATCAACAGTTATATATTTAAATAATATATGCTGGAAATATAAGAACTTAGGGTAGAGAATATGCAAACTGTGATTTATCTTGATTCGGTTTAATCCATGATGACCTACGTCCAGTCCCTAGGCTCCTCTTAAAATTTTCAATCCACTATGTTCTTGTTTAATCTGGGCACAAGACAAGCCTCTACAATCCCTCAAGTTTAGTTGAGCACTTGCAAAGCCTTTTACAAATCTCTCACCGAGATACTCCCCCTTATGGCAAGTCTTATGAGCAGAGCAATCCTGAAGACCTTTCTCTACAGCTTACCTGTGCAAGTCTTACGAGCAGCAACGTTCTCTCTTGCTTACACCCTTGTAAGTCTTATGAGCAGTAACATTCTCTATTGTTTGCACCTTGTAAGTCTTACGAACAAAAAGTCTTACTGGTAATTCTCTCTATAACTTCCCCTGTAAGGAAATCAACCCTCTCAAGGTCCCTCTACCTTGAGATCAATTCAGAAATACAACTAAAAGTGTTTACAAACTCTCTCACAGAGTGGATAAATAGCTCATTGAAGTACAATACAAACAATCACTCTCTTTAAGGTAAATGATATTGAAAGTAGATAAACAAAGAGTTTTCGGGTAGGAATGGATAATTCATTATTATGGCATGTTGTTCCATTGTTGCGCTCTGCTTGAATCTCCTATATTTATAGTTGAGTAGGATACGACTGTTGTGAGTATTTCAGCCTTTCCATTGAGTCCCATTACTAGTCTTTACTATTATGGTGTTTAAAAAACTAGCCGTTACATCGGACGATCCTTACGCTCTGTGAAAGTCACTTTTTTCAAGTCGTGTGTTAATCCTTGTTCGATCACCCTTAATCACTAATATGATGAAGTGTTAGAGTGAATATAAGCAAGAAGAATGAATTACACAATCATTCTTTTAGAAATTACGAAGCAATACTCTGTTTTTGGAAAATCAGTTATTTGAATAATATCTTTGTATTCGAATAGCTCCCTCTATAAAACATTGATTTTTATTTGAATACTTCATCTGTATTTGAATAAACTTTCATATCGAATAGTCAATTCCTTATTCGAATAGCTCCTTTGTAAAACATTGATATTTATTCTAATAGAACATCTTGTACTCAAATAGTTCTTCACAATTAGAAATGTATTCGAATAGTCAATCCTTTATTCAAATAGCCTCTTACACAAGACATATGTTTTTATTTGAATATACTTATGGTTATTCGAATAAACTCCTTACAAGAGAAGAAAAGCTTATTGGAATACACCTTTTTGTATTCGAATAATAACCATCAATAATGAACCTTCATAATCAAATACCGCAACCTTTGTCTGAATGAATCACTTATTCTAATAGGCATAACTCTTTGGATTTGACTCCAAATTTGGGAAATATCCTATCCTCAGAAAGCTCTTTAAGTCTACTTTGCATAGCAACATGAATCAATCACAAATACTTTGTATTCCAAAATGTATGATTCAATGTGTGTCGATTAGTCTGGAACAAAGCTTGATTTCAATCACCGAATTCCAGAAAGCATATCTCTTTGAATATAATAATCCGATATGTAGTTTAAGAGTTATGTCTAAAATACAGAACCTGTTTTGAAATATGATGGTGATTTGAATGTCATCTTCCAAAATTCATATCTCCTTCATCTGAGCTCCTTTTAACTTGATCTTGATGTCAAAATGATGCTTTATGAGTTTATTTTCCTATACCACTAGCTTTACCTCAATCTGAATTTTGTTTTGGGAGTTATAACCAAATTACTGAACCTCCCCATGCTGAACAAAACAAGGTCATTGAATAACATTGCTTCTATTCAAATAATAAGCTATTATTCCAATAACAGTCTTATTATTCAAATACAAGTTTTGTTACATAGCATCTATTCGAATACTATGGGTATTATTCTAATAGTAGTCCCACTATAGGAATAAAACTTCTCTCATTCGAATAAAATCCAATATTTTGCAACATCAGGCACTTTTAACTTTATGATCATAGAAACTTCCAGTATTACTTCTAAGGGCTTGAATCTTGATATTCCTATTAGATTTTGCAAGTTCTTCTTTTTGTCCTTTTTTATCATTCCCAATAATCAAGCTCAATAACTCTTTTCTTTTCTTGATTTATCCTCATATTTAATAACTTCTATCTTTAATATCTTCTCAATCTTCCTCTATTATGCAACTTGATACCTTCTAACCTTTGCTTGACTATTCTATAAGATATTTCACATTAAACACAGTAGTTAGTCAATATAAGAGATAAATATATTAAGTAAAGTTTTTGCTTTCAATATTTAACATTTATATTTGACATCAACAAAACTCAGCATATCTAATAGTTTCCAGTTTTGAAGAAAATGTGTTTAGGGATGATTTGAGGATTATGGACAAGTTTAAGAGGCAGATTATGCTAGGCATATAGCAAGATTTAAGTTAGTTTTGATTAAAGGAAGATAACTGCTATAGAAATAGTTGTTATGTTAAGGTATTATGATGAGGAATGAATGTTATAAGCTAGGGGATCATACATCAATCATGTATGAAGGGTTTTGCAAAGTGTTTACAAATATTAGTATTTAATTATGCAAGTTTTTCATTTTTCTCTGTTTTTGTACAGCAACTCATTGAGAATAAAGGAGCTAAAATTTCCTAATTAATTAGCCCTAAAAAACAGATTCCTAATGAGAGAATGAGTAGGAGTATCATGTGGGAAGGATTTAAAATGCAAAGGATAAGTAAGTTGAGAATTTAAGACAAAGAAACAAAGTTAAAGAACTAATTAAAAGAAGGAGATTTTGGGGTTATGGGAAAAAATAAATTGTACAAAATTAGTATACCAAAGTTTGTGTATTAAGCTTCCCTTATATGGATGTTTGATAGGATATTTCAACTACTATCAAGCAAAGAGGGGAAATAAAACCAAAGTAGTCAAGCTAGCAAGAAGAGGTAGCTTGGAAGAAGAAGCAAAAGGTAGTAAAACTTACTTTTATATGGTTTGTGCTTAGTTGATTGCATGTTTATTTGTCATGTTTACCTTTAAACATGTAATATTCTTGCTTGAGTTTGTGCTATGGCCATGTGTGTATGCTTCCAAGGTGTTGTTCTTATTTGGCTATTCATATGTATAGTTAATTACCATTGCACATTATATATTGAGATAACGTTATACTATTGAGATTCCCCTTAACCTCACCCCTTTCTTCCATAACATATAGTAAGGCTAGTACTTCTAGGGGCAAGAGCTAGCATTGTTGTTGGTGAAGCTTGAAGAAGGTTGGAGCTAAAGGAGTTAAGATAATATTTGGTTTAAGTGTTGATAATATGTATATTAATTTTGTTAAGAATTAGGATATTTTGGTAGCCTCATATGGCTACATGTTTTGTACATATATGTATATACATAAACATAGAGATGAACATAGTGAAGATAGTACCTATCGTAGTAGTATAGTAGTAGTAGTAGTATGAACATATGTAGCACGGGGTAACAATAGTATGCCATACATACATAATAAAAAGGTAATTATACCATTCATGATAATTGAATCAGGGATGGACAATTGTATGTTAAGTGTCCATAGTTTAACTAGCAATGGACTTGGCTAAGAGCAGAGCAGTACTTTGATAAAATTAAATAGAGGTAAGGATTGATGAGTCATAATGAAGTTTGTGAACCACAAAATACCCATTTTTGAAAGTTTTAAAATTTTCAGAAAAGGCCATTCATTTATAGGTTCCTATCCTGTGTTTGGGCTAGGTTATTTTAACTATTTACAAAAATCTTTTCTTCTCAGGATTGAAACTTGGCTTAGTGGTTCAAATTCACTTTGTATAAAGCTCATCTGATTGGTTGGAAATCAGGGCATTACACATAACGATTATAATAATTAACTATAAAGTATGATTCCTAAATACCTTGTATTCTTTAAGAATACTTAACAGTTTAAAATGATAATTGTCATAATAACAAGAAAATATTCTAAAAAAATTTTATTTAACAATATTTGATAGTTCTTCACAAAGAATGTTATGTATTCTTTAAGAATACTTAAAGGTTAAAAGTGATAACCATCATATTCAAAATGGCAATATTCTGAAGAAAAAAATTTAGTTGACAATACTTGACAGTTCTTCTTCTTCCACTTTCATTTTCCCTTATAGGTTGACATAATTATAATTAATATTTATACATAATCTTGTTCAGCTTAAGGTTGCTTATAGCTTTGATGCCTGAGCAATGGGAGAACACAGTTACATTGTCATTAGGCTTATCATCGGGTAACTGCATC
The DNA here is from genome assembly GCA_963242795.1 of Inga leiocalycina. Classification (NCBI taxonomy): domain Eukaryota; kingdom Viridiplantae; phylum Streptophyta; class Magnoliopsida; order Fabales; family Fabaceae; genus Inga; species Inga leiocalycina. The sequence continues at coordinate 20,092,725 of OY725324.1, forward strand.
ACTTCATTCCCTTTTACAATTGTGAATTATTTTTTGGCTTAAGAAAGGGAAAAGATATAAGAGAAATGAAAGAAGAGAGACAAAGGGAGAGAGGAGAGACAAGAGAGGAGGAGGACAAGAAAATATCAGTTTTCTATTCAATTCATCAAAGTTGTGTATAACGGGTAACCCTAATCCTTTTTATAGTGCTTCTAGGAATATAAAATAATAATAAAAATCATAAATTAAATCCTAGTAATAATCAAAGATAATAAAGATGATTGCTGAATAAAAGACAATAAGTTAAATAAATACTAATTCTGATTGAGAGATATACTTATTCAAATCCCAATTTGATACCCTAATTAATCTAATAAAATCCTAATTATTTCTTATCCCATACTCCACTAGCAGTTAGTCCTTAGAGTTTCACTTAATTTGGTTTCTATCATGCAATTAACTACTCCCAATATGCCACTTTAGGACTTTAGGAAAATCACATGTCTAGATACTACTCCCTCAAATCTAATCATAGATGCTAGTTGAGGGGTTCGTTTATGTGAGAACAGAAATTTATGAGCAATTTTTTGTGAAAAGAGCAATTTCATGAGCTATATGGTAGTGAATGTTGGGCTTTAAAGGGATAACATGAACATAAAGTAGGAGTAGCTAAGATGAGGATGCTAAGATGGATATGTGGTTGCACAAGAAAATATAAGATTTGTAATGTCCATATATGTGAACTAGTGGGAGTTGAACCTATTAAGGAGAAAATGGTAGAACATTGTTTGAGATAGTTTGGATACATTTAAAGAAAGGGCTCCAATGAGGAAGGTCGATTAGGCAATATGGAGCTATCTAAAGAGATGTAGATAAAGACCGAAGCGAACACTCAATGAGGTTGCGAAGTGAGATCTATTAGTTAATAATATATTTAAAGATATGGTTTGTGATAGAGCACAATATTGTCGTGCAATCCATGTAGCCGATTCCACCTAATGGGATAAAGACTTTATTGTTGTTTATATTTCAGTCAAGAAAAAGATTTATTTTGAGAAATTTCTAGTCATTCAGTTTATTTGAACACACACACATGCACGGAAATCATGAACCATATAACTCACTTTAGACTCCATCAATTAATACGTGACACCCACAACTTATGTAATATCTTCAAAAGAGATAACAGGAATCCCGTATTTCTAATGGAAATTTAGGCATAATTGCATTATCATGTCTTTTTAATTATAAAATAATGTGTAGATGGGAGACCATTACTATAAAGTGGAAATGTTTTATGAGCTTCAGCAAAGAGCGCAAGACCTCATTTTTAATCCTCCCTAGTAGAGGCCTCATTTAAGGTTCTTCATTTGGAGGACTAGAAATAATAGATCATGAATTTTTAAGTTCTTTAGTCTTCAAATATTGTTCAACACATAACAATTAGTTCATGAATGTCGTTGCATATGTCAGGTTTTTTTTACTATTTAGGGATGAGTCGTTGTAAATTTGTTTGGGGTTAAGGTGCAAATTTACCAATAAAGTTTTGTCCGAGGAGCGTCTGGCAAAAATATCTTTTAGAAGGGGTAAAAATACCAATGAACAATTAAGAAAGGGCAAAAATACCAATGAACAATTAAAAAGAGGCATCCACCACAAAAACCATTAAATCCATACTAACGCCGTTAGGGATTTTCTTCTCTTATAATTTAACGCTGTTAGTACGGATTGACGGTTTTTATGGTGGATGCCCCTTTTTAATTGTTCGTTGGTATTTTTGCCCCTTCTAAAAGATATTTGTGCCAGACGCTCTTCGGACAAAACTTCGTTGGTAAATTTGCACCTTAACCCATTATTATATATATATATATATATTTTAAGGTGCATGAAACTTTGGAACTATAGATTGGCCTAAAAGTTTAGGGAACAAAGTGTTAGTTTACTTTGTAAATGATGTAATTTAGATTCTGCTTTATAAAATAAAGCCTATATAGTGTGTGCTTGTATATATTTTGGCCAAAGTTATATATATAGATTAATAGTTTGCTACTTTATAGATAAATTAAGACATAGGGTTTATGACGTTGCTTAATTTTTATTCTAGTTGTAACTGACTATGTGTTATGAACATTGTGGATGTCCATAGCCCTCCAACAATGGGACTTTTTGAACACACCCCATGTTTAATGGCATTGTACCTCATAACTTCCAAATATATGGTTGGTTTTAGAATATTTAAATCCTTATAACTTCCTGTAAGTATTAGTTAATATTTATTTATTGTTATTTATAATTAGTCAGGGCTTGGACATATTTGTAATTTGTTGTTTTGTTGGTGAGTCCCAGCTAGGGACCTTTGCCTATAAATGTGTATAAAGGCAACTTGAGTGAAAAGCTTGTACTAACATTTGGTATCAGAGCATAGGTCTTCTTGTTAAGGTATAGCAACCTAAGAAGGATCCAATGGCAAGCATGGGTGAAGGAATATTTCCCGACGGAGCCTCTATCACTAGATTACCGGGTCGGTTGCTCAAGAAGAAACAGACGAAGAAGAGGTAACTAATTCTAATCCTGCATATGATGAACTACTTTATGAATATATCGCTTTACATTCTGAATTCATCAAAGTAGTTAAAGAATTAGTTGTTTTCAAAAGAAAAACAAAAATCTTGAAGAAAAACTGAAAGATGGTGTAGAAAATGACCGTGAGAATTGTTTTTCTTTGAAAAATAAAAACATTGATCTCACAAAAACTCTTGAAAAATTCACTAAAGGTAGTGAGATACTAAATATTATCTTAAAAGGTGAACGATTTGTAAATGATCGCTCTAGTATTGGATATAATCCAAAGTCAGATAAAAAAGAAAGGAAGAAAGAAAGCAGGAGGTAAGACATATTTAAGTCATTTTCAACATTCTATTCATACATTAAATCCTTTTGCATATTGTAATTATTGCAATAGAAAAGGACATTATACTTCATTGTGCATTTATAAAAAGAAAGGAAAGATAGAAACCTACAAATGGGTACCTAAAGGTTCATATGTTCAAAAAATAATTTGTATTAATCTAAAAGGACCCAAAAAGATGTGGGTACCTAAGACTTAATTGTATTTGATTACAGATATGTCTTAAAGCATCCAAAAACAATAAGTGGTACATAGACAGTGGATGCTCCAGACATATGACCGGTGATTTCAAAAGTTTTACCACATTACAACCTAAAGTTGGTAGAAAGGTAAAATTTGGAGGAAATCAATTTGATAAGATAGTAGGAATTGGTGAAATAAAAAATGATAAAGGAATAGAAGTCAAAGATGTATATTATGTTGAAGGCTTGTGTCACAATTTTCTGCGCGTTAGTCAAAGTACAGATAAAGACAACTGGGTAATCTTTGACTCAGAAGAATGTCTAATTGTAAACAAAAAATTTTAACAATTGGATAAGAAGAATCTCAAAAAAAAGATCATAGCAAAAAGGGAAGGTAATTGCTATACTATTGATATTAGTAGAAATGCTTCTGAGAACTGTTTTTTAAGTAATGCCGATGAAAGTTGGTTATGGCATAAGAGACTAGCTCATGTCAACATGCACCAACCAGGTAAATTACTCAAAAAAGATTTAGTACTTGGTTTACCCAAAGTAAGTTTCAAAATTGATTTGATCTATGATGCATGTCAAAAGGGTAAACAAACTAAATCATCTTTTAAATTGAAAAATGAGATCACAACTAACAGACCACTTTAATTGTTACATATGGATTTGGTTTGTCCAGTAAGAGTTGAAAGTCTTGGTGGCAACTTATATTCATCGGTCTTTATTGATGATTTTTCTAGATTTACATGGACTATTTTCTTATCATCGAAGGATGAAACCTTTAGAGAATTTATTGTTTTTGCCAAGAAAGTGCAAAATAAGAAAGGTATGACCATTATAGGTATCAGGATAGATCACGGTGGAGAATTTGAAAATCAAGCATTCGAAGACTACTATGATGCTAATGGTATTGATCACAACTTTTCTGCTATAAAAACACCTCAAAAAAATGGAGTCATAGAATGGAATAACAAAGTACTCACTGAACTAGCTAGAGCAATACTGAATGAGAAGAACATGTCTCAAGTTTTCTAGGTAGATGCAATGAGTACAGCGTGCTATATTTCAAATAGAGACTACATCAGAATGAAACTTGGAATGACATCATATGAACTATACAAAGAAAGAAAGCCTAACCTCTTCTATCTACACATCTTCAGTTGTAAGTGTTTTATTCATAATAACGGAAAAGATAACCTAGGAAAATTTGATTCTAAATCAGAAGAAGGAATATTCCTAAGCTATTCTAACCGAAGTAAAGCATATAGAGTTTTTAATAAATGAACATGTGTTGTTAAAGAATTAGTTCATATTGTATTTGATGAATTTGAAACCTCCGAAAATATTATTGACAATAGAGTTTTCTAGAGGCCGCTTGCGACTTTTGGGTTAGTACAATTATTGGTCCACTGCCAACTTCATATGGGCCTACAGGGTCGCACACAAGAATGGCCCAACATGAGATCATATTTAGTTTAGGGTAGACGAATTTTATATTTATATTTATAATATAAAATTCATTAATAATATTATATAGATATATATTTTTGAAATACATATCTTATATATATATGTGTGTGTGTGTATTATATGATATTATTATATTGGGTTAGTTTTAAATTTAATCTATTAAGATAAATTAAATTTTTAATCTATTAAGATATATTAAATTTAATAACTAACATGATAGAGATATAGTATCTCAGATTTAATTTATGAAGATAACTTAAATCTAATGGCTCTTTATTTGGATTAAATAAATAGGTTAAATTAAAACTCTTGGACAGATTTAATTTAGATTGCATTTATTTAATTAGCTCATCAAGATAATTAATTGTTAATTAATTTATAAATTAATGAAGATTAATTTTGAAATTCGAATATAGCCCTCGTAGGTTATAAACTTGATAGAGCAAATATACTCATACATGCATGAGAATTCAGAGCCGCAAGGGAAACCTTATGAGACATTTGGAGGCGCTAGCACGCAGTCTCTGTTGGAGAGCATTCGTGTAGATACCTGTAGAGGGAGTGGACCTGAGGTGTTGGCTCTTAGAGATCGTGAAAACCCTAAGTTGAAAAAGGTATGAATCCTTCTAACTCGGTTTAAATGCCGTTGATAGATCCTCAATTAGGATCAGTGAAATATTTTTAAAATTCTTCCACTGTGCTTGCCGATCCTAACAGCTTCCGTATTTCTTTGCCTTTATGGTAGAAGATGATTGTGATTGGTTATTGTATTCACACCTATGCTTTGTGATTATGGATATATATGAGATTTATAGACAATGTGTATACATTATTTGTGAAACTGACATAGTGAATGATTTGTAGAATGAAAAAGACAAAGAGTCGTCTCAAAGTACTACAAGTAGACCTAGAGGTGGATGCAGTCAGTGGCAATCCACCAGATCCTATGTGAGAGTTAATGGGTCTAATAAAGGATCAAGGAGACATGATCACTGAGCTGAGAGAAGAGCTCAGAATTGAAAGAGGCAAACATAGAGAAGACAGGGGTTCGTCCACCCAGAAGGAGACCTAAGAAGAGACTCGTCATGAGGAAACTGCTGAAGGGTCAGCAAGACCACTAGAATCCCCATCTTATACTGTTCTGAATCAAGAATCACATGGGGTGCCAGCTAGAGAGGAAAGGGATCTTCAGTTTTGGGTCTCCAAATTCTGCAAACACCTACCTCTAGTGTTCAGAGGTAGATTTGATCCTCAGACAGTCGAAGGCTGGTTGAATCGGCTTGAGAAAATCTATGAGGTTCTTGAGTGCCCATCTGAGGTAAAGCATGTCTGGCCATATATAAGCTCGAGGGTGATTCATATTGTTGGTGGCGGAATATCGCCCTAATACTGAAGAATCAGAATGTGCCATTAACCTGGGAAGTGTTCCAACAATAATTTAATGAAAAATATTTCCCCAAATCGGTGCAGCTTGAGAAAGAAACTGAGTTCTTCTCTATCAAACAAGGGGACACGGAGACTTTTGATGATTATTTGTCCCACTTCATCCGTTTGTCTCAGTATTCTTCTTATATGCGGAGAATGGATGATGAGGAGTGGAGCTCATACATGCTAATACATAGGCTGAGGTGAGAAATAAAAAAGAGAGCAGTCACCCACCGATTTACTGAATTCAACAAGGCGATTGAAGAATGTAGAATCACCAAGAATAATTTGAGAAATCTGTATCCGTCTAAAGCTGCTAGTTGTCGTAGTGCACCTAATAAGGGTAATGCTTCTCAGAAGTGGAAGGGCCAAGGATTCTCCCCGTCCAAGGGCAATGGAAAAAAGCCCTATCAGTCTGGGAGTCATGATCAGCAGAGAACTCCTACTTTGTAGACATGCCCTTATTGTAACAAGCCATATCATGGCAAGACTTGTGAGGGTCAGGTGATATGCTTTAACTGTAAGCAGGTTAGGCATACTTCTATTGAATGTAAAGAACCATGGCTAGAGCAGAGACCAAGGACTCAAGGCTAAGTATTTGCTATGACCCATTTGGAGGCCCAGAAATCCCCTGAATTGATACAAGGTAAAGTCCTTCTTAATGGCTATTTGTTGTAAGCTTTGTTTGACTCAGGTGCAAGTCACTCCTTTATTGCCTATAATTATATGAAGTGCCTAGGATTACATATGCATAAATTGCCATTTAATCTGATTGTGTCAGCACTGATGGGTGTTAAGGCCTTGACTATGGAAGTTTATTTAAACTGTGTGTTAACTGTAGAGGGACACAAATCTATTATTGATTTAATTTGTCTGCCACTCCATCAATTAAAAGTCATTCTGGGTTTTGATTGGTTGATGGCAAATAATTTCTTACTCGATTGTGGGAACAAGAGGATTGTGTATTCTGCACCTCAGAGTGTTAAGATTGTAAATGCTAGTTTGAACTTCCTTTCAACAGCTAAAGCTGAGAAGTGTTTGAAGAACGGTTGCCAGGGGTATATGGTATTCTTCTCCATGTAAGGGGAGACAGTGAAACTTTGAGTAGTATATCGGTGGTAAATGAATTTCTTGAGGTATTTCCAGATGATTTAAGTGGATTGCCTCCGGAAAGGGAAGTTCAATTTCTGATTGAAATTGTGTCTGGAGATGGTTCTATACCTAAGGCCCCAAATGAAATGGCAGAATTGAAGAAGCATATTGAAGATTTACTTGAGAAAGGGTTTATTAGACCCAGTGTGTCACCTTGGGGAGCTCCAGTTTTGTTTGTTAAGAAGAAAGATGGGAGCCTTCATTTATGTGTTGATTAAAAAGAATTGAATAAGATTACTGTCAAGAACAAGTACCTTCTCCCCAGAATTGATGACCTTTTAGAGCAACTATCTGGTTCATGTGTGTTTTTGAAGATTGATCTAAGGTCGGGGTATCATTAGCTTCGAGTGAAAGCAGAAGATGTTCTGAAGACTACTTTCCAGACTAGGTATGGTCATTGTGTGTTCTTAGTGATACCATTTGGGCTAACCAATACACCTACGGTATTCATGGATTATATAAACTGTGTCTTTCGATAATATCTAGATTAGTTCGTAGTCATGCTCATTGATGATATTCTGATTTACTCTAAGAGTAGAGAAGAGCATGAGCATCATTTGAGAATTGTGTTAAATACATTGTGTGAGAAGCAGCTCTATGCCAAATTGAGTAAATACGAGTTTTGGCTACTAGAAGTAAACTTCTTAGGCCACGTTATCTCGTGAGAAGGGGTCTCAGTGGATCTCAGTAAAGTGGAAGCATTATTGGACTGGAAGAGGCTAGAAACTATTACTGAGATACACAGTTTTTTGGGTCTTGATGGTTACTACCGGAGATTTATTTAGAATTTCTCACATATTTCCTTGCCGATAACCAATGTCACGAGGAAGGGTCAGCATTTGTGTGGGATGAACATTGTGAAAATTGCTTTTTGGTGTTGAAGAAGAGTTTGACTACAACACCTGTGTTGATTATACTTGATCCCAACTTGACTTATGTTGTGTATAGTGATGCGAGTAAGTAGGGATTAGGATGTGTCCTTATACAGCAGGGACCTGTGGTGGCTTTTGCCTTTTCACAGCTCAAACCCCATGAAATGAATTATACCACCTATGATCTGGAGCTTGCAGCCATTGTGTTTGCTTTACAAATTTGGTGGCATTATTTGTATGATGTGATGGTAGAACTGTACTGCGACCAGAAGAGTCTCAAGTATCAGTATGACTAGAAAGAGTTAAATATGAGACAGCGCCATTGGATAGAGTTACTTAAGGACTACAACTTAGAAATTAAATATCATCTGGATAAGACAAATGTAGTCGAGGATGCTCTTAGTCGAAAGACGGTGCTTGTGGCAATAATGATGATACAAGAGGGGAAGCTGATTGATGACTTTTGAGATATGAATTTGTCAAACCAAATTATTTGTGCCAACTACATGGTTTCCCAAGGGGAAAGTGATTTAAGAGCTGAGATTAAAGAAGCTCAAAGGCAAGATAGTTGTATACAGCATAATCTGGCTAGAATCGAATGGGGAAAAGCTCAGGGCTATGATCTATCACCTAGTGGATTGGTTCGTTATCAGAAGAGAATTTTTGTTCCACTTAAGGCAGAGTTGAGACAGAAGATTCTTGATGAGGCACATTAGAGCTGGTATACTCTTCATCCTGGTATGACCAAAATGTATCATAATATGAAATCTGTGATTGGTGGCCAGGTTTGAAGAGTGATGTGACGAAATATATGGTGCGATGTCTCACATGCCAGAGGGTAAAGATCGAGCACCATAAACCACTGGGTTTGCTGTAAAGTCCTGAGATTCTGGAATGGAAATGGGAAAGCGTGACCATGGACCTTATTGTGGGATTGCCCAGGATCAAGAATTATGATGCGATCTGGGTGATTATGGAGCAGTTAATAAAGTCGGCACACTTCTTACCTATCAATACTAGTTACTCTCCAGAAAAACTAGCAGAGATTTACATTCGTGAGATTGTGAAGCTTCATGGCACACCGAAGAATATCATTTCTGACCGAGATCCCCGGTTCACTTCCACATTTTGTAGGGTGTTGTATGACGCCCTGGGAACCTAATTGAGATTCAGTATGGCCTATTATCCTTAGACAGATGGACAAACAGAGAGAATAATTTAGACACTGGAGGATATGTTACGATGCTGTGTCCTTGACTTTAAAGGAATTGGGATTACTTTCTTCGACTTGCTGAGTTTACCTATAATAATAGCTATCATGCGAGCATTCATATGTCACTATATAAAGCCTTGTATAGGAGGAAGTGCTAATCACCTTTGTGCTGGAATGAATTATCTGAGAAGAAGTTATATGGTCTGGAGCTTGTGGATCAAACCTCAACGTAGGTTCACATTATTCGTAAGAGGCTTTTTGCAGTGCAGAGTCAACAGAAAAGCTACGTTGATAGGAAGAGAAGGCCTCTAGAGTTTGAGGTTGGTGACCATATCTTTCTGAGAGTATCACCAGTTACTGGCATCGGGAGAGATATCAAGCGTAAGAAGCTGAGCCTGAGGTATATAGGTCCTTTCGAAATTCTTAAGAGGATTGGACCTGTTGCTTATCGAGTAGCCTTACTCCCAAACTTGAGCAGGCTCTAAGATTGTTTCATGTTTCTCAACTGAAGAAGTACCAACCAGATCCCTCTCATATCATTGAGTATGAAGATGTTGAGTTGCAAGACAACTTCACATATATGGTAGAGCCAGAGCAGATCATTGATCGAGAGGAAAGATGGCTCAAACATCAAAGCATTCCGTTTGTGAAGGTGATCTGGAAGAGAATGACTTAGAGAGAGGAAACTTGGGAAGTAGAGAATGACTTGTGTAGGCTTTATCCGGAGTTTATGGCTCAAGTTGTGCAACAAATTTTGAGGACGAAATTTATTTTTCAGGGGGAGAATCGTAATGCCCCAATTTGGGATTAAGGGCTAATGGCTTCAAAAGTAATGTAATTAATGTTAATCAAATACTTTTGAAGAAAATGATGTGAATTTTGATCTGAATGTGTTTCGATCAGTGTCTAAACCTTGTGTTTAAACTTAAATATGTGACAAAGCTTAAATTGAACCTTAATGTAGGGTAGGGCGTATGTTTAAGTTAAACAAATGTGCTTGTTGATGGTTTAGTAGATGTTGGGATAATCAAGGGCAAATGGGAAATTTGTTAATTAATTAGTCAGTCATCGAAGAAGGAGATTGCTAATTGCTTGGAGTTATTTTAATATGTGTAATGCTCAAGAGAAAAGGGGTGGAATTACATGTGGTAGTGTCCATTTGAGTTCATAAAAGAAAGTGCAAGATCATGACACTTGGCACTTTATGGACTGTTGGATTGGTCAATGTTTCAAACACTCATTTCACTCTTCTCTCTTCTTCCAAGTCGGTTTGTGTGCATGGAAAAAGGGAAAATCTATGTCATCATCATCATCATCATCATCTCATCTTCTCTCTCCATTTCTCCATTTTCATTGTGTAAGGAAGGAAAAAGAAAGTTTGAAGGTGACATTTTGACTTGATAGATGCCTTCTAATGATCTAGACCTTTTCTTTAATGTTGTTCACCTTGATGGTTTCAGATATTTGAAAGGAGGTGTTCTAGAGCTTAGACAAACGTGGGAGTTGGAAAATCAAGGATTGGATCTTAGCAAGTTGAAGAGATGAGCATTTGTGGCGTATTGACATATATGTTGTGATCTTTGGTTAACTTTTGATATTTGTCAATTTTAACCCTGTTTTAATGTCAATTTGGAATGGAGGAATTTGATAATGTGTTATGGCAGAGTAGGTGTCAAATTGTGTCTTGATGTCAATGGATTTAGTTTGAATTGAATTAGGAAATGTGGCAATTTTGGTAGTTGTGGTGCATTATTGGTCAAACCTGAGTATATGTTAATTGGAAGGGAATTTGGTTGTTTTGAGGTTACCAATAGGTTCCTTTTGAAATTTTATGTGAGAATGAGCTTTGATATGAGTTTTGGAACCATTGGGATCGTATTTGGCAAGTTTGGGAATTTCTGTGAATTGCTGCGTTTTGGCTTTGATAAGCCTCACTCGAGTGAGGTGGTCTATCACTCAAGTGCAGCAGTATATTTTCCCTTTTCCTTCAGTGTTTCAATAGAGTTCTCAGGCAATGTTCAAGAGTGCATTTGCTCATCTGCGAGTGATATGGGGTATCACTCGAGTACTTAGGCTTTCACTTTAGTGTATGTATGTCCTATATTTTGAGATTTCCGTCTCGGGTTAACACTGGCGGGCTATTTTTCATGAGTGTGATCTAGCACTCGCAAATATTGAGTTGTCACTCAAGTATTAGGGATATCACTCGAGTGCACTTTCCACCCTAGAGTTTATTTTGCTCTCGGGTTGTCACTCTCTATGTCTCACTCGATAGGCCTCGGGTGAATATGAGGTTATTACTCGAGTGCTGGGTTTAGAACTTGAGTGCTGTGATAGTTTTTTTGTCTTAGGTGGTGCTTTAGGCCAATCACTCACACGAGTGATCTTCAATGCTCGAGTGTATGTCGCTCCATCACTCGAGTGAGGTCTTCACTTGAGTGTCTGAGTAAAAAATCATTGTGTTCACTTTTGAAAAGGGATCTCTGGGGTTGTTTCTCCCAACCCTTTAGGTATGTGACTAGGCTCCTAGTAACCACCTAAAGAGTTTAAAGGATAACCAACTTTAAGTGTTATGAAAATAAGAATTTGGAGTAGAGAGATAATTCGCCGTTCTTGATTTTGGTTATCGGATTCAACATTTGCCCTAATCTTTGATGTGCAGTGCCAGAAGACGTCAGGAAAGAACAAGTTAGTGACTCTTTCTCTTGTACTGTGTGTAAAGATAAAAATGTATGTTGTCATGCATTGTGATGCTTTAAGATATTGCTGCTTTTATAGCGAAAACTGTCGCATTGAGCATAAAGATTACATCAAAAGCTGTCACATTGTGTATACAGCAGTGAGTGCTGTCTTATGTGGCGTGAGACAAGTATCATTGTGTTGCTTCTAAATGTGATCTTACATGCTATGTGTTTATATATTGTATGAGTGATTTGTTACCATTGGGATTCTCTTGAATCTCATTCTTTCCATTTGACTAACCTTCAAACGGGGCAAGTGGCTCCAAGGAGAAATGAACGACCAGGAGTTGCTAGGACTTTGTAGGAATGTTTGGTTTAGATTGTTGGTTATCTCTTTTAGAATGGGATTATATATATATTATTTTTGGGATGTAAATAATATTTTGAATATGGATGTGTAATCCCCTAGATGGGAACTTGAAACTCTTAGTATATATATATTAAACTCAGGGGTTGCCGGGATAGTTGTTGTACACTCTGATATGTATGAATGTGATTTAACTGCGTAGGCACTTATATTCGAAATTTGAAATTAAGACAAGGGTAAGAAAAAGTCTTGAAAGAATTTTTGAAAAATCCTCTTGTAAGGAAGAGATTGTAATTGATTTTTGACGATTAGTGGTTTCTATTTCATTTTAATTATGAATTTCGAAGTATAATTACGATTTTTAAGGCAGGGGGTTACAGGCTAGCCAATTCTTTTGACTTGGGTTGCACTGTCGAACACTTTGAAATCTTACCATAAGGTTGGATTTGTTTATCTCTAGACTGTCCACCCTACAAAAATCATAAAATTAAATCACAGTTTTAGATGGAAGTACGAAGGAAACGTGCAGGAATTGTAAATGAACAACCTTTTCATATGGCTCGATAAGACCTATTAGCTAAGTAATATAGCTACTTACAACATCTTTCACCATTATTTGCTCATCCCGAGACGGGATTGGTAAGAGCACGTCTTTATTCGTGTAGGCATCAACCATTATTCAGAGTGTGTTGTTGGGCAACGGTAAATTATGCAGTGTGTCCTTATCAGTGTTGTAGGCAGCACCCACTGAAACCATATGCTTGGAAGCTTGATCAACATATAACTTGCATTGAAATTCACCCTATGGAAAATAGAGTTAATATGTTAAAGTTCACTAAATTATAATGTAACATAAAGTTAAGTAGAAAAGAAATTAATTACTAAAGAAAAAGGGACTTTAGGCATGGAAGTGCAACTATCTTTGACACTTGGGCTATCACAGCGGGGAACATTTTGTTTTGGCCTACACTGTACCAACTATTCTATTTGCGCTCTTAACAACGCATTTTGTTCTTGCATCAAACGCATTTGTTCTAAGAATTGTTCTTCTCATTGTTCCTTGTAGTGCATTTGTTCATGAAGTTCTTGTATTTGATGCTAGAAACTAGTCATCTCCTCACGCAGCTAGGAAACGTCACTTTTATTGGGGCACTTCTGACATCCGAAGTATGCTGATTGGGTGACTGTAAAACTAGTACCTCGAACACAACCATCATACTTGAGTACTCCTAGCGCTTTGCTCAACAAATCATCTCAACCAACATAGCTCGCCAATGTAGGATCCTCCTGTGTCATTTGTCGCTATCACAAAAAGAATTACAACAATAATAGTTATTAGAAATCAAATTCATTTAAGTAAAGCTAATTATTTATTGTACGCATAATCCAATACTTACACAATATTTGGCTACTCTTCTTGCTTCTTTACCATAAATTTCACCTTTCTTATTTGTGCAACCAGCTACCCACAGAACATGTCGTGGCACCTGTGTAATATCTAAACTTGATTCTTCTATGTGCACATCAAAGTTAGTTGAAGTTAAATGATATTCATAGAATTTATCTACATATGAAATAATCATTAGTTCTTACCATTTTTTGTTCTAATTGTGCATATTAAACATGTCCTTCTATATACCGGTATGGCATGCTGGTCACGTTAGCGCGATGTTTTCTCGCTCAACTCCTGTTTAGATCAAAATGATTCATATCAATATATAAATATTAATTACAAATACATACATTACAAGTAATAGGGAAAGTCAAAAATATTTTATTACCATGAATTCCTGAGTTGTATGTGTTCTAATAAACTCATCCCACATTTCTTGAGTAATGATTCCTTCATACAATGTTAGTGGTGTAGTAATGATAATCTCATTATCATTCCTCAAGAAGAATTTTGCAAGATCAGAGCAAAACTTTCTCATAAGTTTACCAGCTTTTCTTAGCACGAAGTTCTTCCAATGATCATCAACAATAAAAATAGTCTATAACAATAAAAAAACATAATTTGTTACAATGAAATTAAGTGAAACAAAATAAACCGATCAATAAAGTAAGTAATATGTTACCTTTACTTCATCCCAGGTTTCATCCTCATAATGTTGCTTTACTCGTCTCTAGTCTTGAACTGTTAGAGGGACTTTGTCTCGAGATGTAGTCCCAACAAGTTATTTAACGAGGTACTGTTCTCGTCGATTGGGTTTCCCTTTTCATTCCACTTCAGTTGTAACTTGATTCCCTTACTTCTTAATTTGATCAATATTGCCATAACGGTGCTGCCACGTCTTACGTTCTCCACAAATCTTTGTCTACCAATGTTGTTAGGAATATAAATAGTTTCATCGTGTGGTGAGTCCATACTCTTGTAAGTGAAATAAACCAAAATAAATAATTACTGCACAATGTCAACTATGCCAACCATGTCAATGAAAGTAAATTATTTTGAAATAAATAAAAACGTACGTACAAGTAAACAAGTCAAGGCATTCATTATCTTTTCCTTTTTCTCGTTTGATATAAAATTTTATTCTTCAAAATTCGTGTTGGATTGAGAATTGTGTTTCTCTTGACCCAACTTCCCTCTTCATGATCATATCTCACGTATATGGGTCCATCTCTATCTCCATCTTCATCTTCATCTACATCTATGCCAATGTCTACTGACCATAAATTCTCAAATGAAGGATCATCATCATTGATGTTCAAATATTCATTACTTTTAAAATCAACTTGTTCTTGATGATTCTTGTTGGATAGGAATACAATAGACCAATTCTTCATAGCAGGATCCGGAATGAAAAATGCTTGTTCTGCTTATGCTGCTAAAATAAAAAGATCATCTTCATACCAAACCTTAGAAAGGTCCACATGAACAAAGTCTAAGTCATCTATCTGCAATCCACTATTGTTGTTAACCCATTTGCATCTAAAGACAAGGACCCTATGATGAACCCATGTCGAGTGAGTTCACAAAATAAAACTAAGTTTGAAAATGTAGCATAGTAGCTCAACCTAGGTCGTTCTTGTGAGGAAATTAATTTCCAAGTTTCCAAATAGTAAAGTGATAAATACCTTAAAGTTGTGAGAAATCATTTTGAGAAATTGCATTTTTTAAACTAATGAACTAAACTAAGCTAAAGCGATGCTTTTGTATTATTCGGTTTTCAAGACAAAGAAGAAAATGTAATTGAAACTAATACTAACAATAAGATAAATTTAGTTAACTAATATAACGATGAAACATGATTCCTTTGAGTTGAGGTTTTAGTCTTCATTGTTTGCTAATGATATGAATTCTATAAAGAGTCAAGAGAATAGAACAAAGCTACCACCAGCTCCATACTTGCAATAATCATTTAATTCATTCTACTAAAGCAATTAAATGAATACCACCAAATAATTCAGACTCAAGGAGTTGAATAATCAACTTCCAATTCTAATTTGTAATTACCATTACAAAAGTTCAAAGCATTTAGTTTAGTCATTTACAGTCCACTTAACCAAGTTGGAATAAACAATTCAACCTACTTCTAATTTGAATAATACAAAGCTTAATTAATCAAATCCTAAATAAACCACCAAGTTTATTCACTTGGCATAGAACAATCTAGATCATAATCACATACTTAATCAAGCCATAAAATTATGAAATATAAAGAGAGCTTAAGGAATTCCATTAAAGTTTAGAAGCTTAAACCATTACTCAACTTAAGGAAATCACCAAAGTTTAGCTACTCATGGAAAAGGAATCTTGTTGAAATGACATGAGAATAGCCATGGGAATTACTCACCGAACAGCCCTCTTCAAATACAGCTCCAGCATCTTCCTCTCATTTTCTTTCTTTTCTTTCGGCTACTTTTTCCCTTTCACATGGAGCAGTGCCTCCATTCTTTATTCCATTCGTCCCCCCTTTTCACACACAGCCCTTAACACTTTATCTCTTTTCCGTTTCGGTCTTCATTTTTCAATTCTCATTTTGGTCCAAATTTTCCATTTGGTCAGCCTTCTCCTCTAAATTCAATTTGGTCTAATAAGCTTCACGCCTTTCATTCTTCATTTTCTTAAATCGGTCCAAAACAGCGGCTCTTTCTTCATCAGTTCAATTCAACGCTTTGGTCAACAATTTTGGCTCAACACTTCCTTCTTCAATTTTGGTTCAGTTGTTACCTTAATTTTGTCAACACACATTTTCTATTCAATTGCCATTTTCGGTCTACTCAACACAATCGGTCCAGCCTCCTCTTTCTTTAATAATTCCTATCGGTTCAGCATAAGCAAATCTCCAAAAATTCAGCCGCCACCTCCTCTTCTGTTCCCTTATTCTTTAGGTTAAAAGTGAGTTATGCCTTGTTTAGATAAGAGGTGAAAATTTATTTTGGCACTAAACACAAAATTACAACTACCAAACAAAGCCCTTACTCACTTAACCTCCTCTTAGAAAAAATGTGAAAATAAATTCTGCACTCACTAGTACAAAAAAGGTGATTTAGACCGGCAAATTTAAACCGGTTGTAGTAAATGAGGTCTAAAAGAAATGCGCGGTGGTATTTACGTAATTATAAAGAATTTGGGAGACCGGTTATTATAATAACCGGTCTAAAAAATACAATTTAGACCGGTTGTACACTAACCGGTCTTAAAAGGATTAATTTTTAGACCGGTTATTATAATAACCGGTCTAAAAATTAATCCTTTTAAGACCGGTTGCTAGAGAACCGGTCTAAAATGAAAGCTTTTTAAGACCGGTTGTCACACAACCGGTCTTAAAAGTTGAGTTTTAAGACCGGTTGTCACACAACCGGTCTTAAAAGTGGAGTTTTAAGACCGGTTGTTAGACAACCGGTCTTAAAAAGTGACTTTTAAGACCGGTTGTCTCACAACCGGTCTTAAAAACTTCATTTTAGACTGGTTAATCTACTTAACCGGTCTTAAAACTTTCCCCAAATTTCAACCGAGCTCCGTTGCGCGCCATCGGATCCATTTCTGAAATCGACTCCAAGTCTCACTCTTGACACCAAATCCGTCTTCCACTCCATCTCCACCGTCTTTTCCCTTCCATTCTACTGTAACTCAAGCTCCCATCATCACCGACGCCCTCTTTCTCTATCCCTCCGCCTCCATCAATCTCTTTCTGGGCCGCCACCATCACAGATTAACCCCACCGTCAACCTGTCTCTCACCTCCCAAATCCGTCTTCCACTCCATCTCCACCGTCTTTTCCCTTCCATTCCACCGTAACTCAAGCTCCCATCATCACCGACGCCCCCTTAAGCCATCACCGACGCCTTCGTCAATCCCATTCTAGGAAGCCACCATAACAGATCTGGCTCTATTTCCAGCACCGCCAGCAACTGTCATCACAGCTTAGAAGCAATTGGTAATCTCCCCTGCTCTGATTAGCCTCTTACTATGTGAGCGTTGCAGAATTTATCTGGTTTGTGTTAAAGGAAGTTTGAAGAGTATAATCTGATTTCTCAAGTACGATTTTCCTTCTCTTTTGATGCTAATTTCAGCCAGTAAATTAGGGCTTTTATTTTGATTAATGACTTTAAGAATTAATGTCTTGTCAGCTGTGAGGTTCTGTTGATGCGTTAAGTGGTTTGGATAACGATGTAGAAATCTTGTTGCCTAGTAGGTGTTTGTCAAAATGTTTGAAAGAGAATTTGTAACTAAATAAATACCTTAAACACGTTACCTTTGCTTCTTATTTTACTTTTACATGCCATATTTTTTTTTATAATAATAAAAGGAAACCCAACATTATCTAACCCTTCTCCTTCACAATAATCCGTGCAAGCGCTTCAGGCGCCTCAGTAACAAAATGAACTCCAGACATTGACGATTGCCCCTCTTTGGCAAGAAGATCCGCAGCAACATTAATCCATCGGCTAACATAATTACCACTTACTTCCCATTGTCGCTGAAGTAGTCCAATAGCTTCTTGAATCAGTAGAGAATCTGCATGCATCTCCACCTCTCTTTCATTTAGAATGAGCAAGATTGCTTCAGTCGAATCAAATTCAAGGATGATCTTGCGAAAACCCATGTCCCATGCAATTCTCAACCCATGAATGCATCCCCATAACTCGACAGAGAGTGCAACACCCTCAGCACAACTAAATATGAATCCTCGAATGAAGTTGCCATACTCATCACGGATGAGACCACCCGCTGCTACGACATGGTTGTACTAAGAGAAAGCTCCGTCTACATTTAGTTTGACCCAGCCCGGCTCTGGCGGGACCCATGAAAACCTAGTTCCTCCACTTAGTACATTGGTCATTCCACCTTCCACAAGCTTATCATGTGCTTCTCAGATAATACGAATCATGGCTTGCACACTAGACATAACCATACTATTCAAGATGGTCTTATTTTCAAATATGAACAAATTCCTTCTCCGCCAAATCCTCATTCCCTCACTCCTTCTCCATTCCACTTTCCCTCATTCCATTTTTTCCTCACACGCTACTCTAAATCACGATATTCTTTGTTTACTTCTAGTTACACTATGTACTTGGGTGTAATGATTGCATGCTCTCATCATTCTCCTACCTTTTCCAGGGAAAAAGTACAAAACAAAAAAAAGGTGTTAGAATATATGGATCGTAGTTGGATACAAGCTAAACGGACGAGTGTTGAATATGATGTTGGGGTCAAGGGTTTTTTAGACTTTGCAAAAAGAAATGCCGATGATGATAGTGGGATGTTTTATTGCCCTTGTGTAAAATGTTTGAATGAAAAGCGATTAAGTGCTGCAGATATATATACACATTTAATTTGTGAAGGGTTTTGTAAGACGTATGTAGTATGGGTATGGCATGGTGAACAATTAGAAATGCCAAGTGCATCTCAATAGGGGGAAGTGACTTGTGATGATAATGACACGGATATGGATGATCGGATAGAGGACATTATTCGTGATGTAGGAGAAGAGGCTTTTCAACAATCACATGCATATGGTAATATGTGTAGTGATGCTGAGAAGCCGTTGTACCCGGGGTGTAAAAAATACCAATTGCTGAATGCTGTATTGAAATTGGTAAGCTTGAAAGCACGGCATGGATGGAGCGACAAGAGTTTTTCAGAAACGCTTGAGGCCTTTAAAGATATGCTTCCTGATGATAATGTGTTGCCTTGTCGATACTATGATGCTAAGAAAATACTGTGTCCACTAGGGATGAAGTATAAAAAGATCCATGCTTGCCCTAATGATTGCATATTGTATAGAAAAGATCATGAAGAGAAGGAGCAATGTCCGATATGTGAAACTCCGAGGTATAAATCAAATAAGGGCCCTGCAAAAGTGTTGTGGTATCTTCCAATCATTCCAAGGTTCAAGCGCCTGTTTGCTAATGAAATTGAAGCCAAAAATTTGAGATGGCATGCAGATAAGCGGATTTTTGATGGAAAGCTGCGACATCCAGCTGATTCTTCTCAATGGAAAAAAATCGATCAATTATTTCCTACCTTCGGTGAAGAACCTAGGAATCTCAGGCTTGGGCTTAGCACAGATGGTATGTTTCTTGGCTCCATATGTGCATAGGTAAGAAACAAATTGATATTTTATAATTTATATAATGTTTTATGTTTGCTTAACATTCTTCTGTTTTTTTCAGTGATCATTGGCAGTTGCTTCTTCTATGCAAGAGTAGTTACACTGTCATCCTCTTATGTTCCCTCCACTTCAAACCAGGGAATGATTTGAAAAAGACCATGAATTCGTTAGTTTTCTTGCATTCTTACCTTTTGTATGCAAAGTTTATATAATTTGTGTAAAACCAATAACCTTTGTCATTGTGATGATCATAGGTCTATGCGGACATTCCTACACAGTGCTTGTGGTAAGCATGTTCGTGATTTAAAGGACCCTACATGGATCATGCCAAAGGTTAGTACATATGGATTAACATTTGTTTAAAGAATGTAATAAGACATGCCTTTATATTTGTTTTAATGATATCATGTTTTTTCTCAGAGCCGTCGGCAACCAAAGGGGTCCAACTTATGTGGTTTTTATGTTTTAAGACACATTTACAATATTATCACTCTAGGCACGACTGACTTTACTCAAGAGGTAAATTTATATTTCAGAACTTTTGTTTTACTTTATTGTTTTTAAGTTAGTAAGTCAATGTTTCGTCTGGTTTTGGTGTTACAGATGTTTGATCTTGCCGATCCCTTTCCTGAAGAAGATATTGATTTCATTCGCACATGTTGTGCTGAATTCATCCATGAGCTATTACAAAAATAGTGAGTTTTTGAATCCAATGTTACATTGTACATTATTTTATTTCATTCTGCATGTATTTGGCTCTGATTTGTATGTTTTATTTTATTTTTGTGATTGCTTGGTTTCATCCAAGTCTCCTTGCTTTCTCATTTTTTTAATCTAATGGAGCAATAGAATTAATACACAGCACAAGAGAGCGAACTATGTGAGCTATTGCTTTTGTGTTTCTCATGGATGAACGCATCGTTTAGTTGCTGTTATACAGCTCCTTTGGTTTCTGTTGGCCACTTTACATGACAAATTAAAGCTTTTTGCGTTTGTCATTTGTTATATAAATGGAACAACAGGTTTGATGCTGCTGCTGGATCATAGCATTCATTTTTACTCTGATGCAGATATTAGAGAGGTTAGATATGCACCTAAAGTTGTAATTTTATTTATCTTATGGTTGAAACTGGATGCCAATAAACTTGTAAATCACTTCACCATAGACTATGAGCTCATAATACAGACTATCTTCTATTTTCACTTTGTGATTGGAAACTTTTGATTATTCTTTCATTGAATTGTGGGCGATGGAGAAAAAGTAGTGGTGAATCTGTGAAGAGCTGTAGCTGAACTAAGAAATATGTTATGGGGCCAACTTCAAGTGAGTTTTATCCCATGAGTATTTGGGGAAATGGAATAGTATGTGAGGATTTAGAGTAATTGGTGCAAAGTGAAAGTGAAGAGTGAAATGGAGCAATGACATGAGAACCTTGTTTCTGTTGGCATCATCTGTATTGAATAACCTTTCTGTAATTTCAGGTTTACTTTGGGTGAACACTTTTGGTAGAAGTGAACTTGCAAAGCTTTAAACATTTTGGTTCCACCTATGTGCAGTTAAGCCGATACATATATAATGCTAAATATTGTGTGAGAAGTATTACCAATTGCAAATGGAAATAGTATGATGTTGAACGGGTAAGAGAAGAGAGGGAGGGGGAAAGAGAGGGAAGAAGAATGGATAGAGAGATAATTAGAGAGAGAGAAACTTATAGAAGGGAATTTAATCTTCAATTCTATATCATTCAGTGGATATACATCCCTTGCTTTTCACTCTCCATCTTCAAAGACTTTGCAAGACAAGTATTAGGAATATCACCACAATTCAGATTACTTACAGCATGAACAATTTTCATCTTGTCATAGTTAAATTAAGGAGTTTTTTATCCTTTTGAGTAATTTGAGCAAGCTGAACACAAATGGGATGACTAGTTGCCAAAATGAGTCCAATTAGTATTCATCTCCTCTGTTTAGGCTCATGTCTCCTATTTCTAACATCTCAACTGTGTGATTAGTCGTCTTCTTTATCTTGATTGCTACATCCTGAGGAATGAAGCTCCCACATACTGTTGCTCTTCTTTGCTTCTTCTGTAAGTTTATAACTCAACAGAGACAATCAACTCGGCCATACCAAGGGATGCAAGAGGACATCAGAATCATCATTAGAAATTTGAACACTTTTTCTTGTTAGTTTTATTTAAAGTTGCCTTATTTATCAAAAAAAAAAATGTAAAGGCCATATCTGGTATTTTCTTCTTTATTGCATTTTGTCCATTTCATCAAAAAAGAAAGTAAAAGAAATTATAGAAATAGAAAACTCTTCTTTCCTAGCAGAGAGAAATTAACATGTTCTAATTTTGATGCGTAATGAATGAAGTGAGTGAATTGGTGATATATGCAGGGATTATGTATGGATTCTTCATATTCGTCAAAGGGAAAGAAGAAGGGCTTGGCAGATGAAGCAGCTTTTGCATATATGTTCATTGCTTTTGTTTTACTCCTGTCATTTGGTCATCCTTACTGTCTAATTGCAAATGAATCATCAATAACTGACTTTACTGGCTGCTTGTATGAACATTAATTTGTTGTTGCTATAGACTGGTGCTTTTGAATTTTGAAATTCAAAAGTGATTGTTATTATGTACTGCTGTTTAAAATTGGAGCATTCTGTGAGTGTACATATAATAAAAGGGGCGTTTTTTTTTTAAAAAAAAAGCAGTTTTAAGACCGGTTATAGTCACAACCGGTCTTAAAACTTCTTTTTTTTAAAAACGCTCCTTTTATTAAGTGACTTTTAAGACCGGTCGTACCCACAACCGGTCTTAAATGTTAGACATTTAAGACCGGTTGTGGGTACAACCGGTCTTAAAACTTCTTTTTTTTAAAACGCTCCTTTTATTAAGTGACTTTTAAGACCGGTCGTACGCACAACCGGTCTTAAATGTTAGACATTTAAAACCGGTTGTGGGTACGACCGGTCTTAAAAGTGTGACTTTTAAGACCGGTTATAACAACCGGTCTAAAAAATAACAGACTTTTTAGACCTGCTGTATCAAGACCTAATACAGAACCGGTCTAAAAAGTCATTTTTAACCGGTCTAAAAAGTCATTTTTCTACTAGTGACTTATGATGTTCCACTTTTGTCCTTCATTAAGATCCAAAATAACATCTTTGACCTTGACCACTCAAGTTGTGCCACATCATCACCTACAAAATTATATTGACAAAGGTAATATCTTTTGCTCACAATTAAAGAATAATGAGAATATCAAATATTAGTTAAAAATATAACAATTTAACCACTTTATTTCTAAAATTATTCTTTCACTAAAGTCTCACATTAACATTTGATTATGCCCAAAATACTCAATTAAGTCCTACAAAAGCCTAAGATTAATTAATAAAAATATATAACTATTAAGCTGTGTCAATTCCACCACACTTAAGCTTTTGCACTCCTGAGCAAAATATTAAACCCAACACTAGGCAAAGAGGGATGAAAGTTGAAAAAATAGGCAAGATCAAGTTTCAAGGATCACACTTAGTCAAATAACAAGGTATCATCCAATTCAAATTCAATGAACATACCCAAAAATTGAAGTGGCTAAAGCAATGCAAGGTTTAATTACAATAAGCTTATTTGGAAACCTTAACTAGAATAAGAGTTTACATTCTTCTCTCTCATATGAGGTAGTTTTTCACTCACATCCACTTAAACCACACTCTATCATAGGCTTGTAGTATTTCTAGGGTCTCGACTACTTGTAATAATGGCATAAATAAATCAAAAGAACTTTGTAGGGTTGTAATGTTGAAAAGGCCAAATGACGGAAAATGTAACAAACACCATGCTTGCACCAAATAATTTGCTAAATCACTTAGCACTATAGAACTAACTTAATTCACATATTTTACCATTATGACTTTATTTCTTTCTTTGAAATTTTTTTCATACCTCGTTTTCCTCTTATTTTTCTTCTTTTCTATTTTCTTTCTTTTGACTATTCACATGGCATTTTTTGCTTTTGCTTTTTCTTTTCTAATATATAATAGTACTCTTTTTTTCCAATAGTGCTAGGAAGAACTTGATAAAGGATGCAAACCTAGCATTTGTATAATGAAATAGAAATGAAAGTGAAAGGCTCAAAGGGCTAAACTAAGGTAAATGATAAATGGTTTGTGTTTGGGTAAATAGGTGATGAAATGAATGTCAATGTCAACTTTATCCATACCATTGCAAAATGTAGCCTCAAGCAAAAAACAAAACAAGTTCTAGAGAGTGATAATCTAAGTGGATTAATCACACAATGAAATGAACAATTAGGCCCAAAACACCTTCCAACTAGGCTTTTTGTTCCTTAACAAACTTATCAAAATTAAACCATATATCATTAAAACACTTGAATTTTGTGGCAATTCACTAATTCAAAGCAAGTTTCAACCATGAATCCAACTAAGAGTAATTGACATATTTGATCATGACTAAAGGCTTCAAAAATCTCAATGAATTGGAGCAAAAACAATAAAGGACATAAGTAGTAGACAGAGCCATATGAAATCACAGTGAAATCCATCATGAGAATAAACAAACTCCCCCACACTCATTCCTTACATTGCCCTCAATGTAATGCACAAAAACAAAGAACCTAGATGCACTTATCTCTTAGGTGAAGTGAATGTTGTGATGTCTAATTCAAGATTGAAGCACATCACATCATCGTCACAAGGAGAGAGAGAAGACAAGACATAAGTGGAAATAGTTCTTAGAAATTAGGCACAAGGATATAGAGAAAAGGGTAGTGTAGGAGAAGGCTAAGCACAAGAGTATGATTTAAAATGGAGTTTATTCAAATGAAAAATGTAATCTAACAAACTACTTTTGACTACTAGTAAGTCCCTCCCCCACACTTGTTCAATAGCATTATCATCAAATAAAACAAGGAATAAGGGAAGGAAAGAGACTACTATATGCATTATGGTGTTGATAACTAGCATGGTAATGCTTCAACAAGTAACCATTCACTTGAAACTTTGCACCACTTGCAAGAATTTGGGCTCTATTAACCCAAAGCTATACACCTTGACCACTTTGTAGGGACCTTGCCATTTGGTTTTAAGCTTCCCATTTTTTAGCTTGAATCTTGCCTTGAACATAAGCACTTGGTATCCTTTATGAAACTGCTTCCATAAGATGCCTTGATCATGAATCAGTTTGGATTTTTCCTTATAGATAAGAGAACTTTCGTATGCATCCAACATCAACTCTTCTAGCTTTTATATCTCAAGATTCCTTTCCTCAGCAGAACCTTGAAGATCTATATTACAAGTCTTCACAGCCTAGTAAGCCCTATGTTCTAGCTCAACAGGTAGATGGCAGCCCTTACCAAAGACTAACCAAAAAAGAGATATGCCAATGGGAGTTTTAAACGCTATACGATATACCCAAAGAGCATTATCCAACCGGAGACTCCAATCCTTCCTACTTCACTTGACAATTCTCTCTAAGATATACTTGATTTCCCTATTATACACCTCAGCTTGCCCATTTGTCTGTGGATGGTATGGGGTAGAAGTCTTATAGAGAGCACTATACTTGGATAGCAAATTGTCCATTAATTTGTTGCAAAAATGTGAGCTACGATCACTCACAATTGTTCTTGGCACAGTAAATCTACAAAAGATATGAGTATGTAGGAATTTAATAACAGTAGAGGCATCATCCTTCCTTGTAGGAATGGCCTCAATCCACTGTGAAAAGTAATCAATCAACCACCAATAAAATGTACAGATATCCATGAGATGCAGGAAATGGACCAATAAAATCAATGCCCTAAACATAAAAAACTTGACAAAATAACATAGGGTGCTAAGGCATTTCATGCTTTCTAGATAACCCCCTAAAACGCTGGCATGCATCACAATTTTTACAAAAAGCATAACAATCCTTAAAGATGCTAGGCCAATATAAACCACAATATAAGATTTTCCTAGCAGTTCTCTTTACTGCAAAGTGACCACCACACAACAGAGAATGACAAGAGGTTATAACAGAAGAGAATTCATCATCCGGCACACATCTCCTAATGACTTGGTTACTACAATGCCGCCACAAGTAAAGAGGATCCCATAAATAGTATTGAGCTTCATGTTTTAGCTTCTGTTTCTGAAAATGAGACAAAGAATTAGGTAAGACTCCAGCAGCAAGATAATTCATAATATGAGTAAACCATGGGTTATGAAGTGTAATAGCAAGGAGGTGGGTATCAGGAAAACCATTACAAGTAACTTCAACATCAACTACTCCCTGTGTAGCAAGGGGCAAGTGGCTTAGATGATCAGCAACAAGATTTTCTGCACCTGCTTTGTCCCTAAACTCTATTAAATTCTTGAATTAGTAGGATCCACCTTAGCAATCGAGGCTTAGTATAAGTCTTCCTAGATAAGAACTTTACAGCAGAATGATCAAAATAGATAATCACTTTTGAATTCACTAGATAAGACCTAAACTTCTCAAGTGCAAAAACAATGGAAAAGAGCTCTTTCTCAGTGGTAGTGTAATTGATTTGAGCCTTATCCAATGTTTTAGAAGCATAAGCAATAACACAAGAGATCTTACCAATTTTTTGACCTAGAACTGCACCAACAGCACTTTTAGAAACATCACAACAAAGCTCAAAATCAAGATCCCAATTAGGAGCAATGATTATAGGTGGAGAAATGAGTCTAGACTTAATTTCATCAAAAGCCAATTTGCATGCATCATCAAAAATGAAATCCACATCTTTTCAGAGAAGCTTAGATAAGGGACAAGCTATTTTCCTAAAATCCTTAATGAATCTTCTATAAAATCCAGCATGCCCCAAGAAAGATCTAAGTTCTCTTAAGTTAGAGGGATAAAGAAGAGATGAAATTACTTCAATTTTAGATTTGTCAACTTCTATACCCCTCTTACTTATCAAGTGGCCTAATATTATTCCTTGATCCACCATGAAGTAGCATTTCTCAAAATTTAGCGCAAGGTTCTTTTGCATATACTTTTCTAATGCTCTCTCCAAATTTAGCAAACATTCTTCAAAAGAATTCCCATATATAGAAAAATCATCCATGAATACCTCAATACCTTGTTCAAGTAAGTCACTAAAGATAGAGAGCATGCATCTTTGAAATGTCCCAGGAGCATTGCATAACCCAAAAGGCATCCTTCGATATGAAAATGTCCCGATTGGACAAGTAAATGTTGTCTTTTCCTGATCCTCCGGTGTAATAGGAACCTGAAAATAACCAGAAAAACCATCAAGGAAACAATAATGTGATTTGCATGCCAATCTTTCTAACATCTGATCTATAAAGGCGAAGGGAAAGTGGTCCTTTCTAGTTGCTTCATTTAACTTCTTAAAGTCTATACAAACTCTCCAAGAGTTTTTGACTCTTGTTGGAATGAGTTCCTTCTTATCATTTCGCACAACTATTATTCCACTCTTTTTTGGAACAACTTGGATCGACTGACCCACTCGCTATCTGAAATAGGATATATGATCCCTGCACTCAAGAGTTTGGTGATCTCCTTCTTAACTACATTTAAGATGAGAGGGTTGAGTCTACATTGGGCCTATCTCACAGGTTTAGAACCCTTATTCAAAAGTATTTTGTGGGTGCATACAGTTAGATTAATACCTGGAATATCACCTAAAGTCCACCCTATTGCCCTCCTGTGTTTCTTCAACATATGGAATAAACTCAACTCTTCAGATGTACTTAAGGAACTAGAGATAACGACAGGTAATTAATCATATTCAGCAAGAAAAACATACTTCAAGTTAGGGGAAAAGGTTTTAAATCAAGTTTAGGGGGCTGTACAATTGAAAGCAAAAGTTCTTTCAACTCAAGTACACCAAGAAACTTCCCTTTCTTATGAGAATCCCTAATAATTTTTGGATTGAAGGTATGTCCCCCTTGTTCAGATATGGATTGAGATTGTGGCTCATTCACAAAGCAACCTTGACTACTACTTACATCATTTCGAGAGTGAAATATATGAGAGGTAGCATCATGAAATGATATGCAATAGTTTAGTAATTGATTAGAACTAAGTTTCTCCCCTGTTACAGTCATGACATGTGGTTGGCCATTTGTCCAAAATTTTCAGCAAGGAAATTTATGGCTTTTGACCTGCTAAGTTCATCACTAAAAGAAGAATATAAGTATTTCAATAATTGGAAAGAAGTGAGGTTGCCCATACAATCATCCTTGAGGTTAGAAGAAGTCTGAAACTTGTAAGATGGAGGAATGTGAAGCTTAAACCTATGAATTGTAGTTGTGCCATCAGTAACACATAGATTTCTTTTCTCATGTTCAACAATGACTCCATTTGTTTCCATAAGAGCAGATTCAGTGCTAATAGATGTTGCTTCACTTCCAAAAAGTGGAATCTACTTCACTAACATTCTCAAATTCTGCAAAGCTACACAATAATTCTTTCTCAACTCCATGATGACTATCAAATGAAGATATAGTACTACCAAGTTTAGAAAAATCAAAAATAAAAGGATTGGAAGTGGAAAGTGAGCTATCAATTGACATGTAATCAATACTACACACATCATCATCACAGTTAATAGAGGGAGAAGAATTTGAACCAATGGTAGCACATACATCATCATGAAAATCATTTTTCACACACAATGAGCAAGCAAACTCATCAATTGCCTCTTCCAAGGCCAAATCAATCAAATTCAAGCCAAGAAGGGAGTAGTCCTCAAATGGGTGATTCATAGCTACATAAACATTGAACCGAATCACATGATCACTTACTTCCGTAGTTATGTACCCATCTTTTATGCTAATGATAGTATTAGCTGTTCGTATAAAAGGCCTACCTAAAATCAATGGTTCCTCAACAGAGACCTTAATGGACATGTCCATAACATAAAAATCAGCAGGAAACACTAAATCTTTGACTTTGACTAATATGTCTTCCAATAAACCATGGGGTTTCCTAGTGGTGCGATCAGCTAGTTGTAAGATGACACTAGTAGATTTAATGTTTGTGAGGCCAAATGAGGTGTAAACAGAGTAGGGCATGACATTTATAGCGGCTCCTATCAAGAAGAGCATTACTAAATGGCATGGTACCTATAATGCATGGAATAGTGAATGAGCCAGGGTCTTTATACTTAATTGGAAGATGGGGTTTAAACATAGTAGACACACTAGGACTCAACTTAACACACTCATTGGGTTTACACCTACACTTTTGGGTACACAAATCTTTCAAGAATTTAGCACAAGCAGGCATTCCTTTCAACACATCAAGCAAGGGCAAATTAACTTCAATCTTACTGAAAATATCCATCATATCAAGAAATTTCTTTTCAATTAAAACCTTCTTGCTAAGCACATATGAATTAGGAAATGGAATTTTAGATAGATTTACCTTTTACCTTCCCCTTTGCTTGAAGAAAAAGAAGTTGGAGGATTAAGAACCTTGGTATTTATTGGAGTCAATACTCCTTGCTTGTTATCCATATTTGAATTTGGGGAAGAATGCATTTGTAGAAGCTCCTGTTCAGCCACACTCTCATTTTTTCCAATAGTAAGGTGAGTGGTTTGATCAGAATCATTACTACCATCAATATCTTCCTCTTGTGGTTGGAATGGAACCTCAACTTCTTCATTATGCCTATCACTAGAATACATTCTAGATTTGAAACTCTCAACATTTTCTTTAAATCAGACTTGTTTACCTACTTGTTTACCACTTCTCAAGGAGATAGCATGTACATCCTTAGGATTGATCACAGTGTACAAGGCAACCCTTGTCCACTTTTAGCTTATTGCTCATTGAGGCTATCAGACATTTGAGAGACAAATGAAGTAAGGCTAGCATTCTTAGAATCCAACAACTCCAACTTGTTGAAGATTATGTCAAACTTAGTCCGAATGTCAGAAAATTTAGAATTGGTTTGAGGTCTCTCTTCATCAAATCTCAAGGCCAAGTTACCCAAGGAAGATGACACATTGTTTATACACTTGAGAAGTTGAGAGATGTCATCTTTAGTAGTATGGGATTCAGGTGTAGCAACCGCTGTTTGTTAGGGATTAGATTGGTTTGAAGGTCCTTGATTTAAAGAACTCCCTTGAATTGATTATGGTTCCTCTAACCAAAGTTAGGATGGGACCTCAAACCCTCATTGTATGTGTTGGAGTAGGCATTCCAAGGTCTTTGATTCTGTCCTTGTCTCCCTTGGAAAATAGCAGAGAGCTTTCCAAGTTGGTGTGGGCAATTAGGAGCACTATGCATGTGAAAGCTATATATATCACAGCTAGGAGCCACTAGAGCTTGAGAATGTGACCCATAAAGGTTCACATTGTTTAAGTGGGCCATGAGCTTATTGAGGTCAGTTCTCATCTCTATCATTTGGGATGACAAATTATCATACTCCTTTGAAGATCTTAAAGCATATGAGACCTCATGGACTTGTCTAGCATCCAACCTTTCAAATTGTTGATCATTACTAGCTATCTTCTCAATTAAAGCCCATGCTTCTTTAGGTGTAAGAAACTGAATAGTGCCTCCAGAAGCAGAATCCAAACTCTTCCTATCTTGAGGAAGCAACTATGAAAGTATTGCACCAATCGAGCTTTTGGGATTTGATGATGTGGGCACCTGGCTAGGAGTTCTTGAAATCGACACCAATACTCATAAAAAGATTCATAGAGGCCTTGTTTAGTACCAAAGATTTCCTTAGTGAGAGATGTTATCTTTGAAGAATGGAAGTATCTTTCCAAGAAGGCACTCTTCAAGGTGTCCCAAGATGGTAAGGCATTGGGATTGTGGTGAGGTAGCATCAAGAACCACTTCTTAGCTTTGTTTTCTAGTGTAAAATGAAAGACTGTCCTGCATACCTCATCTAGATCAACCCCCTTTGGTTTGATGGAGTTGCACACAATGTATATCTTCCTTAAGTGCCTGTTAGGGTCTTCTACAGGTAAACTATTAAATTTTGGTAAGTGAGTCAACAAAGGACCTTTCAACTCAAAATTAATATTAAATTCAGGATAAGTGAGGAAATCAATAATATCAGTAGAAGATGTAAGATCTTTGATAGTTCTACGCTCCTCATTAGGTACGCCTTCTGGAGGAGGAACTGGATCCATGGCAAGATGGCGATCTACAATGAATGAAGAGCCAATATGAGAAGAATTATCACAAGTATGTGCAACAACTTCAATGTCAATGACTTGTCCAAGCTCTATACTAGATGATTCAGCTTTCTTACCTTTCTTAAGTGACCGAATTGTCTTGTTAATATCTTTATATAAAGGCACAGTTCAGTTTTCTGAGATCTAGTCATGCACAGTAAGGAGACTCACATAGACACAAATTACAGCAAAGTAATTAGTCAAATGGTCAATTGAAGAAGGGTTGTATATAGCAAAAATTAGCAACTTACATGAAACTAAGTTAACTAATCTTTGACATCCAAAAGAGTTAACCAAAACCAACAAAATTCAAGTGTCTAAAGAGTAAGACCAGTTTCAGCAATAACAAGACAAGTGCAACACAATGTGACAGGAGGCAAATAGGAGTTGCAAGGTAAGACTTCACCTTTTAGGAGAACAAGTTGGTATAGCATGAAGTAGTACCTCAAACCGCAAGTATATAAGTAGAGTCACTGGAAGCACAACTTACAGAATGTGATAGCTACCTGAAATCTCAAGTTGTAACCTACAACTTCCAAAGGATGAAGAATGCAAAGTTGCTTACCATAAAACAATAGTAAACTACACAATGGCCACTAAGAACATGATAGCAAAGTAACAAAATACAAAACTTTTTTTAGAGAATTTTATATGTAATGGAATGCAAAACATCTATGAACATGAAAATTGACCTAAACCACTACCAAAAACTCCAAGAATTAACAATTAACTAAGATAAACTCAAAAACACACTAAAAACCTAGAAAAATACCAAAAAAGAAAGAAACTTTATAAAAGTACAGCAAAACTTTAAATTTGGCTAAAATCCAGCAGACCTAATAGCTTTTGCTATTAGTCTTACTTAGAATGCTGAAAACCTTTGACATATCAAATTTTAGAATTTTCTGGGCAAGAATATTTCAGTCCAGCAAGACAGTGCTAATCGAAAATCAGATTTTCGCCAAAATTAAAATGAGTGCTACACACTTCCTACAAAACTAAGACACACTATGACAACTAAAAAAACACTTAACTATTTAAAACCTTGGCAATCATCATCCTTGGCAACGACGCCAATTTGATGGATCATTATCATTGATGTCCAAATATTCATTACTTTCAAAATCAACTTGTTCTTGATGATTCTTGTTGGATAGGAATACAATAGACCAATTCTTCATAGCAGGATCCGGAATGAAAAATGCTTGTTTTGCTTATGCTGCTAAAATAAAAAGATCATCTTCATACCAAATCTTAGAAAAGTCCACTTGAATAAAGCCTAAGTCATCTATCTGCAATCCACTATTGTTGTTAACCCACTTACATCTAAAGACAAGGACCCTATGATGAACCCATGTTGAGTGAGTTCACAAAATAAAACTAGGTTTGAAAATGTAGCGTAGTAGCTCAACCTAGGTCGTTCTTGTGAGGAGATTAATTAATTTTCAAGTTTCCATATAGTAAAGTGATAAATACCTTAAAGTTGTGATAAATCATTTTGAGAAATTTCATTTTTAAACTAATAAAGTAAACTAAGCTAAAGCAATATTTTTGTATTTTTCGGTTTTCAAAACAAAGAAGAAAATGTAATTGAAATTAATAGTAACAACAAGATAAATTGAATTAACAAATATAATGATGAAACGGGATTCCCTTGAGTTGAGGTTTTAGTCTTCATTGCTTGCTAATGATATGAATTCCATAAAGAGTCAAGAGGATGGAACAAAGCTACCACTAGCTCCATACTTGCAATAATCATTTAATTCATTCTACTAAAGTAATTAAATGAATGCCACCAAATAATTCAGACTCAAGGAGATGAATAATCAACTTCCAATTCTAATTTGTAACTACCATTACAAAAGTTCAAAGCATTCAGTTTAGTCATTTAAGGAATTCCATTGAAGTTTAGAAGCTCAAACCATTACCCAACTCAAGGAAATCACCAAAGTTTAGCTACTCGTGGAAAAGGAATCTTGATGAAATGAGATGAGAATAGCCATGGGAATTGCTCACCGAACGGCCCTCTTCAAATGCAACTCCAGCGTCTTCCTCTCCTTTTCTTTCTTTTCTTTTGGTTGCTTTTTCCCTTTCACATGCAGCAACGCCTCCCTTCTTTATTCCATCAGTCCCCCCTTTTCACACACAACCCTTAGCACTTTATCTCTTTTCCATTTCAGTCCAAATTTTCCTTTCGGTCAGCCCTCTCCTCTAAATTCAATTTGGTCTAATAAACTTCACGCCTTTCATTCTTCATTTTCTCAAATCGATCCAAAACAGCGGCTCTTTCTTCATCAATTCAATTCAAAGCTTTTGTCAACAATTTTGGCTCAACACTTCCTTCTTCAATTTTGGTTCAGCTGTTACCTTAATTCTGTCAACACACATTTTCTATTCAATTTCCATTTTCGGTCCACTCAACACAATCGGTCCAGCCTCCTCTTTCTTTAATAATTCCTATCGGTTCAGCATAAGCAAATCTCCAAAAATTCAGCCGCCACCTCCTCTTCTGTTCCCTTATTCTTTAGGTTAAAAGTGAGTTACGCCTTATTTGGATAAGAGGTAAAAATCTATTTTGGCATTAAACATAAAATGGCAACTACCAAAAAAGGCCCTTACTCACTTAACCTCCTCTTAGAAAAAATGTGAAAATAAATTTTGCACTTATGATGTTCCACTTTTGTCCTTCATTAAGCTCCAAAATAACATCTTTGACCTTAACCACTCAAGTTGTGCCACATCATCACCTACAAAATTATATTCACAAAGGTAATATCTTTTGCTCACAATTAAAGAATAATAGGAATAACAAATATTAATTAAAAATATAACAATTTAACCACTTCAATTCCAAAATTATTCTTTCACTAAAGTCTCACATTAACATTTTATTATGCCCAAAATACTCAATTAAGTCCCACAAAAGCCTAAGATTATTTAATAAAAATATATAAATATTGAGCTCTATCATCCTGAACTTAGAGTAATCTAACTCTTATATGCATTTAATGACACCAAAGTTTAACATTGATGCATAAATATGGTGTATGTCTTTAGCACTGGATCTATGTCAAGAATCAGCAACAAGTGTTACCCCACTATTCTACATCATGCTCTGTGTATCATGTTCTTGTGTATAGAATGTGTAACCGTTGATTACATAACTATTGTAAGATAATACATTTAAGCTCGGTCCCTTTGACAGCCACTTAAATTTTTTTGAAACTAAATTAGGATTCCCCTCCATCTCATCATTAATACGATTTTTCAACCAGCCTGAAAATTGTTTATTGTGTTCTTTTATTAACAAATTTTCATTCCTATCACCATGTACCAATCAAAGAGCATCCTTGTGTTCTTCAACATACGGTTCAACCTCATCAGTGTTATGCAGTACATATAAGTGGGCTTGCTCCCATTTAGTCACTAATATCGTTATTACATCCCTCCCACTTATTCCTTTCCCTAATCTTCACCCATTATGACGGGACTTGAGGATCCCTACAAGGTCAACATTTGATAGAAAATTAGCACAGAAGTCACTTGCTTCTTTAACCATGTACCTTTCAGTAATACAACTCTTTAGGCGATATGTATTTTTCACATACCCTTTTAATATTTTCATGAATCGCTCATTCAGTTACATCTATCTCAAGTACACTAGACTACATAATTGAATCTCTTTGACCTAGTGCACAGTTAGATGTACCATAATGTCAAAAAAAGAAGGTGGAAAATACACTTCAAGTTCATACAGAGTACACAAATTTAGCCTTTGCAAATCTTTTAACTTACTTAAATCTACCACTTTACTGTAGATCAACTTGAAAAACACACAAAGTTTAGTGATGGTGTTTCTTAAATTTTTGGGTAAAATGGATCGTATACCAACCGATAGGAAATTCTGCATGAGCGCATGACAATCATGAGACTTGAGGTTCTTTAACTTCGACTCTTTCACTGATACAAGGTTCTTTGTATTTGAAAAGTAGCCCTTGTGAACTTTAATTCCTTATAGAAACTCACAAAACAATTTCTTCTCTTTCCTCGACAGAGTGTATACTGCTGGTGGTGGAAAAGTATGATGCCCTTGCCTAATCGGTGCCAACTCTTCTTTAATTCCCAAGTTGACCAAATCCAACCTCAAATTGACACTATCCTTGCTTTTTCCTTGGATATTAAGTAACGTGCCAATTAGACTATCACAAATATTTTTTTCTATATGCATCACATCAAGAAAATGTCTCACATATAAAGACTTCCAATATGAAAGTTCAAAGAAAATGGACTCTTTCTTCCAACCACTTGTCTTGATTTGTTTTGCAAAAGGCTTGCCAAAATTGTTATCCACGTCTTTTACCTTTGAATACACCTGGGCACTGGTCAACATCTTTGGTGGGCTATCTTCCTTTGAATGACCATTGAAAGGCTTTTTGCACTTCCTCCAACGATGTTATGATGGTAAGAATCTTTGAGGTCCCATGTAAACATTTTTCTTATAATGATGAAGTCACACTGAATGAGTGTCATCTTCATATATAGGGCATGCAACATATCTTTTGACGCTGTATCTCGACAAATTACCATAAGCAGGGAAATCATTAATTATGCCAAACAAAATGGTTTTCAAAGTGAAACTTTCATTCCTATACCTATCATATACATTAACACCTTCTTCCTAAAGTAGTTTCAAGTTATCAATTAAAGGAGTCAAGTATACATCTATATCATTCCTAGGTTGCCTTGGCCCAGAAATTAACATGGACAACATCATGAATTTATGTTTCATGATCAAGTGTGGTGGAAGGTTATAAATCATTGATATCACTGGCCACATGTTATGTGTACTACTCTGAGCTCCGTACGGATTTATTCTGTCGGTTGATAGTGCAAGACAAAGGTTTCTTACTTCATTCGCAAAGTCAGGGTACTCATGATCAATTTTTTCTATTGAGGAGCATTTGCTAGGTGCCTAAGCTTCGTGCCTTCAATCCTTTCATCTGCATGCCATATCAACTGCTTAGCAATCTCTGCATTACTGTACAGTCGATTGAATCTCAAAATAATGGGACAATACCACAGGACCTTCAAAGGACTTTTCCTTTCTTCTTCCTATATTGAGATGCGTTGCATTTAAGGCATTTGTCCAACGTTGCATACTGATTTCAAAATAATACGCAATCGTTAGGACATGCATGTATCTTCTCATATCCCACACAATTTATAGAGCAAAGAATTTATTTTGCCTAGTATGTCTTGATAGGAAGTTCATTTTCTTCTGGAAGCATATCTTGTAATAGTTCAAGCAGTGCGATGAAAGCTAAATTACTCAAGCCGTAACGAGCTTTAAAGTTGTACAACTTCAACAATGCTAGCAATCTTGTGTATTTAGTGTTATATTCTAAGTTTTAATGATAACAAAAGGAATTATGGGCAAAGTATGTTTTTACAAGTCTAGATAATGATTGCCAAGTTACCAAATGCATATGGCAAAGTTTAGAGATGTTTGCTGTCAGTTTTTGCTGATGCACTCGAGCAACAGAGTTAACACTTGAGCATAAACCACTTTTGCACTCGAGCATATGCAAGTATTGGACAAGAAGTGTTTGACAGAGAGCAATTGCTGTCAATTTTACTGATGCACTCAAGCACTATAACCAACATTCAAGCATGAAGTTGTTTTGCACTTGAGCATATGAAAGTATTAAACTGAAAGTGTTTGAGAGAGAGCAAAGTGAGAACAAGATAACAATACGTTACTCGAGCACAGGTTCTGTACTCGAGTGATGGTAATATCTGCACCCGAGTCCTAGCCAGTGAGGGACTGCGAGTGTTTGGCCGAGAGTCATGGAGAACAGAGAAGGACAAGCATGCCCGAGTGATACATTAGCCTCGAGAGTGAGAAATCTAACGCTCTCAATTTTGATGCAAGTGTTAAGACCAAGAGTACATTATAGAAGAATATTCTTCTCACTCGAGTAAGAGTGTGTATGCTCGAGTGGGGGCCCACATCACCTGCGAGTGTAAAATCACACTCTTGATAAAACTGGGTGTGAGTGTTGTCCAGAGACGTGGCTCATAGTGTAAAATGAAACATCACTCGAGTGAGGGGACCAGTGCTCGAGTGAGGACCCACATCACTCGCAAGTGTGAAAATGCACTCTCTCAAAATCGGTGGAAGTACAAGTGATAAAATTGAAGCAAAAGTTGAAAATATGGTATTCCACTCAAGTGAGACATCACAATGCTCGAGTGATACTCTACTAGAAGCCAAAACACACTAGCCAAAACTTAATGATATTTATTCATTTATTTTTACTTATTATTATTATATAACATCATTTAACATGTATTATGAGTGTGATACAGGAGTTTGAACATTTGAATTAGAAAAACACAGAGGAAGTCAAACAACGACAGACAGCATCATTACGACTATCCAAACACATAACTACTGCGTTCAAAGATTTCAAACGTACGCATGCCGTTCTACAGTAACATGTCCCACTCTACAATGATCATTATTCAAATGGGCAAAAATAAATGTATATAAATACAGAGTTTTAGAGACCATAAAAAACAACGAAGTGCAAGAATTCACACAAGCAAATTCATGAGTCTTTGTTATTCACATTTTCTTTATATTTATATT
Organism: Inga leiocalycina; assembly: GCA_963242795.1. Classification (NCBI taxonomy): domain Eukaryota; kingdom Viridiplantae; phylum Streptophyta; class Magnoliopsida; order Fabales; family Fabaceae; genus Inga; species Inga leiocalycina. The sequence continues at coordinate 20,130,400 of OY725324.1, forward strand.
GTTCTTCAGTATTTATTATATTTGCTCTATAAGAGAATCTGTATACACTTCAAATTCTATTTTCATTTGATCTCAAGGTACTGGGACTTTGAGAGGGGAGATTTCCTTACGAGAGAAGCAATGAGAGAATTCCTAATAGGACTTTCTGTTCATAAAACTTACAAGATACAAGCAGAAGAGAACATTGCTGCTTATAAGACTTATAGTGGTGTAAGCAGGAGAGAACGTTGCTACTCATAAGACTTGTATACGTAAGAGAGAGAGAAAGGTCATAGGTTTGTTTTTCTGTACTCAAGACTTGTCGAAAGGGGGAGAGAAATTTCTAGTATTTCTACTCGTAGTCCTTTTAAGGACAATTGTTGCCTTGCAACGTTCTGAAAGCCTACTGAATCTTGGAAGAATAGTGAAAATCTCAGTAGGTCTTGATCTCTGAGGACTGGACGTACACCTGGTTTTTGGCCGAACCAGTATAACTCTCTGTGTGCTTATCTTCTCAACTCTGCTCAAGCTATAACTATTACCATATCACCACTTCAACCAAAAAATTTATCACATCACCCAATTCAACCCCTCTTGGGTGAAGCTTGCCTCTTTCATTTGGTATCAGAGCTTGGCTTCTCCGAAGAGCCTAACAGCTTGAGAAGGATCCGATAAATGGCAACATTGGGTGAAAACATTCTTCCAGATGGAGCTTCAATCACTAGACCCCCTGGTTTTGCTGGAGAACAGTTTTCATTCTGGAAAGCTAAGTTCAGAGTGTTCGTGATGGCTAACGAGTACCGTTTATAGAATGTGATACAAGATGGTGACTATGTTCCAATGAAGAAAATTGAAGATAGTGTCATTAAAAAGAGCCTAGAGGAGTTTGACGAAGATGACAAGAGGTTAGTAACATTAAATAGTAAAGCTATTTTAATGATACAAAGTGCTCTCAGTAAAAAGGAATATTTCCAAATCTGCACTCTACCAACAGCTAAAGATATATGGGATGCTCTTGAAATCGCTCACGAAGGAACATCCAGAATCAAAGAAAATAGAGTCAATACTCTAATTACAGAGTATGATCTATTTCGTATGAAACCTGGAGAAGGAATATCAGAATTTGAACTCAGGTACACTCATCTTGTTAATCAATTATCTGCACTTGAGAAATCATTTGACCAAAATTCCCAGGTAAGAAAGATTCTTAATATTCTTACGAAAGAATGAGAAGCAAACGTGACAGCTATCGAAGAAGCTAAAGGAGAGTCAATGAGATCTGTAGCTGCTCTCTTTGGTAGTGTGTCTGAGTATGAAGGGAAGTTGAGATTCAAGAAGGAACTAGAAGAATTCGATGATAAAAAGAAAAGAGGAGTTGTACTTAAAGCTATCAAGGAAAAAGAATCTTCTAAAAATGAAGATGTTCTTAATGGTGATGATATGGGAATGATCATGAGAAAATTCAAGAAGTTCTATAGAAGAGGTCAAAAGAACTTCAAAAATTATCAAGGTGGACCAAGCAAGAAAGAAAACAAGGATTAACAGATAGTATGCTATGAATATGGAAAGCCTGGACACATCAAATTTGAATGCTTTAGAAATAAAGACAAAAAGAAGTAAAAAAAGAAAGCATACATATCATCTATCTGGGGTGATAGTTTGTCGGATAAAGAAAGTGACGATGACAAAGTGGCAAATCTATGCTTGGTAGCCAAAGAAAAAGAATTAGATTCTGAGGTAAGTGATTATGAACCTACTTATGATGAGTTATTATCTGAATATAATGCATTGCATACAGAATTCATCAAGGTAGCTAAAGAAATGGTTAGTTATAAGAACAAAGTGAAGGAATTAGAAAATACTGTCATATCATCATGTGAAGTATATGAAGAAAAAGATAAGAAAATAAGCGATTTAACAAAAACTGTGGAAAAATTTACTAAAGGAGGTGAAACTCTTAAAGTTATTCTAAATTCTCAGAAAGTTTTGTTTGATAAATCTAGAATTGGATATAAGTCCAATCATAATAAAAATAAAGGAAATAAGAAAAATAGCAGTAGAACTTATCTCAAATATTTCAAGAATTCTATACATACATCAAATCCATTCACATCATGTAGCTATTGTAATAGGAAAGGAAATTATACTTCATCATGTTATTTTAGAAAAGGACAAGTTATTGGCACGTATAAATGGGTTCTGAAAGGGACACATGTATTACATACTAACCATAAAGGACCCAAGAAAGTGTGGGTACCTAAAACTTGATCACCTTACTCTAAGTATGTCTTAAAGCATCACGAGTAAACAAATGGTATATTCATAGTGGATGCTCGAGACACATGATTGGTGACAAAAATAAGTTCACCATGCTGGAAACCAAAGAAGTAGGAAAGGAAACGTTTGGAGGTAATCAATCTGGACATATTGTTAGAATTGGTGAAGTGGGAAAATCTGATGGTGTTCAAATCAACGATGTATATTACGTTGAAGGATTATGTCACAACCTCTTGAGTGTAAGTCAAAGCACTGACAGAGATAACTGGGTGATCTTTGATTCAAAAGAATGCTTGATAGTAAACAAGAAAGATCTGCTGCTTAGTAAAGAATCCATCAAGGCAAAGATTCGAGCTCAAAGGGACGGTAACTGTTATACTATTGATTTAAATTCAAATTCTTCTGAAAATTGTTTACTTAGCATATCAGAGGAAAGTTGGTTATGGCATAAGCGTCTGGTTCATGTTAATATGATCCAACTTGACAAACTGATTAGAAAAGATTTAGTTGTTGGTCTTCCTAAACTAAAATTCAAAGATAACATGATTTGTGAAGCTTGTAAAAAAGGTAAACAAACTAAATCATCATTCAAAACAAAGTATGAAAACCTTTACAATTACTTCATATGGATTTGATAGGTCCAGCAAGAGTAAAAAGTTTTGGAGGAAATCTATATACTTTAGTAATCGTCGATGATTTTACAAGATTTACATGGACTATATTTATTGCTTCAAATGATGAAACATTTGTCGAATTTATTACATTTGCTAAGAAGGTCCAAAATGAGAAAGGTATTTCTACTATTTCTATTAGGACAAACCATGGAGGAGAATTTGATAATCAACTATGTGAAGACTACTGCAATAACGAAGGAATATATCACAACTTCTGTACACCTAGAACACCCCAGCAAAATGGAGTAGTATTAAGGAAGAACATAGTCCTCACAGAAATGGCAAGAGCAATACTGAATGAAAAAGAAATGTCACAAGTGTTCTGGGCAGATGCAATAAGTACTGCATGCTACATTTCAAATCGAGCATATATTCGCAAGTCACTTGGTAAGATGCCATATGAACTCTATAAAGGAAGAAAGCCAAATCTTGCTTATCTACACATCTTTGGAGGCAAGTGCTTTATTCATAACATTGGTAAAGAAAATTTGGGTAAATTTGATTCAAAATATGATGAAGGTTTATTTCTAGAATATTCAAATAAAAGTAAAGCATATAGAGTTTTTAATAAGAAAACTTGTACAGTTGAAGAATCCATTCATGTTGTGTTTGATGAACTTGACTCTTAGACAAAGCATTTTGATGAAGAAGAAATGGATTTGATAAAGAAAAACAAAACTATTTCAAAACAGAAGGATTTTGAAACAAATGATTTTCAAAATATAGAAGATGTCGATGATCATGCTCAACCAAAAGCATGGTGACATATTAAGGATCATCCAATTGATCAAGTAATTGGAGATATTCACGAAGGTGTCAAAACCAGAAATAGAATTCTCAATGAGGTAACTTTTTCAGCTTTTATTTCTGAAATTGAACCTTCTAATATGGAAGAAGCTTTATCTGACAATGATTGGGTAATTGCTATGCAAGAAGAATTAAATCAATTTCAAAAAAAATCAAGTTTGGGATTTGGTTCCTCGACCTAAAGATTACTCGGTTATAGGGACCAAATGGGTTTTCAAAAACAAACTTGATGAATCAGCAATCATTATGAAAAACAAAGCAAGATTGGTGGCCAAAGGCTATAATCAAGAAGAAGGTATTGATTATGAGGAAACATATACTCCAGTGGCAAGATTGGAACCAATACGAATACTCTTAGCCTTTACTTGCATTAAAGGTTTTAAAATTTATCAAATGGATGTGAAAAGTTCTTTTCTGAATGGTTATATTATGGAGGAAGTATATGTAGAACAACCTCCTGGTTTTGAAGATGAAACAAAGCCTGATCATGTTTTCAAACTTAAGAAAGTTTTATATGGTTTGAAACCAACACCTAGAGCTTGGTATGAAAGACTAAGGAAGTTTCTTCTTGATCAAAACTTTGTCAGAGGAAAAGTGGATACAACTCTTTTCATCAAACATAATAAAGATGATATTCTAATTGTTCAAATTTATGTTGATGATATTATTTTCGGTGCTACTAACGAATCTATGTGTCAAGAATTTTCCAAGATTATGCAGGGAGATTTTGATATGTCCATGATGGGAGAATTAAATATCTTTCTTGGACTTCAAATTAAGCAAAGAAAGAATGGGATATTTGTATCTCAAACAAAATATTTGAAGGAGTTGTTGAAGAAGTATGGATTGGACAATGATAATGGAGCTGATACTCTAATGAGTTCTACAACATTGTTGGATGTTGATGTAAAAGGTCCTAGTTACAACATCACTAAATATAGAAGAATGATTGGTTCATTACTTTATCTTATAGCAAGCAGGCCGGATATTCAATTCAGTGTTGGAATATGTGCAAGGTATCAATCTGCTCCTAAGGTATCACATGCAGAGATTGTGAAATAAATCTTCAAATACCTAGGAGACACTACAGAAATTGGCTTTTGGTATCCAAAAAGAGGAAACGAATATTTGATGCCCTATTCAGATTCAGATCATGGAGGATATAAAACTGACAGGAAAAGTACTAGTGGTCAATGTCAATTCCTTGGAGGTTCTCTGATATCATGGTTCAGCAAGAAGCAGAACACAGTGCCATTATCTTCTACAGAAGCTGAATATATAGTTGTAGCAAGTTGTTGTTCTCAAGTACTATGGTTGAAGCAACAACTTCAAGATTTGGGGATATAATTAAGAGAGATTCCAATTTATTGTGACAACACTAGCGCCATTAGCTTGGCTAAGAATCCTGTGCAACATTCAAGGACTAAACACATAGATATCTGACATCATTTCATTCGAGATCACGTACAAAAGAAGCATGTCAAAGTAAAATTCATACCAACACATCTTCAACTCGCTGACATATTCACAAAGCCAATAGCTAAAGATCAATTCCTATATATTCGAAGAGAATTGGGAATGGTTAATCCCAATGAGTTGTAAGTTCTCTTGTTAATTATTATGTTTAAATGAGTTTTTGATGATAACCATAGTGACTTTGGTATCGGAGTATTAGAATTTGTTTTTAGAGGTCTGTCACTCGAGCACAGGAAGTGTCACTCGAGTGATAAGCTAATTCTCACTCAGTTCAGTCAACAATGCTCGAGTCCAGAACTATAGCATATACTCTGCCCCAAGCTATGAAAAACAAGGATTAACAAAGTATGTAAGAAATCTTGAAACTCACTCAAGCAAACCAAGAGTGACAGGTCTTACTCGAGTGAGGAAAAATCTTTACTCGAGCATGGAATGAATTTACCTGAAGTGAAGCAAGAAAACTCGAGCAGAAGGAGAAAATTTATGCAAATACTCATTCAAAGCATGGTTACTCAAATGATTTTGGAGGATTTGAGTACAAAGATGAAATATATAACAAGCTATATTTAAATTAGGTACGTTTTTTCATGTTTTAACAAATTTGTCTGAATATCACTCGAGCACAATATGAGCACACTCATGCATAGTATGAACAATACTCGAGCACTAGGGTTGTCACTCAAGTATTGGAACTTATATCAGTTACACGGTAGCTAAGACCATCACACTTCCTCTTCTCACTCGAAGTGTTGCGTCACTCAAAGGTCATCTCCCTTCACCTCCGATCGTTACCCATCGATTAAAAGTCTCATTTTGCTTTAAACCACCATTACAACTCTTCAATCTTCTTTATAAGGTGAGATTTGTCTTCAAAGTTTCTCATTTCATACCCTAAATTTCTAAAACTTTCTCACTCAATCCTCAGCAAATATGTGATTACTGTTATTTTCGTTTTGTTCTTCAATGGCTAGAACTAAGATTCCTATTGTTTCCCAATTACCTTCACCCACTCATTCAGCCGCTAGTGTCTCAGAGACTCCGGTGTCCTCATCTTCATCTCCTACTCTTTCTCTATCTTCTATTCCTGCACCTCCTCCTAAACCCAAAACCAAAAAGAGAACCCCAGTCAAAAAACCTTATCGTAAGCCTCAAATGGCTAAGAAGGATCAACCTCCACAAAAGAAACCAAAGGGAGTGGTTTTTAAAGAACCGATTATAACTCAGTCTTAATCCAAAGAAGTCAAAGGAAGAGGAAAGAAGAAGGAAACAGAGCAACCACAACAATCTTCTTCCTTCGTGACTCCTTCAATCGGCAACTCCAGGAAGTAATAGAAAAATCAAAGCTCGATGCATTGGTTGGCAAAATTGGCTCACAAGCTGGTGCCTCAAGTTCACATCAAGTTAACCAGTCCAATGCGGCTACTTCAGGGGTTCCTTGTACTTTACAAGCTCCAGAGAAAGAACAAGTTACAAATCCTCCTGAAGACTTCAATGTTAAGGAACTGAAGGCATTTAAACAGAAGGTATATGATTCTGAGTTTGCACATAGACAGTTTTGTCCCATAGTATATGTCGACTTAGATTATCTCCTGAAGAGTTGTGATTTGGATTTTTATCCTTTTCTTGGATTTTATGCTCCCTGGCTGAGTGTTTATATTCCTTATTCACCCTCTGTTGTGAAAACTTTTTATTGCAACATGAAATCCCACAACATAAAATCTAGGAGTGAAGAATTGATTGAGGAAGCAGTATCTACCACTGTTAGAGGTCAATTCATTATGATATCTGCTAGTATCATTAATGATTTACTTGGGTATGTCGCACCTCCTTCTGATCTACCCATTCTGTCAGCCAATGAAGCCTTTCGGCTTTTGAGATCAAATGACCCAATAGGCCCTATCAACTTTAAGCCTATTGACATGATTAATTCTAATCATGCCCTTCACTATATTTACTCTCATAACATTGTTAATAAATCCAAAAATTATACCCATTTTGCTTAGAGAGATTACTATCTGCTGGCCTCCTTCCTAGCCGATCAACAAAGAAATGTGAGGGAGATTATTTTTAGTGAGATGAGAAGATTTCGATTTTCTTCATCAAAATCTGCCACTATACCATACCCACAAATTGTGTCTCTTATTCTCAAGAAAAACAAAGTGTGATATTTGGAGGGAACTAAGAGGGTAACTATTCGAAGGTTTGACAAGACTCAATTGACACATATGAGTATCAATCTTCCAGTGAGTCAAACTAAGGCTACATCTTACAGAGAAGCCACTCTTTCGAGAGGTGATAAGGCTCAATCTTCTGCTCAAGGATCAATTCCACCTCCATCTTTCCTGAATGTATCACTTTCCACTCATCTGATTGAAGTGATCAATCAAATTGTGTCTAGTCTGAAAAAGGAATTGATGACTGAGTATGAGAAGTTGGTAAACACGATGGAGTTACAAGTCTTAAAGTTGGTAGATAAGGCGAATACCAACTTTGATTTGATGTTCAAGACTCAAGACGATATGTCGAGAAGAATCATTGATATGGAGATCTTCTTACGCACTCATATCGAGAAGAATCGTGATATGTCTTCTGAGATGCCACCTGAAACTACTCCTGCCACGACTTCACCTCCTCATTCACAGACTCAAGTTCTCTTCACCGATCTAGAGTGTGAGTGTTTGGCCGAGAGTCATGCAAAACAGAAAAGCACAAGTATGCTTGAGTGAGAGTTCATGTGCCCGAGTGATACATTAGCACTCACGAGTAAGAAATCTAATTCTCTCAATTCTGATGCAAGTGCTGAAGACAAAGAGTATATTATAGAAGAATATTCTTCTCACTCGAGTAAGAGTATGTATGCTCGAGTGGGGGCCCACATCACCTGCGAGTGCAAAATCATACTCTTGATAAAACTGGGTGCGAGTATTGTCCAAAGATGTGGCTCATAGTGTAAAATGAAATAGCACTCAAGTGGGTGGACCAGTGCTCGAGTGAGGACCCACATCACTCGCAAGTGTGAAAATGCACTCTCTCAAAATCTGTGGAAGTGCAAGTGATAAAACTAAAGCAAAAGGTGAAAATATGGTATTGCACTTAAGTGAGACATCACAATGCTCAAGTGATACTCTGCCAGAAGCCAAAGCGCACCAATCTTACAGCGTTCAATCCAAATATGGTTTAATGATATTTATTCATTATACTTTCACTTATTATTATTATATAACATCATTTAACATGTATTATGAGTGTGATACAGGAGTTTGAACGTTTGAATTAGAAAGACACAAAGGAAGTCAAACAACGGTAGACAACATCATTATGACCATCCAAACACGTAACTTCCGCATTCAAAGATTTCAAACGTACGTATGTCATTCCACAGTAACATGTCCCGCTCCACAATGATCATTATTCAAATGGGCAAAAACAAATGTCTATAAATACAGAGTTCCAAAGACTATAAAAAACAACGAAGTGCAAGAATTCACACAAGCAAATTCACGAGTCTTTGTTATTCACATTTTCTTTGTATTTATATTGTTCTTCAGTGTTTATTATATTTGCTCTATAAGAGAATCTGTATACACTTAAAATTCTATTTTCATTTGATCTCAAGGTACTGGGACCTTGAGAGGGGAGATTTCCTTATGAGAGAAGTAGTGAGAGAATTCCTAATAGGACTTTGTGCTCATAAGACTTACAAGATACAATCAGAAGAGAACGTTGCTGCTCATAAGACTTACAGTGGTGTAAGTAGGAGAGAACTTTTCTGCTCATAAGACTTGTATACGAAAGCAAGAGAGAAAGGTCATAAGTTTGTTTTTCTGTACTCAAGACTTGTCGAAAAGGGGAGAGAAATTTCTAGTATTTCTACTCATAATCCTTTCAAGGACAATTATTGTCTTGTGGCGTTCTGAGAGCCCACTGAATCTTGGAAGAATAGTGAAAATCTCAGTAGGTCTTGATCTTTGAGGATTGGACGTACACCTGGTTTTTGGCCGAACCAGTATAACTCTCTATGTGCTTATCTTCTCAACTCTATTCTAGCTACAACTATTACCATATCACCACATCAACCAAAAAATTTATCACATCACCCAATTCACCCCCTCTTAGGTGAAGCTTGCCTCTTTCATTTAGTACTACCGGTATATAATGGTTTCTCTACATCACCTTTCAACTTCTTAAATTCATTAGGGTAGTTATGAAGCACCCCTTCCACCACTTTTAGCATTTCTTCAAGACCGTCATCTTCATCAAACATGCTTTGATCAAACTCATTCGAAACATCACTCATGGTATACACCCGATCACTACATGCATTATTTGTTCAGCATGCCTTGTCCATCGTATATATGTTTGATCAATACCGTAACATACTAAATGATCTAACAAATCAAGTAGACTAATCTACTTTCCAAAACAACAAGATAATTAAGGACACAAGATTTTGTCAGGATCTTTTGTATGCTCGATTGCAAATATAACAAAATATTTCAACCCATCTATATATTTCCTTGAACACCGATTACATGACATCCATTTACGATCCATCTATACCTTCAATCTATTTTGAAAAAAAGTACGTGGTTAGCTGTATGACTATTGCATTTACTAATTACTTTTATATTCTCTTACCCATTTTTTAATTGACAAATAGTCCATTAATTATTCCCACGTCATTATCATAAGTTTTCACAAATCATAACGAAAGAAACTATATTTGCCAACACATATCATATGTAAATTAGAAAATATTACAAGTCGAAAAATAAAATACAAGTGTTAAGAATATATAAATAATGATTTTACTTATGCAACTAATCCATAACAATCATTAGAACACTTACAAAATATAACTAACTACATATCTTTACATACAACCAATACAAATTAATATTTAATTTTTTCTCATTCATTTTTTTAACATATAAAAATGAGATTAATTTTTCAGATTTCATAATAAATTAATTATAAAACAAATTTATCAAATTAAAAAATTATTAAATTCTAATAAAAACACATTTGTAAGATCAAAATTAAAAAAAAAAACTTACCATAAATAGAAGCTTCTGTTAGTGCAAGCGTTTCACCCAAGAGGGGGGGTGAATTGGGTGATACCAGAAATTTCGTTGCGTATAAGAAAATTGACTGAATATTTAAAGCAGTTGAGAGTAAAGAGAAATATCACCGAAGTGTACACCGGGAGTTATACTGGTTCGGCCACAATCACTTTGAGCTACGTCCAGTCCTCAGAGCGTCTCTGAGAGTTTCACTATATTCTCCAAGATTCAGTGGGTTCTTGGCACCTTAGTACATACCAAGTTCTTTCACTTGGACACTCACTCCACCTTACACATTGTACTCAAATCCCCAACTCAAGGTTCCACAACCTTAAGTTGTCTCAATAACAAATATTGAGTTTGTAATGAAAAAACTCTCTCACAGAGCAAATATATAATCACTGAAGTACAATGAATGAGTATAAGAAAACAAAGCACTAAGAGTTTGTTGATCAGTGTATTCTCTGTTCTCGTGTCTCTTGTTCTCTTTTCTTTGAATGCTCCATATATATAGATGATTTGTAATGTCCATTGGAAGCAATTCAAATATGTCCGTTAGAGTTGCACAGTAATGGTTGACTGTTCTTTGAATTTGAAAACTATCTGTTTGCGGTAGGTGGCGGTAGGTGAATGTTCGCACACTTTATTTTGACTTTGCTCTTCTTGTATGATCTCTTCATTGTTTCTCTGCAAATATGCTTAGGATACTAATACAAGGAAGAGTTAATTATATAGATAACAATTTAATAAATATTCGATCAAAAACATAATTTCTGGACTGCCTTACTCATGCGGCTACTTGAGTGATCAAGTTTGTTACTCGAGTGGTGCCTTGGGTAAATCTCTCAAAAATCTGGCAGTGAGCAATTCAACATCGTACATGAGATATTACTCGGGTAAGACATTGAGTGAGAGATATCACAAACCTTAAAAATACCTGATTACTCGAGTGGCTACTCGAGTGGCCTTGTCTTTACCTTCACAAGTTATTAGGGTATTGACTGTGGTAATATGGTTACTCGAGTAGTTACTCGAGTGGACTTCAATTTTCTTCACAACTTACTTGAGTAGTTCCTCGAGTAGATTTCAAATAACATGACATATTACTCGATTACTCCCTTGGGTAATTGCATCAAATTCTTGGCTAAGAGTTTGCTTTCTGATTACTCGAGTAATGCCTCAAATAACTCCGCAGATTACTCGGGTGGTCCCTCGAGTAAATCCTTTTTCTCACCTGGTTAGTCGAGTGGCTACTCGAGTAAAGTGTTGCAATTCTTGGCCGAGAGCTACTGAAAGATTTTAGACCTTGTTACTCGAGTGGCTACTCGAGTGATGCCTTTGTAATTTATGTTACTCGAGTGGCTACTCGAGTAATGGTCTATATAACTTTGCAGATTACTCGAGTGGTCCCTCGAGTAACGTTGTACAAATTTTGGTAGTGCTTCACTGGATGAAAATTTCTTTGGTTACTCGAGTGGCTACTGGAGTAAATGGCTTTTCTTACCCTAGTGGCTACTCGAGTAAGCCTTCACAGAATTGGTTCATCACTCCAGTGCTTACTCCAAGTAATGCTTTGTTACTTTGTTCAAAATTCATTTGTTTGTTATCAAATCTTTATATATCATTGATCCAACCTTTGTTATCATCAAAACATATGGGATCTAACAGCTTCAATAGACTGATGAGCTGAAACTACAAACACAAATTAAACATGAAAAAAAATCAATAAAACATTAGTGGCGGTAACTTATTTTTTTTAATAATAATAATGTGTACAAAACATCAAAATATAATAAAATAAAACATGATTAGCTTAAATAAAAAAAATGATCCAGGAAAAAAAAGAAAGAAAATAAAATAAAACAAAAAGGTAAGCATAATCCCAATATCAATTAAATTATTTTCAGTTCAATGTTGAGAATAAAAAAAATTATTTTTGACTACATTGCCATTATTCTTGGGTAGTCATAAATATGATGTATATATATATATATATATATAGGGAACTAGACACACACACATGTAATTAAATATTTAATTTCTCTTGAATACTATAATTTAATAAGATGATACAGAAAATTATTTTTTTACCTCTATAAAATGGAACACAAAAATTAGTTTGTTGTATGTGTGAATTTTCATATTTAGGAAAGCAAACTTGATATTTCACAATGCTTGTGTTCTTATATATATATATATACCAACAAGCAAGAAAATATATATATTCTCCAGTACACAATGCTAAGTCATAATTAATCATACGGTCTAAAACTAAAAACTAACCCCACAAGTGAAGCTATAAAGATGAGCTTTTATCAAAGAAAACAAGACACCACATGATAACTTATGATATATTCCTAAAGGTGAAGGGATTGGTAAGGCAATGGAATTCAACTTCTAAAGAAAATAAAGCACATCATAGAATAATCAACACGTGAGTAATCCAAAAAAAATAAGCAGAATCAACAAGTGTGGTATCAAACCAATTATTGTGTCTAAGCATATCATAGAACCATCTATCTCTCAAACAAAAGCACAGTAGAGTACACAAGCTTTAGAAAATACAAAATAGTAAAAGGAATTGAATAACCTGAAAAAAAAAGAAGCACGATGAGGTACAATGGACTTACAGATTAATTGACCAATGCAGTGGAGTGGGGGGACATGTTGCCCGTTGGTGACGCTATCTTAAGTGATGAGGAGGAGAAAATTTGAGCAGTGGGGACCAGCTGATGGAGTGCGGACCAAAAGAAGAAGAGAGTACAAAGAGAAGGGAACAATTGGGGAACGAGTGGGGATGATAGTAGGAGCAAAAGGGAGCAAAAAACAAAGATGTAGATTCAATGAAGATGTACCATGTGTGCACGCGCGCGCGTGTGTTTAGATGAGAGGAAATAGAGGTAGGGTGGCAGATGACTACGAGTGTGAAACGAGAAAGAAGGAAAGTTTAATGGAAAGAGGAGGGAAAGTTAAAAAGATAAGATGGAGGCGGCAGCAGGGGGACCAAATTATTAGAGGGAAAGTAAAAAAGATAAGGGTGAGGGACCACTCGATTGGCTGTATTGGATTACAGCCTAACGTGAGGCAAGAGCCATACAAGAAAGGCTACAAGCTGTGGCGCTTGTCTAGCCAAGCTCCATAGCTAGGCCTATTGACAGACGTGGCACTTGTACAAGCAAGAGCCACATAAGCATTGTGCCAGCTGTGGCCCTTGGCTGGCCAAACGCCACAACTGGTGACCCAAAAATAATGTAAAAAAAGGCAGCTGTGCACTTCTTTAAAGAAGGACCAAAAAATGGGCACCACTTTTCATTGTTTTCGTAGTAGTGATAGTGTTTTGTTGATTACTAACTTAAGTATAGGAGTTTCTAGTAATTTGTTTTGCAGGATCTTGATACTTTGTTTTAGGGTATGAAAAGCAGAGGTTAACAGAGTACCATATCACTCAAGCGATAACTTCAAGTAATCTACATTACCCAAGAGATAACCATAAGTGATGGTAAGCATCACTCGAGTGACCACTCAAGTGATGACCTTGAAAATGAGGCAGTGAAGCATTGATTTGAGGAGAAATGACATAACGATTGAAAATGAATAGTCAAAAGGTGAAGATAGAGCATGTTAGAATGCTAATCACTCGAGTAGTTACTCAAGTGATCATGTCCATTACTCGAGTAACTACTTGAGTAATGTTCTTTAAAATATGGCAGAGAGCTAAAACTCAAGGGAACACCTTAGGGAAGTTCCATAACTTCCATATAAGTTATCCTGGCTTCAAATTAACCCATTCCGACCTCTATATGATCATAAAAACCTCTGGAATCACTTCTAAGAGCTTGAATCTTGATATTCTCATTAGATCTTGCATCTTATTCTTTCTTCAATCTCTTTCTTCATTATTCCCCATAATCAAACTAAATAACTCTTTTCTTTTCTTGATTTCTCCTCATATTTAATAACATCTATCTTCATTATCTTCTCAATCTTCCTCCATTATGTAACTTGATATCTTATAATCTTTGCTTGACTAATCTATAAGATATTTCACATTAAACACAGTAGTTTAGTCAATATAGGAGATAAATACATTAAGTAAACTTTTTGCTCTCAATATTTAATATCTATATTTGACATCATCAAAACTAAGTATATCTAACAATTTAGAGTGCTCTAAATTTCTTATAGTCATTCTTTGTAGTTTAGGGTTTATATATTTGCTCTGTGAGAGAGATTTTTATTACAAACTCTATTTGTTATTGGGCCAGCTTAAGGTTATGGAACCTTGAGTTAGGGATTTGATTATAATGTGTAATAGGGAATGAGTGTCCAGTGAAGGAACTTGCTGTGTACTGAGGTGCCAAGAACCCACTGAATCTTAGAAGATATAGTGAAACTCTCAGAGAAGCTCTGAGGACTGGATGTAAGTCAAAGTGGTTATGGTCGAACCAGTATAACTCCTGGTGTACACTTTAGTTATATCTCTTCTAGCTCTTATCTGTTTTAAATTTCCAGTTAAACTTTTATACACGAAAAGAAAATTCTATATCACCCAATTCATCCCCCCTCTTCGGTGAAATGCTTGTAGTAACAAAACTATGGGCCCTTAACGTACAATTACCCTTCCTGATTCAATTATCGTATATGGTATTATTACCATTTCGTTATGCATATATGCCTACTAAGGCTACCCCATACTATGCATGACATACTACCACTACTGCTACAACTACATGTACTATCTATATACAATTTGTGTAGCCATATGAGGCTACCAAAGTACCTAAATCTAATCAAAATTAGTGTACAGATAACCAACATAAAATACCTTCTTCTCCACCTTCTTATTTCTTCACAATAACTACCTTCTTGGCACTAGAGCTATTAGCTTTGGCTATAGGTCATTTAAGAGAAAGGGATAGATTTGCGAGAATCTTAATAGTAACAGTAGTCAATCATAAGATATGAAAGTTCACAAAGCTTGCAAAACAAACCATCATATTGTAAGGATTTAGTAATCAAGATGCAGCACAGACAGCATTCACAGGACTCAACAGTCTAATACAACACAACTAGTATAGCAGGTCTTGTACCCCAGGGATACACCCTATGTAACAATACATATTGGAACTTATAGCCTCAGGGCACACATTCCCTTATATTAGAGCAAGCGATTCACCCAAGAGGGGGGTGAATTGGGTGACACTAAATTTTGTTATAAATATGAAAACTTAACAGTGAATATAATGCAGTAAAGAGTAAGGAGAAATATCACCGAAGTGTACACCGGGAGTTATATTGGTTCGGTCACAACCACTTTGACCTACGTCCAGTCCTCAAAGCTTCTCTGAGAGTTTCACTATAACTTTCAAGATTCAGTGGGTTCTTGGCACCTCAGTACAAGCAAGTTCCTTCGTCTGGACACTCGCTCCCCTTTACAAGTTGTAATCCAATCCCAACTCAAGGTTCCACAACCTTAAGTTATCTCAATATCAAATATTGAGTTTGAATGAAATATCTCTCTCACAGAGTGAATAAGAATCACTGAAGTATAGAATTACAAGTATAATGTAAAACAGAGTAATGAACTTGATGATACATTTGTGTGTGTGGTCTTGTTGTGTTTCTCTGTTTGGATGTTCCCATATATATAGATACATTGGTAATGATTGTTGGAACATATTTCTTAATACCCATTGGAGCGTGCGCAGCCACTGTTGACTTTTCCAGTATTTGAAAGACATACGTTCACGGTAGGTGGTGGTAGGTGGCATTTGAACGTTGCTTTTGAATTTCCTTATTTGGTAAGATATCTTCATTGTTTATCTGTGGATATGCTAAGAATACTAATACAATGAAAGGTTAATCATATAGGAAATAAATTAATGAACGTTGGAATGATTTCTAAGTTTCTGGACTTGCATACTCGAGTAGATACTCGAGTATTCATTTAAGTTTACTTGAGTACATACTCGAGTATCATCGGAAAAACTTTGACAAACTGCAAGTCAATAAGCAAACATAACATTACTCGGGTAGTGCATGAAGTAAATAAAATTTCAAACCTTTGGAAATACCTGTTTACTCGGGTACATACTCGAGTATTGAACCCTTTTTTTCATAGGTTACTCGAATAGCAACTCGAGTAAACCTTCAAATAAACTTTAGGTTACTCGATGTTTCACTCCAGTATTGTTGGCAGGATTTTAAGGCCGAGAGCACTTCAAGTTTGATTACCTTGTTACTCGAGTCCTTACTTGAGTAAACATAAATTTTCTGCATAGCTTACTCAGGTAATAACTTGAAGTTCTCTTCTAAGTAATTCTGCATACTTGGGTAGGAACTTGAAGTAAAGGGTGAGAAAAACATTTCATGTTATTCGAGTAATACCTTTAGGTTTTGCTTACCACAGTGAGTTACTCGAGTAGCTCCTCGAGTAACATTGGTAGGGTTGAAAATGCCGAGAGCAACACATTTCTTGAAGCAGAGTAACTAGAGTACATACTCAAGTATTATTGGCAGGGTTAAAAATGCCAAGAGTAACTTGAAGTCTTTGACATGGTTACTCGAGTACCTACTCGAGTAACATTGGCAGGCCGAGAGCAACTCTAAGTGATTTACCTGGTTACTCGAGTAACGTTGGCAGGCTGAGAGCAACTTGAAAACTTTTACCTTATTACTCGAGTACAACTTGAGTATCGTTGGCAGGTTACTTGAAGGTCGACTCTGGTTACTTCAAGTTTAAGTCCATTACTCGAGTACGTACTCGAGTAACCCTTTAGAAAACTTGCCACTTATCAATTTTCTTAGCTTTTTCTCTTGGCCTTTCTTCATTACTCCAATCCTTACTTCAAGAGATGATTTTTCCTGTTATTACTTTGTTCAAACTTATTTGTTTATCAAATCTTTTTCATACCATTCTTTGTTATCATCAAAACATGAGATCTAACACCTTACAACATGGATTGCACAGTAGGTCTTATAGCTTAGGGATACACCCCATGCAACAAATACACTTTCTGGTCTTACGACCTTGCTCTGAATGCATATTAGGTCTTAGAACCCAGGGGCACACCCTATGCAACAATATACATGGAGACTTATAACCTCAAGATACACTTTCAAAACATCAATTCTATATATTCATGAAATGAATATTGTCAATGGTAAAAACATACATGCAGAACAAAATATATTATATGAGAGAAAGAGTTACTACCTGGCTACATTTCTGGTGTTTTACCTTCTTTAATTAGCTTTCTTTTGGGGCTTAAGAAAATATTAGATGCTCTAATTTAAAATTCATAAAGAGAGGGGTTATTACTTATTCCAATTTTATTAATATGTTAAAGATTATGTTATTCTTGACCCTCTCATAACTTTTGTTCTTTGATTTTGAATTAGTTGGTTATTTTTAATACTCTTTTGTGCTTATGTCCAGTGTGTATCTAACTTGGGACATCCTATATGTTTTTGACCATTGTGATTTAGATACTATATGTGGTTAAATTGGGCTCTTAAACTTATCCATAATCCTTAATTCATATTTTCTTCAAACCTGGACAATTTAGATTTAGCCTAATTTGCCATAATTCTTTAGGCAATTTTGAAAATTGATATCTCAGGCTAGGAAACTCCAATTAAGGTGGCTCAAGTTTCTAAGTGAAGCTCTTAAAGTCCTTGGTATAAGACAAATAGTTTCAATATCAATTTATGGTCTAAGCTCAAAATTCCATGACCAATCTGACTACCTATAAAGAGAATCAGGATTTTTCCAAATTTTCTACCCGAAATTTAAAAATTCATAACTTATAATTTACACATCCAATTCCTAAGTTTTAATTTTACCTACTACAAATCCTAAAATCTCAAGACCTTAAAGAAACCATAGAAAATTTCACTTATGATCTCTATTTGAGCTTCTACAAAATCTTACAGAAACAATATGTTTTTCTAGTGACTAGAATAGGTGAAGAAGTTGACATGCAATCATGGTTTTAGACTCTAAACTTTAGACATTTTGATACTACATACTCCTACTCACATGCTCTGTGTTCGGTTACTTTAAAACAAAACCAAGAAAACCCAAGATTCTAAGAGAATTAATAGTGCCCATATCGGGTTCTAAAGGTAGTCTTTGACATATCATCTGCTTTCACTCGTAATTGATGGTATCCTGACCTTAGATCAATTTTTTAGAATACACAGGAACCAAACAATTGATCCAGGAGATCATCAATTCTAGGAAGTGGGTATTTGTTGTTGACAGTCACCTTATTTGGCTCTTTATAATCAATACACAGTATCAAGCTTCCATCTTTCTTCTTAACAAACAGCATCGGAGCACCCCATGGTGATATACTGGATCATACAAACCCTTTCTCTAGTAGCTCCTCGATCTACTTCTTTAACTCCGCCATTTTATTTAAAGCCATTCTATATGAGACTTTGGATGTAGGTCAAGCTCCAGGCATGATTTCAATTGCAAATTCCACTTCCCTAGCTGAGGGTAATGCACTTATATCTTTTGGAAAGACTTCAGAAAATTTGTTAGCCATGGGTATATCTTCAATTGTTGTTCTTTTACATTAGACCATAGTACTTGGTTACCCTTTGCTCTCTATATTCTACTTATATTGGAGTACAACGAACTCTACTTTCTTTGCCTTTGATGCCTTTATTAAAGCAACATGAACTCTATTATTCTAACATTGGCAACTCTTGGAGGACAACTTGATTTTATAAAGCAGTGTTAACTCTACTCTCTTTACTCTATCTACAACTTTATTCTAACAAAGGACTAACTCCCAATCAATCTTTTCAAGGAAATATCTGTGACCAAGATCTTTCTCTATGCTAGGTTTGGTAGTTAACAAATTTTAGAACTCTCATACATATCTTTTCTACCAACCAACAATCATTGAATCTTCATATATAAGAATCTTACCTTTTAGCTTTAATGTTAGCCTGAGTACTCTAAACATGTTCCTTATGGATATCCTGGGCACTTTGACTAGCCCCAAATTCTATTAAGTATCTAAATATCATTAGGGAACATATGTGTATAGTCAGGCATTTAGCACATACTTTTGTCTCTAACTCAACTTGTCTTATGGGAGCTTCCAAATACCATTACAATCTCTAAATTATTCAACAGCACTATTGTCTAGCAATTTTGAAAATTTCCAGCAATACTAACAACATCTAAATCATTCTTTTAATACCTCCAATCATTGATTAGATAGCTAAGATATGTGTTTCAAATAAGGAAGCATCACAGGACATCATTCCAACATCCCATGACCACAAACATGCTTCCAATTATCATTTGAACATCCTTAATCATATTTAATACCTTGAACTGCTCAGGGCCATTTCAAATTCCTAGAGAAGTAAAACTCAAAAGTTGATTCTTGGGTTACAATTCACTTGATAGCACTCTTTGAATATTTACCCAACTTTTAAATTCATTACTAGATCTAATACCTCAAAATTAATTGGGTCAAAAATCATTTTTCCTTAATCATACCCGACATGTATGCTATAAATCAATCTATATAGCTCCTATCTAACCTTTAAAATACTCAAACAACATCACTATACAATCTGAAAACTATTTTCAATGTCCTAATCACAAGGCTTAAACCTTTAATGCCATAAGATCATATTCAAAAATCACTATATAGCACTGTACATTACTCCTATATGCCTTTAAACACAATTTATTTAAATAAGATAATTATTTAGCATGGAGAAACATCAAAACAACCAATACTCCTCAAGTTTTTATAACATTATCAAACTAAATTCTTTGGGTAGCACCTACTCACAATAGAAATGTTTAAATTAAAGATTAACACTTAAGTCATCATCTTCATGCTTCTAAGCACTCTTTAAACTATCTGAGAATAATATATCAACTCAATCAGTTAAGGAAATCTTATACTTCTGTGCTTAACATTTTAAAACTCTAATTTTTGGACTTCGAATCAAACAATGGGCTTGGATTCATTTCTATATACTACTCCCTCATATTTTGCATGTAGATCTAGCTTCTAATCCTTATATTAAACAAAATCCAACTAAAGCTCTAAGGTTACAATTGATATTCTCTTAACATTTTTTCCACACAATCCTTATATTAAACAAAATCTAACTAAAGCTCTAAGGTTACAATTGATATTCTCTTAACATTTTTTCCACACAATGTTATTCCACTTCACAACTATATCCTCAAAATCATCCATTTTCTTTGTAGTTTCCTTAAATGTATCACTAACTAATCCCTTAAAATATATATTTTTCATATGAGCAAAGTATTCTAACCTATTGCCAGAACCTCTGCTTTGATACCACCAAGAGTGACTCCCTCATTTCCATAGTTATAAGATGAGTCTTATAGATAATGAATTTGAATCACTATGCCATGTTTGATCCTGGGATGAAATCTCTTTTGAAAATGATTGAAACTCCCACCTAATCATAGGGTTAAAACCTGTATTTTCTAAAGAATTTAAAACTTTCAAAAACAATTATTTAGTGGTTTATAAACTTCATTTTGACTTATTAATCCTTCACTTTATTTATCATTATCAGAGTGTTTCTCTGTTGTTATCCTAGTATTTTGATGGTTAAACTATGGGCCCTCAACATACATTTCCCCATCCTGATTTAGTTATTGTACATGGTATTATTACCATTCCATTATGCATATATGGTCTACTAAGGCTACCATATGCTACGGATGCCATACTACTACTATTGCTACAACTATAGGTACTATCTTCACTATGTTTATGTATATACATATATATACAATCTATGTAGTCACATGAGGCTACCAACATACCTAATTCTAATCAAAATTAGTTTACAAATAGCCAACATAAAATAACTTCTTCTTCTCCACCTTCTTATTTCTCCACAAAAACTACTCCTTGCCCCAAAAGTTGCTGGCTTTGGTTTTAGGTCATTTAAGGGAAAGGGTGAGATTTGCGAGAA
Source organism: Inga leiocalycina (assembly GCA_963242795.1). NCBI lineage: Eukaryota > Viridiplantae > Streptophyta > Magnoliopsida > Fabales > Fabaceae > Inga > Inga leiocalycina. Next base: position 20,151,674 of record OY725324.1, read on the forward strand.
TCTCAACAGTAACAACAGTCAATCATAAGATATGTAAGTTCATAAAGCATGCAAAACAAACCATCATATTGTAAGCATTTGACAATCAAGATGCAGCACAGGAAACATTCACAAGACTCAACAGTCTAATACAACACAACTAGTATAATAGGTCTTATACCTTAGGGACACACCCCATGCAACAATAAACATCGGGACTTACATCCTTAGGGCACACATTCCCTTACAACACAGATTGCACAGTAGGTCTTATAGCCAAGCATACACCCTATGCAACAAATGCACTTTCAGGTCTTATGGTCTTATACTAAATGCATATCATGTCTTATAGCTCATGGATACACCCCATGCATTAATGCTTATCGGGACTTGCAGCCTCAGGACACACAATCCAAACATCAATTCCATATATTCATGAAACGAATATAATCAATTGTAAAAACATACATGCTGAACAATACATACTACATGAGAGAAAAAGTTACTACCAGATTGCCTTTCTGGTGTTTTAACTTGTTTAATTAGCTTCCTCTTAAGCCTTGAGCAAATATCGAAGCCTATAATTTAAAATTCATGAAGGGAGGGGTCATTACTTATTCCAATTTTATCAACATCATAAAGATTATGTTATTCTTGACCCTCTCATAACTTTTCTCCTTTAATTTTGAATTAGTTGGTTATCTTTAATACTCTTTTGTGCTTATGTCTAGTGTGTATCTAATTTGGGACATCTTATATGTTTTTCACCCTTGTGATTTAGATCCTATATGTGCTTAAATTAGGCTTTTAAACTTGTTCACAATCCTCAATTCACATTTTCTTCAAAACTGGACAATTCCAAATTTAACTTAATCTGCTGCCATAATTCTTTAGACAACATTGAAAATTCATATCTTGGACTAGGAAACTCCAATTGAGATGGTTCAGAATTTTAAGCTCCCTAAATTCCACTACCAATCTAACTGCTTATAAAAAGAATCAGAATTTTTCAAGATTTTTGACACAAACTTTAAAAATTCATAACTTATAATTTACACACACAATTCCTAAGTTCTAATATTCAATTGAAAGCTCTAAATGTCTATTTTAATTGAAAAAAATCACACAACCAAATTACTAGATTGAGCCCACTACCAAAATCCTGGATTCCATAATATTTCCTGTTTTTTTGAACAAAATGCAAAAAATCATAAATTTTTCTCTAGACAACCAATTAAGCCCACTGTCAGAATCCTCGATGTGTACTATTTCCCTACCAAAGTTTATAAATAATGGAAATGGTTTGCTTGATCAAACTAGAGCACAAAACTAACTGACTCCTAAAAGATCACAGATTTGAAAGTATGACTTAATCACTCAAGAACTCTATCATTTTCATTCCAAGTTGAGATCTCCTTGATTCTAATACCTACTACATATCCTAAACTCTTAAGACCTCAAAGAAACCAAAGGAAATTCCACTTATGATCTCTGTTTGAGCTTCTATAAAATCATGCAGAAACACTCTGTTTTTCCAGTGACTAGAATAGGTGAAGAAGTTGACATGCAATCATGGTTTTGGACTCTGAACTTTAAACATTTTGACTCTATATACTCCTACTCACATGCTTTATGTTCGGTGACTTTAAAACAGAACCAAGAAACCCCAAAATCACCTAAAAACATATATGCATGCATTGTGTCTTAAACTCATCAATGACAGCAAACTGTCCGGTGGCTTCTCAGACTTCTAGTCACCCAAAACAGCCATGAAACACTATAAATCAACTGATAAAATCAAGATATAGGTGTAGGAGACTCACCTACACAATTTTTTGAGCTTTCATGTGGTGTTTGATTCCTCCTTCATCTATATTATGGCAAAGAGCTTCAGTCTCTTTCCTCTAAACTCTCACTTCTGATCTCTCCCCCTTTCTCTATCTATTTCTTTTACTCTGGCTGAAACTGAAGCAAATGAGAGATTGAGGGTGTGTTTTTGTTTTAAGTGTTGGGTGTCTTGTAAGTGGGCATATGGGTTGAATAATGTGGCATCCAAAGTGAAAGAGAAAAAAACTAATGATATTGAGTGTATGTTTGTGTGAGTTTTGAGTGTTTGTGCTTTAATATATATATATATATAGGTATATTTTTATCCTATTAATCTCATATACTAGGTTCTAAATTTCCATCTTTTGTTTAATTTACAATTCCTTAAATTCTTTAGGTTCCATCATTTAGAATATCTCTAACCCAATTTCGATTTTCGGGTCTGAATAATAAAGTTACTAACTTTTATTAAATTCTAAATCAGGATTGGCTCATTATATAATTACATAAATTAATTATTAATCATTTTAAAGGATTTTCTTCCTTAATTAGCTTCAAAAAGCCTTCAAATAATTTTTCAAAAATTTTCAAGCCAAATTATGACCTCTAATTATTTTTCCATGAATTTTCTGAAAAATAGGCCATTAAATTCTAAAATTAATTTTAACATCATTTAAATTTTCTTTTTGGGAAAATTTATCCCTTTTACTAATTTTAGGGATGTTATATTGAGAGTCTTTCCTCCTATCGCTTAATGGAATTAGGGTGTTACCGTCTCTCTTCCTATAGCTCAATGGAATTAGGGAATCACAATTTTCGTTGAGAGCACTCATCGCCTCCATCTTGTAAGCAACTAGATCGATTACCGTGTCATCAAGAAAAATGAGTCATGTTTCCTTAAGTTATCTATTACTCTTACTGTTGTGTGTCGTCTTGTGGTCAACTCTTATGGAGAAGGATGAGTGATTCTTCTTCCTCTTGTTTCTCATAATGCCATTATGGGTCCTTTCTGGTGATTTTCTTTTCTTTGATTTGGGGGTTATACCTTTTTTTGGCACTATCACAAGTTTTTTTTGGGGCATTATTAACTTTTTCAGTGCCATTACTAGTTCTTTTTTGGTGTTTTCATCCCACTTGACGTAATACTCCTATTTTTCACCTCAAGTTCCTCCTTTTGATCTCTTGATAAGGTGTTCATATAGCTCAGATGTTCTAACCTCACTTTTGTGCATTTTGGTTATCCTCATTTGCCTTTTTTCCCACTCTCGCCATATCTGAAGAGGGTTCATAGAGGATTGATTTATAACATCTACTAGATCTTCATCCCAGCGACACTTTTAGTGTCATTCTAGTCTCTTAGGTTCTTGTTGGTTTACAGAACTATATTGTCTAGAGTAGAGCTATGAATTTAGCTGTCTATGCAAAAAATAAACTGAGTTTTGTGGATAACACATGTCATAGTGAAGAATAGGAGTCCTATAACCAGAATTAATGGGATTGATGCAATAGTGTTGTCTTATCCTAGCTTATTCACTCTGTGGACAAAGAAATTGTAGGTGGGTCTATGTTTTCTCATAATGCCTCTCTAATGTAGATTGATTTGAGAGAGAGATTTGACATTGTCGATGGTGCTAAGATATTCTCTCTGTATCGAATTATGAATTTGCTTACTCAAGGAATACTTAGCATTTCCACCATTTATACCAAGCTCAAGGAATTGTGGGACGAGCATGGCATCTTAGTCCCTATCCTCAATTGTAAGTGCAGCTTCTCAAAGTATTATGCTAAAATCATTCAAGAACAATGATTATTCCAATTCCTCATAAGATTAAATGAAGGTAAAGGCTATCATTCACCCATGCACAATACAAGCAAATTCTAAACTGCTTAAGAGGGATTCTAACCTAAATGAAGATGCTGTGAGTGTTCAAGCGGCACTTTAGGTTTGCTTGTTCATCTTAACTCTGAATGGATTTTAAAGCTAGGGGCAATTTTTTATATAGTTAGTAGATTGACATATTTAGATAAATATTGACCATACTTAGGTGCAATAAAGTGGGTTAGAGTACCTAGTGGGGAGCGAACACATATGACATATGTAGGAGAGGTTAAAATCACTAATTCTATATATTTAAGGAATGTTTAATATGCGAAGGAATTATTTTATAATTTAATTTCAATTGATAAATTTGCTTTCGATAATATGTATATGGTTTTCTTTTTCCTTTATATATGTGTGATGTAGGGCACGTTGAATAGGATGTCCAAAAGGATTTGTAGACTTACTAACCTTCTCAAACTGTAATATAAGCAGGAATATGTCAATACTACTAATAAACATTATTTTATGAACAATAAGAAGGAATTTCTTGTTCATTATAGGCTTCGGCATGGCCCTATGATTGTTTTGAAGCATCTTGAATCAATTGAGAATTAGTGATAGATGTAAAATCTATATTCAAGGAAAGCATGCTTGATTGTCATTCAAATCTAGCTCTTTCGAATCTCCCTATTGTTTTTAATTGGTGCATGCAGATGTGTAGGGTCCCTATAGGACTCCTACATATCAAGGACATAGATATTTTCTCATGTTAGTAGATGATTTCTCTCATTCCATATGGACTATTTTGATGCATTATTAATTTGAGGTTCCTAAACTCTTGAAAATTTTTGTTTTGTATGTGACTAATAATTTTCTGTGATGAGTATATTAGTGCAAGCATTTCACCCAAGAGGGAAGGTAAATTGGGTGATACCAGAAATTTCGTTGCTTAAAAGAAAATTGATAGAATATTTAAAGCAGTTGAGAGCAAAGAGAAATATCACCGAAGTCTACACCGGGAGTTATACTGGTTCGGCCACAACTACTTTGACCTACATCCAGTCCTTAGAGCGTCTTGAGAGTTTCACTATATTCTTTAAGATTCAGTGGATTCTTGGCACCTCAGTACACAGCAAATTCCTTCACTTGGACACTCGCTCTCCCTTACACGTTGTAATCAAATCCCCCACTCAAGGTTCCACAACCTTAAGTTGTCTCAATAACAAATATTGAGTTTGTAATAAAAAACACTCTCGCAGAGCAAATATATAATCACTAAAGTATAATGAATGAGTATAAGAAAATAAAGCACTAAGAGTGTGTTGATCAGTATATGTTCGTGTGTTCTCAGTTCTTGTTTTCTGCTCTTTGAATGCTCCATATATATAGATGATTTATAGTATCCATTGGAAGCAATTCAAACATGTCCGTTAGAGTCACGTAGCAACGGTTGACCATTCTTCAATTTTGAAAACTATCCATTTGTGGTAGGTAGCAATAGGTGAACGTTCGGACTTTTATTTGACTTTTCACTTCTGGCATGATCTCTTCATTGTTTCTCTGTAAATGTGCTTAGAATACTAGTACAATGAAGAGTTAATCATATAGATAAAAAATCAATAATTATTCAATGAAAAAATGATTTCTGGACTTCATTACTCAAGTGGCTACTCGAGTGATCATTCTCATTACTTGAGTAGTCCCTCGAGTAAACCTATCAAAAATATGGCTGAGTAATTCAACATTTTTCATAAGATATTACTTGGGTAAGACATGGAGTGCAATATATCACAAACCTTAGAAATACCTGATTACTCGAGTAGCTACTCGAGTGGCCATGTCTTTTCTTCACAAGTTACTCGGGTGCTTCCTCCAGTACGCCTATTACTCGAGTGGCTGCTAAAGTGGCCTTATTATTTCCTTAAACTATACTCAAGTGACCCCTCGGGTAAATTCTAAATAACTTTACAGATTACTCGCTTGAGTAATTGTATCAAATTCTTGGTTAGGAGTACTTGTTTTTTGTTTACCTGATTACTTGAGTGACCCCTCGAGTAATGCTTTAAATAACTCTAGAGATTACTGGAGTGCTCCCTCGAGTTATGTCTTTTTCTCACATGGTAACTTGAGTAAATTTTTGCATTTCTTGGCTGAGAGCTACTGTAAGATTTTGGCCTTAATCACTCGAGTGGCTACTTAAGTAAAGCCTTTTCTCATGTGTTAATTGAGTGGCTACTCGAGTAATGGCTTATATAAGTTTGTAGATTACTCGAGTAGCTACTCGAGTAACATCTTCCAAATTTTGGCAATGCTTTTGAAAACATTTTCTTTCAAAATTACTTGAGTGCCCACTCAAGTAACAGTGTTCCTTACTCGAGTGATTACTCGAGTAAACATATACAACTGCCAGTGATAGTCTTAGTGATGGCCTTCCTTTGTTCTTCCTCTTAGTTCTTCTTCATTACTCTAGTACTTACTTCAAGTAATGCTTTTCCATTTACTTACTTTGTTCAAATTCATTTGTTATCATATCCTCTTTTATCATTAGTTCAATCTTTGTTATCATCAAAACATATGGGATCTAACAGATTAAAAATTTGAGAACTGACAATGGTACAAAATTTGTGAATCAAGAGGTAAGACAATTTCTTGATGATAAGGATATCATTCATCAAACCTCTTGCCCTTTTACCAGCTACTCAACAAAATGGTGTTATTGAAAGGAAACATAGGCATCTCTTAAACATAACTAGGAGTATTAAGTTTGAATCAACTTTTCCTATTAAATTTTGGGAGGAAGGGATTAAAGGTACAATATATTTAATTAATAGGACTCCCTTCTAGGGTTTTAGGGTATATATTTTACACCATATGAACCGCTGTAATATCCCAAAATTTAGTAAAAGGCTAAATTTTCTAAAGAGAAAATTTAAATGGCGTTAGAGATTAATCTTGGAATTAAAGGACTATTTTCCCAAAAAAAAATTTGATGAACAATAATTAGATAATAAGTTAAATTATGGAACCTACGAAATTTAAAGAATCTTAAATTAGACAAAGGGGAAAAATTAAGGCCCAGTGTGTGTAATTAATGGGATAAAAATATACCTATATGTATATATATAAACTTATCGACTCACACTAACAATTAATCAATCAATATTCTCTACATTTGGCATACATAGAGCCTTCTTAAACACATACACACACTCTATTCAAAATAGACACACATACAAAAGTTTCCATTGTTCTTTCCATTTAGCTTCACAAAGGGTGACTCCTCATGTACTCATTCACTTATTAATTTCTACACACCCTCACTCTCCATTGCTACAAGTCACCAGAGAAGAGAGAGTTTTAGAAAAAAAATTAGAAACAGAATTGAGAAAGAGAGAACGAAAGAGAGAGCTAAGAAGAAGAGAGAATTATTGGTGCCAATGGTGGAAGGAAGAAGAGGCTACAAATCACACATGCAACCCTATATTCTAGTATAGGTGAGTCTCCTAAATGTTTATCTTTGTTTTCACATTGGATTTGAGTGGTTTTTGTGTGGCTTTGGCTAGAGTTAAGAGAAAAGTCCCCAGAAAAATTCTATCAACTAAAAATTTTTAAACTAGTGATTGTGTCATGATTTTGGGGTGAATTTTAGGGGTTCTATGGTTCTAAACTTTGATCATTAACCTTAGGACATATGTGTAGGAGAGTGTAGAGTTAAAATTCATAAGGTTTATAGTATAAATTCATGATTATATGTTAGTTTTCTTCACCCTGTTTTGCAGCGCAAAAAATAGAGTATTTACCAAAAAGTTGCAGAAGCTTAAACAGAGGCTATAGATGGAGTTTTTGACTAGGTCTATTTTTTATAGATAGATTAGGATGTGTAGTTGATGTAGAATCAAGAAGAGTACAATTTGGAGTGAAAATGAGTGAGTTCTTGATTTTTGAAGTCAAACTGTCAAAACTAACATTTTTGTAAGACAGTCAGCTTCATGTTGAGTTTTGACTAGACAAACATTATTCAATATTTATGAAATTTTTTAGGAATATAGTAGACATTGATAGCTTTAAAATGTGTTCAAGAATACATCATTTGAATGCCCATAGAAAGAGTTATGATTTTTGAGACTTGAGTAAAAAATAGGGAAAATTTTAGACGTTCAGGTTTTGGCAATTTAGTTATGCGATGTTTTTAATTAATGCAATATTGTTCAATGGCTATGAAACTTTCCAAAACAGAAGTATACATGATAATTTTATATATAATAGGTGTCATTTGGGTTTGTAGATTGTGAGATATGAATTTTTGAAGTCCGGCATTGAATCTGAAACGTTTTCTAAACCAGTTATACTGTTTGATGATTCTAGTAAATATAGCCCTGTAATTGGAAGTGAATAATATTTTTACCTTTAATTAAACTTAATGAAAGTCATATTGGACTTTGAATCACTACAATTTGACTTTTCTAGATTTAGTTATGATTTTTAGAAGTTGTGCTTTGTTTCTGGAATGCAATCTAGAACAGTAGTGGTTGGGTAAATTTCTAGGCAAAATCTATAATTAGTGATTATCTTTGGGTATCTTTCATTAAATTAAATTTAAATAGCTTCATTTAGGCTTCAGAATCACTTAATTTAGAATTTTCTAGAATTGGTTATGAATTTTTCAAAGTTGATTGAAAATTTGCCAGTTTTATGGAAACAGGGAAATTACATTATGTAGAAACTATGATAACCGCATTAGATAACCAGCCAAATTTGATTTAAAGGTAGTAATAGTTCAAGTAAGAACTAGTTACTTGTTACTTTAATCTTGACAGGAATTGCAAATTTCCCGAGTCGAAATCAAAGTTAGGATCGACTAAGGAATTGAGAAAGAAATCAATTAGTAACGTTTTCTTGCATATACTATGTGATTATTATATGTTGTGTATGTCATTCTCTATAATATGAGCATAGTGTCTTGGACACGCATTTTAGCCTAGTTGTGGTCTGGGACCCAACAGGATGCAGTGATAAGCCACAGAGGCGCATAATTAAGCCAGGGTGCAAACATGTCGTTTGGCCATGGACAGTTTGAACACAACATTTTATCACGTAGTAGTCTATCATCTTACATGACATGGTGCATTTCATATTTATTTTCTTATTTTATATATTGAAAAAGCATGTTACTACTGAGATTCGCTCGAATCTCATCCTTTTTCAAACTGTAACACATTACAGTTGAGGTTAGTGGCTAAAAAACAAGGCGATAGCTAAAGGTGAATAGAATCCCAGTGCGTTATAGAGCAGTGTCTGGTTATCTATATTTATTCTTTTGTTTTCTTTGAACGCTTTATACATTTGTGTATATTTTTCAAACCCTGTAGGAATTTTCCTGTATTGTGAACAAGTAGCTAATGTCAGTATATTTATGTTAGTTTTGTATGCCTTATGGAAAAGTGCGCTTAATACTCTATGTATATCGAAATGTTAAGGGGTTTGATATTTTTTGTATCAGAGCATACGGTTCTAGCAATATTAGAATAGTATACTGATATATGACTTTGTGAAATTTACCTCTTCCTCATTTCAATATAGTGAAATATAAAAGATGGTGAGACTAAGAAGTGGACCAAGAGGTAGAGGCCAAAATATAGGTAGAGCTGGGGGTCGACATGGAAACAATGATGGAGATCTGGGTGCTAGACCTAACCTAATAACACAACAGATTTTAGGTATGTTGACACAGCAGTAGGCCATAATGAATGAGATCCAGGAAGAGTGGCAGGATTACTTGGAGGAACTAATAAAGGGAGACAGAGAAGATAATCCGCTCGAGGGACCTCAGCTAGAAGATCCTTTGTCAAGTCCTGGGGCTAATATACAAATCTAGATGGAAAGGTTTAGCAAGCAGCAACCTCCCATTTTTAAAAGGGAAGTTTGATCCTCAGCAAGCAGAGGATTGGCTAGCACAGCTGGAGAAAATTTTCAACTTCCTATTATGTCTTGATGAAGTTAAAGTCCTATTACCAATTTATAAGCTGGAAGGCGATGTTGATAGGTGGTGGAAGAGCAATGAACTGATTTTTTGAGGAAGGAATATTCCGGTAACATGGAAATTATTCCAAGAGAAATTTAATGAAAAATATTTTCCCCATTCGGTCATACTAGAGAAGGAGAAAGAGTTTCTGAACATATAGCAACATGAAAAAGAAACCTTTGACGATTACCTAGCTCACTGTATCCAATTATCTCGATATTATACATATCTTAAATATTGGGATGATGAGGATTAGAGTTCAAACATGATGATACAAAGGCTAAAGCTAGAACTAAAAGAGAAACTTGTTTCCAAACATTTGACTGAATTCAATAAGGCGATTGAAGAGTGTCAGATCACATAGCACAATCTACAGAATATATACTCTCATAGACAATTTATCAACAAGAACATAACAGGTGGTGCAAACTCTTCTCAGAAGCACAGTTATCAAGGTGGACCTTCTAGCAGACTTAGAAAAAAAGCCATATTAGCCTGACAGCCGCAGTAATCAACAGCCCCCGGGAATAGAACTTGCAGATACTATGAAAATCCTTACCATCTTGGCTAGACATATAGGCAGGTGAGGCAGGTGTTACAACTACCATCAACTAAGACATTTTACAAAAGATTATGGGCAACGACAAGGACCCAGGGAGCCTAAATAGCAACTATAGGGTAGAGTTTACACAATAACCCAGGAGGAGGTTAGAAAATCTACTGAATTGATACAAGGTATGGTTTCTGTTAACGGTAACTTAGTGTAAGCATTATATGATTCAGATACTAGTCATTTGTCTATTGCATATGATTATGTGAGGCAGCTATCCTTGAGGATACACAAATTCCCATATGATCTGGTTGTATCTACACCTATGGGTGTTAGAGTTGTCATAGCCGACGTCTGTCTGACTTATATAATAAAGGTTGAGGGACATGAGTTAACAGTGGATTCGATTTGTCTACTATTGGAAGGCTTAGAAATAATCCTCGGTATTAACTAGATAACAAAAAATGGCATGTTGCTAGACCACAAAAGCAAAAAGGTTATCTATTTTAATCTGTAATCAAAGGCCAATAAGAAAATAAACCTTAACTTTCTTTCAGCAGTTGAGGCTGAGAGATGCTTGCAAAAAGGTTATCAGGGGTATATAGTATTTTTCTCTATATAATCAGAAGTTGGAATAGCATTAGAGAGTATCCTTGTAGTAAATGAGTTTCCAGATGTATTTTTGGAAGATATCAGCGGATTGCCTCTGGATAGGGAAGTAGAGTTTGTAATTGATCTTAGACCTGGAGTAGAACCAATATCTAAAGCCCCATACAAAATGGCTCCAAATGAAATGACAAAGTTAAAGAAGCAAATTGAGGAATTACTAGATAAGGGGTTTATTTGACCTAGTGTCTTACTATAGGGAGCTCCAATGCTTTTTGTTAAAAAGAAATATGGAAGCCTATGACTCTGTTTTGATTACTGGGAGTTAAACAAGGTGACTGTCAAAAGCAAATACCCATTTCCTAGAATCAATGATTTGCTCGATCAACTATGAGGTTCCTATGTGTCCTCAAAGATTAATTTGAGATCTAGGTAACACCAACTTAAGGTAAAGGTAGAAGATATACTGAAGGCTGCTTTCAGAACTAGATATAGTTATTACGAGTTTTTAGGAATTCCATTTGGGTTGACCAATGCACTTGTAGTGTTTATGGACTATATGAATCAAATTTTTTGTCTGTATCTGGACCAATTTATGGTAGTCTTTATTGACGATATTGTGGTGTACTCTTAGAGTAGAGCAGAGGATGAACACCATCTGAGGATTGTATTGAACATATTGAGAGGCAAGCAACTCTATGCCAAGCTAAGCAAGTGTAAATTTTGGCTTTCAGAGGTTAAATTTCTAGGTTATGTAGTTTTGCAACAAGGGGTCTCAGTGGATCCAAACAAAGTGGAAGTAGTACTGAACTAAAAAAGGCCAGAGACTGTATTAGAGATACATGGTTTTCTGGGTCTTACTGTTGTTATTGGCAGTTTATACAAAATTTTTCCAGAACAGCTTTGCCGTTGACAAAGTTGACATAGAAAACTCAACAATTTGTTTAGGACAGCTTGTTGTGAGAGAAGCTTCATAGATATGAAATAGATATTAACAACAACACCCGTGTTAACAATCCTAGATCTGCAGTTAACCTTCGTGGTCTACACAGATGATAATGGGCATAGATTAGGATGTGTTTTGATGTAGCAGGGTCGAGTAATGACATATACATCCCATCAACTAAAGCCTCACAAACAGAGATATCCCACACATGATATTGAGTTAGCGATGATTGTGTTCGCACTGAAAATCTAGAGACATTATCTCTATATGGTGATGGTGGAGCTGTATTACGACCACAAGAGTTTAAAATACTTGTACAGTTAGAAAAAACTCAACATGAGACAACATTGGTGGATGGAGTTGCTTAAAGATTATAATCTGGAGATCAAGTATCATCTAGGCAAAGCTAATGTAGTGGCAGATGCATTGAGTCATAAAGTAGTACAAGTAGCAGCCCTTATGATTCATGAGCAAATTCTAATTGAGAACCTTGAGTATCTCGACTTGTTAAATCAGATTATGATTAACAGTAGCAATATCAGTCAAGCAGAGAATGATCTGAAAGCATATATAGAAGAAGCTCATATACAGGATAGACATGCCCAGTCTATCAGAGATATGATCACAAAGGGAGAAACTCAGGAACATGACTTGTCACCAAGTAGGCTAATCAGATTCAAGAAGCGAATATACGTTCCACTGTAAAACCAGTTAAAGTGGCAAATCCTGGAAAAGGCGCATAAGAGTAGATATACTCTGCACCCAGGAGCAACCAAGATGTATCATAATATGAAGTTGTTATGAGTGTAAATAGTATATTAAAAAGTGCAAGTGTACACTGTCGTAATCAAGTCATACAGAAGTGAGTAGAGTATCATTCCCAGGAGGATTGATCACTAAATACCAAAATTAGCAATCTTAATTTTATTTAGTTGATCGATTAGTTGGTGAATGAGTTTACAAAATTAAAAATAATTAAATATGAATGAAAATTTATATGAAAACAACTATAAGAAAAAGCCCTACGGGTCATATTTCACTTAAAAAATGTTGGATTGAATTACTTATTTATTCTAGTCTAATCTATTCCACATGATGATAGTCAAGTTTCCTTAATTTAATTACTAGCCTTTTCTAAGGTCAAGCAATTCTATAATTAATTGTTAATCCAATATATTCCTATATGGATTTAAGCAATTAAGCATGCATTAATATTTATGAAACTGAGTAAGACTACATAACTCATATGAATATATTCCTATTTCATACACAAGTTATGGTTTTGATTATAGGATCTATACACATGTATCTCCTTCTGGTCTCAATATACATATTTAAATTATTCGAAAGATGGCCAATCAATTGAAAGTGTTAAGAAAAATAATTAAATCTCAATCATGTAGGAAAAATTAAAACTAGATTTAATAAGTTAAGATTCAATCTATCATTAGGAAGCTACATTATTACTCTAGGAAAATAGAAATTTAGCTCATGATGAAATTAAAAACAAAACCAAAATAAATTGAAAACTTCATAAATACTGCATGAAACTTGAATATTAAATTCTAAAACATAAATATACAACTAAAAGATGCATGAAAAATGGAGAAATCTAGCCTTCATTATAGGAGGTAAAACCTTCCATGTAGGTAGCAACCTATACTATCTATAAATGAGGACTACCTATACCGTCCATATAGGAGGTCACCTAAGCCTTCCAAGATTGAGGCTTACAAGAAATAATACAATACATGAAATTAACTTTAAGAGACAATATAATGTTTTGCTTAGTACAAGACACCACACACCTTGCTTTCTCTTCAATGAGTTGTATTTATAGGTAGGTGATTGAACAGTAACCATCATTTTTTATTCCACACGTGAATAGTACTTGCATGCAGTTTCTATAATGAATAGTGATTTGTCTCCCACTAGTACAATACCTTATCGGACACACGCTACAATGTTTCTCTACAGTGCCTACTATAGTACTTTCCTACAGTGCCTGCTACAAACATGTTGCTACAGTGCTCCACATCCACTATAGTAAATTTCTCTTTTTTCCAACTCCGCATCCTTGTCTTGTTTCAATCCTGTGGGTCTATATTTAGGTCTACTTTCTTCTCTTTTCTCCTAAACAGGGTGTTGTTCATGACTATCAAAAGAAAAATAAAGAAATATTTATTAATTACACCCAAATTTATTATCTTAAGCTCAAATATCGTTCATAAAATCATCATACAAGGGAAAATAAATATGTAAATATTTTACTTATCAAATTCCCCCGCACTTAGCTCTTGGATGTCCTCAGACAAGGAGTAACTAATAAGTGCTTCTAATAAAATCAGAAGTGTCAAATAATAAGCAAGAATACAATTGAAAAATAAAGATATCATACTATTCATGAATCAACAAAAATATAAACTGGTAACTTTATTTGAAAATGAATGAACCAAGTTCGTAATTGTAACTCATTTTCTCAATCTCTCAGGTGTTTAAGGGTAAGTGTTTCGCTCAAACTCAACAACAAAAAAGTGCACTACCATTGGCTTGCTAAAAATCTCAATCTCCACTACCTTCTTCAAATGCATAATTCAAATCAAAAGGACTTATTAAGGGTTGTAATGGAGTTAAGGTAAAAGAAATGTAAAACATGATATGAAGAGCTACTTTTAAGAAATTAAGCAATTGAAAAATGGGCTACTAATGAATAAATTTATCTTATCACAATAACCCACAGTTCAAATACTTAATTTTTTTTTCCATTTTTTCTCTATTTTTCTTTCTTTCTTTTTCATAATTTTGCAACTTAAAGTTGATGATATATACACCTCCACACTTGTCAAAAGCCTATTTCACAAGAATTTCAAATGCACCACTAATCTTCCAAATTAGGTAAAAGCACTTGATATCATTAAAATATATGTTAATGGGTTGAGAATAAAGAAACAGTCAATTAGACTCAAACGGGCTTATCAACGATGATATAATTGCAAGGTTGGCTATTTGGCTCTGGCTAAAGAAAATGAATGCCTTTATCATTTTTGAATGTGCATGTGAGATGTAATTTCAACTAAATTTAAAGCAAGTTCTAGAGTGACAACTTAATAGGTGCATATCACACATAAGAGAAATAATTATTATAGGCTCAAAAACTCACGGTTAGTGGCTTTCAAAACTCAACTTATTCAGTGTCAAAATTAATCATCAATTGCAATAATCAGTTGTTCATTCGTGCTATATGCTATGAAATCTCTAAATTCAATTGATAAACTTATATACTTCTTAAGATCATTACAAAGCACCTAAATAGGATGATTTTTTTACCTTTACTCTTTTTTTAGAAGGAACAAAAACATGCAATTAATAAAATGTGTCTCAAGAGTTAGAATAACTCTTTACTCTGCCATTTTTCCACACCCCATGTATCTAATGGTTTTTACTAACTAACTAAATTTCTTTTACTACTCGTCCCCTAACCTAAATTAAACATTGTCCTCAATGTCTTCTAGAGCTTAGAGAAAGTTATTTTTTTCAAAACCATAAACACACAATAAAATAAACTAACATGATAAGAGTAAAACCAAAAGATTAAGGAGAGTTACAACCGAAGAGTAGTATCTAGATTATGCTTCTGACTGCTATCTGATGATTGCCTACCTACTTGCTTGACTAATAAATCTGCTTTAGGTTCATAGGTTTGTAGTTGATCAAGCAACTGATCAATAGTTGGTGCAGAAATTATGGAATGGCGAGTCGCTTAGGCTATAAATCCTAAATCCTATTTCTATACTGTGATCAAAAAAAGACAATAGATCATTATAAAAATCATTAACATTTAAAAAATCCTAATGGCTTTTTGTGAAAGTTTAACTTAGCCCAATATGTAACGCTAGAAATTCCATCCAATGTCTCTAAACTACTAGGTAGAGCAATAAAAGCTTTAGCATAGTAGAACATTTATCCTATTTATTCAAGCTAGCTCAAAACCTGTAACTCTTGTCCTAAGGAAAAGGTGTGATCTTCCAACTCCTTTACCCTTACACTCAAACCCTTGCTTCCATTTATAGATGCAGAAATGACCACACTTTCCCTTAGGCCTTGGATGACTACCCCATACATAAAGTTGATCGTTCTGGCAGCTAACTCGATTCCAAGTTCTTTTGCTACAGTTAGAAACTCTCCATCCTTGCCCAAATCTATTCTACCAAAAATGCAGATAGATGTAAATCTACATTTTTGTGTTATACCCTTTTTTCATTTTTTCTCTCGGACCATTTGTGTTTACAAGTGGAAGAATGCATATTTACAAGTAAAGAGTGCATATTTATACTACTAAAATAACGACAATAAAATCATACAAATCATGTATCTTTCAAAGAAATTTGAAAAATTTCCAACACGAATGAGTGGCATAATTTGCGTGAAGATATTAAACAAAAAGAGTAAAGAAAATCAAAAGTTACTAAAAAGATAAAATAGATTAGACAAAAGCTATTGAAAAGATAAGATATATTAGATAAAAGCATGGTTATGCACAATAGTTGTGATTTTGACTCACATCTTCTTCTGGTTTTACGTCCAGTAACGGCTTAAACTCTTTCTATAAATCGAGGATTAGCTTCCCATCTAGTTTTCTTATTAACTGGCAAACAGGGTCTTTTAATATCAGATTTCCATGACAATAGTGCTTTTTTTCTTTATTGAATATGTCTTTTAAATCGAGAAGAATATGATGAACATTACCACTCGGATGCGTCTCAAGAATTTGAATGATATCATCTAATGACTCCTTACTCAGTCTATCCTTTATTAATTTAATTTTATCTTCTTGATTTATAGAAACTATACCTTTGTTCTTACAGCAATGATCACATGTTCACCTTGCACATTTATGGCAAACATTCATTCTTTTAGCTCTTCTCTTTTTAGAGTAAAAACTTCTTCACATTCCTGGCATAGGTTTAATAAATGATTTATAAATCTCACCTGCTAAATGTACCTTAGCTTCAATGATTCAGCATACATCCTCAGGAAGGCTTAAACACTTGAATATCTTCATCCTTTCAAGTCGACTGCTATAGATCTTCCTGAGCATATCTTTGGGAAGAGTGGGGAACCTATTATTAAGCTTTACAAGAGATTCCTTCATGTTAACTTGAAATAAAACTGATGAAAACTAAAATTCTAACGTAGTGCAGTGTGTTTCAGTGAGTAGGAAAGAAAAATGAGCATGAATAAAAAGTTTTAGGTTGCCTCCCAAATAGTCACCTCTCTTTAACATCTTTAGCTAGACAAAACCAAACCATTTACCTATATTTTTTTTATTATTTATTATATTTTTTTATTATATTTTTAAAAATTTTACGAGAAGGAGGACTTACTTATTAGTTCCTCAAACGTGGTGATAGTTTTCAAAGTGTTGAGTACAACGTCATTGTACTCTTTGAATGTTCTTGATTGTAACCACCAAAGTGGAATACATCATTAGGGGCTATCAGAAGTCCTGCAAAATCATAACAAAACATCAAACCAAACTTTGGGTTGCCTCCCAAGCAATACTAAATTTATAGTCTTCAGCCAAACTTCCCAAAACAAACTCTAATCAAAAGTATCAAACACCATGATTACCTTGTCTTCATTTCTTTTCAAGCAACAGTGGTTCAAACACAAGAAATGATCATTCAAGGTAATTAATTGTACTTCTTCAATCACAGAAAATTTTAGAGTACAATTATTTACTGAATTCAAATAAAGCACAACATGCATATATTTACAAATATATTTAGGAGTTTCCAAAAATTTAGAGCATCCTACAAAATCTACTTGACTCTTATTAGTAAGAGTCAACAATTTAACAGGAGAGACATGAACAACAAATTTTGGAACATCCACATTAATTTCAACATCAAAATGATAGGAATTAGGTTTCACAACTAGAACCTTTTCTAGACTACACCTACTATCCCCTCCAAAAGTGATTTCAAGTTCCTTATCACATTCCACAAGAGCTAAAGTTTCATTCAATTCTATATACTCAACTTCTTCACAATAATCATCATCAACACAAGAAATGGTTACAATGCTTAAAGAATTATCTTGCCTCATAGTCTCAAGCGGTGAAATGATTTGACTCATATATTCCAATATTTTGAATAGTGGACTCAACTTTAGTGGCAAGTTCTTTTTGCCCTCCTTTGTGTACACCCCAAATTTTATTCCCTAATATGCCTTATAAGTATTTTTGGCAATTAATAAAGTGGAAAGGTGAATTTTGGAAGATGTGATTATGTTGCTAGTGAAACATACCTGTGAGGTAGAGAGGTTATCATGTGATTTTAGATTACCAAATGATAACAAAAAATTATGATATTTGACAGGGTGAAAGTAGACATCCTAAGCTTTGTTTTGATAGGTCATACAAATCATTTGAAGCTATATACAAGGAGTTATGAATTTTTTTTAATTTAGCCCCAAAAAACTATTTATTTTATGGAACAACATCTCAAAACATAAATTTTGGGAATTTTCAGCTTCCAGTTAGGTAAAGGCTATATTTTCCCTTGAAACTATACTCAATAAGGGTTTCATATCATTTAGAATCACTCAAATCAAAGTTCTACAAATAAAGATATGATTTTCCAAAGTCTGGACAAAAAATCTGCCAGAATTGCCAACTAATCAAAAAATGGAACAAAAATGCTATGGCAAACTTGTAATTTTGGAATAAAATCCAGCAGCCTATTTTGCTTCTCTAATACGCTTGAGCCATCACTTTATGGGTTAAAAAAAGGAGAAATTAGTTCAATTTTAATGAGACTTTATGACACAAATTGCATGTAGATAAGGCTTAAACACTTTATGTCACAAAAGTCAAAATATTGAAATTTTTGTAATTTAATAAATCAAGGGAAAATGGGAGATATTTCAAAAACCTATTCCCTTAATCTTTCCCATTAAAGCTATCAGCCATCATAGAGGAAAAAGAGAGTTTGAACTTAAAGCTTTTAGAGAGAAGGAAAGAGAAAATCACAAGGTAAGGTTGGTTTCCTATATGATTTGGTTTCCAATTTGAAAAATATGTGCCTTAAGCTTCCCTTCTCCATGATCCCATGTATTTAGCAAGCAAAAATCAAGGTTTGAGGAGGAGTTATATTTTCGTTAGAGAGAGAGAAGGAGGAAACAAAAGGTGACTTCAAAACTCTTAAATTCTTGATGTTATGGTTGTTGTTGTTGAAGTTATTGGCGGATTTGTGGTTGGTTTGCCTTGATTTGCAGGCTTGGTAAGTGTTAACCCTAAGGGGTTATGTTGCCCAAATGTCCTCAAATCTTGGGGTATCAGGTGTTTAAATGGTTAATTAAGTAATTATGAGTGAAAAGGAGCAAGTTTACCGTGTTTGAAATAAAAAACCCCAATTTCCCTTTTATTTCTATAAGTTTTGGCCAAGAGGGAAAGTAGTGGTAGGAGCTGGATTTTCATGAAATTGATGGTTCCATTACATTTAAGAGGGAAAATTAGGTGGGGTTAGTGTTAAACACTTTTTCATAAAAGCCCCCAAATGTGAAATTGCAAAAATAGCCTCGAAACCCTAATTGGGGCTACCAAGGGCAAAATTGTCATTTGACAACGATTTTACGAAAACTAAGATCAGAAATGGGGAAAAATAAATTAGAAAAAATCGGGTTAAAATTTTGGTAAAAGTATGGTCGGACT
Organism: Inga leiocalycina; assembly: GCA_963242795.1. Taxonomy (NCBI): domain Eukaryota; kingdom Viridiplantae; phylum Streptophyta; class Magnoliopsida; order Fabales; family Fabaceae; genus Inga; species Inga leiocalycina. Next base: position 20,171,140 of record OY725324.1, read on the forward strand.
GGGTACAATGAGGCTGAGTCGGGTCCCTAGGGGTATTTTGGTAATTTTTCAATATAGACTCATATAACCACCAAAAACACTTTGGAAGTCTCTAAAGTTTTACATGAATGGGTTTTAACCTAATTCTTATACATTTGGAATTTTGTGATCAAATTTGGAGCCCGAGCTGTTTGCACATAGATCGGGGAACTATTTCTGTTTAGCAAAAGGGACACAAGGTAGTGAACTTACCTCTCCTGCATTTATTTAATTTTTGTGCTTGTGTATTAATGCATGTGATTGCTTTACTTGATTATGTTGAACATATTTGAATGATTGAAGCTAGGTTTCTATTTATGCTATGACTATGAGTATGTTGTTTGAAACATTAAGCATATAGATATATCATTGTGTTAGCATGAGTTTTGTAATGCAAGTATGTCATGCATAAGCACTTATCTTGCATGTAGCTATTGAGATTCTATCGAATCTCACCTTCCCATACCAACAATTTAGACAAGTGAAGGTAGAGAAGAGAACTGTTTGAGAGGAATGTTGTAGTGGAATGAAAGATAGAATGCTTTAGACACCCTAGTAGCTCTGTGTGGCTACATTATTTGTAACTATTAGGTACAAACCCCTATAGGGAATTTTTGTAATCATGTACATATTATCACTATGTCTATGCTATTCCTATGTTCCCATCAAACTGCGCAATTGTGACTCTAATTACAATCAAATATAAGTGGTATGTAAGACAAGGCCTTACAATATAAATCTCTTTGTTGATTTCACAAACTCCTCACATAATCTTTCGAAATCAAACTTTTTCTTATACTCAAGGGTGTGTTTTTCATGTGGATAAGAGTATAAAGAAGGATTAGGACAATACTTGACATATACATCTAAAGACTCTTGTCGCTATAAAATTGTACTAGGATAACATGAATGATCAAAACAAGTTTGGTTCATAGTGAAACCATCTCTCATATAAAGACTGGTGGTGCTATATGAATAATGCTCATGGGAATGACACTCTCCACAATAAGTGCCAAAAAAACAATTATAAGAGAAGAATTTTCAATCCAACAAGCATTTATATTTTCTTGTCTCATTCCATCCACATGCATTCCTAAAAAAGAACCAAGATATGACAATTTATCACTGATTGAATGATTAGGATGTTTTTTGTACGTTAGCCTTAGGGTGCATAATCAAAAATTTACCAAGAATTGCATATAAGCAAACCAAGGATCGTTCTCTCTTCTCAAGAAGCCTTTTATTGAATCATAGGTAATCTAAATACCATGCAAATGCAATGAAAACAAGGGAAAATGGATTTTGGTTTTTTTTGGAAATAGGTAAATGCAAAATATAATTAAAATCCTAAAACTACAATTTTTGGTCTTTTCTTTATAAATGGGATGGTTAAGAAAATATGATTGAAGTAAATTCTCTTGAGAGATTGGTTCAAGGGCTAATCCTACAATCGCATTCATAATAATCTCTTGGATAAATTGTTAAAAACCACTTCATGTGTGAAATGAATTAAATTAATGCAATTGTTTTCTTAAATATAAATGCACAAACGCACCACTCAAATTAACTCAAATCAATTATACAAACTAGTAATCACATAGCAAGCATAATCTCATTAAATTAATAAGAAATATATATAACCATAAATCAATTAATCATAATAATTCCAATCCAAACACAATATAGACAATCTTAGTTCAACAATATGGAGTCTAAATAACTCAACAAAAGTCCTACTGAAAATACCTTAGAACAAATTTAGGAATTACAATAACAATAGAACATTCATAAAGGAACTAAGAAAACTCCCATTTGAAGCTCTTTGAACTCAAGACAAATCTCCTAATCCTCAAGAGTTTAAAAGATCAGCCACTCAGATTAACAACAATCACAGCTTCTTCGAAAACACTCCACACCCACAGAAATTGAATGGTCAGATCATTGGAGAATGAGAGTAGGGGGTCTATATGTGGTGAATGTTAAGAACTTCCAAAGCTTTTTTAAGGCATTGAAAGTCCATGGAATGAGTTAAAAGCTTAATCAAATGAGAAAGTGGCTTGAGACAATCGGTATTGAGAGCAATGGACTAAAGGAGTGAAAAATAGATTCTAAGATGTTAGTGGGTGATTGACAGAGAAGCTTCCAGTGACAGAACAATGGAGAAGGGAGAGGAATAGTGAGTCAGCTAGTGATGTGGAGAACAAAGACGGTGGAAGGAGAAGCAAAAGAAGGTCGATGGTGGTTAAACCAAGCCGACAATAGTAAAGTTAAGAGGGGAAGGAACCTTGAAATGAGCAGAAAAAGGACTCGCTGGAACTGTAGAATATCGTCGGAAGATACAAAGAAGGTCAAATGGTGCTCTACGATGGTGCTTGGTGGTGGTTTCCGGCGTTGGTGGTCTGGTATCTCTTCTCCAGCGACGGGAAGAAGAATGGATGACGGTATGGTGTGAATGGAGAAGGTGGAGGTCCTCTCAAACTTCTTCTTCCTAATCTCAAGCTCACGGGTCTCTGTCCTTCTCAACTCAGATCTATTCCTGCCATATTTCTCGCCAACCTAGGTTACCGACAATAGAAATATAGAGAGGGGGAGGTCCTTGAGGTGATGGGGGCTTTCTATCTCTTTCCCTCTCTTATCAAGCTCTCGTTCCTCAGCTTCTGATCTCTGTGTTGCGGCGCCTCTCAGCTTACTCTCTAGGCTTGTAAGGAAGAAGGTCACCGGTGGTGATGGTATTAATGGTGTGTGCCGCTGACGACAATGAAGTAGAGGAAGGTGAAGATGATCAAATCCCAAGTCTGAAGCTTACGCGATGCCACTCACCCTCTATTCTGCCCTCAGCTCGTGTTTGTATATGCCTCCAATGAAGAATAATAAATGGTCAAAAATCTGACATGATTTCCTTGGTCAAAACGCAACTTTGACCAGGGATTAAATTGAAATCTATAAAAGTTCTTATGGAAGGACTACACTGAAAATTTTTGAAACTCTTGTAGGGTAGATTTGTAATTATCAAAACTACTAGGAACTTTTCTGTGATTTTCTTTAGATCCCTTTTCTTCACATTTTTTTAATTTACAGAAAATTTAGGGACCTTGTTAGTAGTTTTTCCCAGACCTTAAAATATTAATTCGACCCTCCAAAATCTCCAATTTTTTCTTTAAAGCCTACAATACAAGATTAAACACAAGGTAGCATCAAAAGTCTAAGAAAATATTTGTATAAATAATTAAAAAATTTATGGACATTTTACCCCTAATTACACTTAATTCAATACAAATGTCTCTACTTTAAATTTGTGTTTAATCGTACAATGTCCCAGAAAATGCATTAAAAATTCCAATTTAATTATGAAAAATTATATAAAAATATGGTCCAATCATTAAACCAAAAGAATGCTTTAAATAATCTATTTTTTTATTTTAGAAATTTTAACATAAAGACAAAATTAGTATTAAAAATTACTTGGTATTGATATTAATGATAACAATCCTCGGCAACGGTGTAATATACCAAAAAGTGATTAAGAGCTAATGACTTCAAAAGTGGATGTAATTATTGTTGAATAAACACTTTTGGAGAATGTGTGATGGGAATTTGGTGATTTTAGTGATTCCAATGGTTTCCTAGTGAAAAATTATGTGGGAATAGGTTTGATTGTTGATTTTGGAGCCATTGCACACATTGGTTGAAAATTTGAAAAACTGTTAAGTGTAATTCTGTGCGGGACAGTCGGTTTATATGGACATTTTGAATGGTCAAATGGTGTCTAAAAATTTTGAAACTTTCCATTCTTAAAGTTCACATCCCAAGCTTCAAAATGGACATATAGTGCCATTTCGTTTTGTGAGCTAGGCAATATGATTGTCCAAAGTTTGGGATGGAAATTGAACTCTGTTTTGGGGCAGCAATGAGTTTTATGTAATTCTGGAATTTTGTGGTAATTTTGGGTAATGGCCCATATTTTTCCTTTAAATAAGACTTAAATATCTTTCATTTGGCTTTGGAATCGTCTCATTTTGATTTTTCTATAATTAGTTATGATTTTTCAAAGTTTGGGCAGAAAATCTGCCAGAAACTCCGAAAATGGGAATATGATATCATCGAAATAAAAGATGACATTAGCATGGAATTAAATATTTTCTCATCATCTTTAGCTCTCATTTCTGACGTGCTGAACCAGCTAAAACTAGTGAGAGAAGTTGAGAGCTCTTAGAGAGAGAAAGAAGAGAAATCTCACAAGGTAAGCTGATTTCTCCGTCGATCTAGCTCCTAACGCGTATAACCTTGCTTCTAAGCTTCTCTTTCATGTTCTTTAAGGTGTTGGAAGCTCAATTTTCATGGTTAAGAAGGGCTAGGGTTTTAGTCACTCTTGAGAAAAGCTAGTGGGAGCTTGAGGTAACTTCCAAACTCTTGTGTATTGACTATTCTGGCTGCTATGAACAATTTAATCGGTGAAATTTTACCGGATTATCATTGGTTTCAAAAATGGAAAATGGGTGTGTGGGGCTGTTATGTTGCCCAAATGGAATAGTGAAATAAAGTAGTTAAAAGTATAAAGTAATGCGTTTACGGAGCCGAAATCGAAAAACCCCAATTTTCCCTAGAATACTTGAGAATTTTGGCCAGCTCTAGAAATGGGTCTTAGAGTTGGATTTTCTATGATTTGATGGTTCCATTGAGTTCAAGAGCAAAAATTAAGTGGGGTTATAGTTGGTCACTTTTTCAGAAAAGGCCGAAAAAACATAATTACGAAAGCACCCCTAAAACCCTTAAAGTGGGGCTGCCAAGGGTAAATGTGTAATTTGACAATGAATTTGATAATTCTGAGTCTAAAAGTGGATTCCTTGGGCAAAAATATGTTAGGATATCCCATGTTAGAATTTCGGGAAAAGTGCAACCAGGCCGGGTCCCCGGGGCATTTTTATAAATTTTCATTATAGACTCATATAACCCTCAAAAACACTATAGAAGTGTCTAAATGGTGCATTTGAAATTGTAGGATTCGACATTTTCCCTGATCGTGAATGACTTGTGCCAGAGCACGTTCGGAAAGAACCAGGTAGTGACACTTTTCTTATACTGTGTAAAGTATTGTATGTATGTTTGTCATGCATTGTGATACATTGTGATGCTTTGAGATCATAGCGAAAGCTAACGCATAGTAATTACAGCATAAGCTGTTGCATTGAGATTGCAGTGAAAGCTTACGCATAGTGTTTACAGCCATAAGTATTGTCATATGTGGCGTGAGCCATATATCATTGTGATGCTGCTTAACATGAACATATATGCTATGCGTTTATACACTGTATGAGTGATTTGTTACTATAGAGATTCTTTTGAATCTCATTCTTTCCATTAACTAGCATTTCAGACAGGGCAAGTGGCTCCAAGGAAAAGCGAACTACCAGGAGCGGCTAGGATATTGTAGAGATGTGTTGTTAGGTTGTTGGTTATCTATTTTGGACTTGGGATTATTGCTCATTTTTGAAATGTAGATATTACATTGATGTTGGTCATGTAATCCCCTAGTTGGAACTTATAACCCTTAGTTTATACATGTATGAAACCCGGGAGTTACTGGGAATTTGGCTATGCACTCTGATATGTATGAATGTGATTGAACTGTGCAGAGTAATTGGATTCAGAAGATGAATATGAGACCATGTTAAACGAATTTTAGAAAAGAGATTTGAGAAAAAAGTATCCGTTGGTCTCTAATTCCTTTAAATTACGCATTTTCGAATCTTAATTATAGTTATCAAGGTAGGGGATTACAAACGGTGCCAACAACTTGGTACGAGTGTAAATGGTATATTAAAAAAGTGTAAGTGTACATTGTCGTAATCAAGTAATACAGAAGTGAGTAAAGTATCATTCTCATGAGGATTGATCACTAAGTACCAAAATTAGTAATCTTAATTCCATAGTCGATCGATTAGCTGGTAAATGAATTTACAAAATTAAAAAAATTAAATATGAATGCAAAATTATATGAAAACAAGTATAAGAAAAAAGCCATAGGAGTCATATTTCACTTAAGAAATTTTGGAATTGAATCACTTATCTATTATAGTCCAATTTATTCTACATGATTACTAGCCTCTTCGAAGGTTAAGCAATTCTATAATTAATTTCTAATCCAATATATTCCGATATGGATTTAAGCAATTAATCATGCATTAATATTTATGAAACTCAATAAGACTACATAACTCATATGAATATACTCCTATTTCATACACAAGTTATGGTTTTGATTATAGGATCTATACGCTTACATCTCCTTTTGGTCTCAACATACATATTTAAATCATTTGAAAGATGGCCAATCAATTGAAAGCATTAAGAAAAATAATTAAAACTCAACCATAAAGGAAAAATTAAAACTAGATTTAATAAGTTAAGATTCAACCCGTCATTAGTAAGCTACATCATCACCCTAGGAAAATAGAAATTTAGCTCATGATGAAATTAAAAACAAAACCAAAATAAATTGAAAACTTTATAAATGCTACATAAAACTTGAATATTAAATTCTAAAACATAAATATTCAACCAAAAGATGCATGAAAAATGGAGACATCTAGCCTTCCTTATAGGAGGTAAAACTATCTATATAGGTGGCAACCAAAATCATCTATAAAGGAGGACTATCTATACTGTTTATATAAGAGGTCTACCTAAGCCTTCCAAGATTGAGGTATGCAAGAAATAATACAATGCATGAAATTAACTTTAAGAGACAATATAATGTTTTGCTCAGTACAAGACGCCACACACCCTGCTTCCTCTGCAATGAGTTGTATTTATAGGCAGATGATTAAACAGTAACCATCATTTTTTATTCCATGCGTGAACAGCACTTGCATGCATTTTTCCAGGATTAATAGTGATATGTCTCCCACTAGTACAGTACCTTATAGGCTACACGTTATAGTGTTTCTCTACAGTGCCTGCTACAGTCTTTTCTACAATGCCTGCTATAGTACTTTTATGGCCACAATACTTCCATCTACTACAGTATTTCTCTTTTTGCCCAACTGTGCATTCTTGTCTTGTTTCAATCCTGTGGGTCTATATTTAAGTCTCCTTTCTTCTCTTTTCTCCTTAACATGGTATTGTTCATGACTATCAAAAGAAAAATAAGGAAATATTTATCAATTACACTCAAATTTATAAGAGAAAATAAATATACAAATATTTTACTTATCAGATGTACACATATTGGTGGCCATGAAAAAAGATGTGACAATGTTCGTTGCTCGTTATCTTGCCAGAGAGTGAAAGCCGAGTATCAACGACCATTAAGGCTTCTACAAAATCCTGCAATTACTAATTGGAAATGGGAGAGTGTCACCATGGATTTCATGACAGGATTACCTAAGGTTTGAAATCATGATGCAATTTGGGTAATAGTGGATTGATTCACAAAGATAGCCTATTTTCTCCTAATCAGTATTCACTACTCTCCCGCTAAACTCACAAAAATCTATACCAAGGAAATTATGCGTCTACATCGTACACCAAAGAACATCATATCTGACAGAGACCCTCGATCTACTTCTAAGTTTTGGAAGGCGATACATGAGGCTTTAGGTACCAATCTCCAATTCAGTATGGCCTATCATCCTTAGACAAATAGACAAACAAAAAAACAATCCAGACACTAGAAGATATGCTTAGGGCATGCATGATAGATTTTAAAGGTAGCTGGGATCAATTCTTTCCTTTGGCAGAATTTGCACACAATAATAGTTACCATTCGACCATTTAAATGGCTCCCTATAAAGCGTTGTATAGAAGGAAATGTCAGTCACCCTTATATTGAACATAGCTGTCAGAGAGATAAATGTATGGGCCAGATATAGTCGATCAAACCATAAAGCAGATAAAACTGATCAAGCAGAGATTGTTGGCTACTTAGAGCAAGCAGAAGAGCAACACTAATAAGAGGTGGAAACCCCTCGAGTTTAAATTTGGGGATCATGTGTTTATAAAGGTTTCACCTATTACAGGTATTGGCAAAGCATTAAAGGTGAAGAAGTTTAGCCCTAGGTACATTGTCGTTTTGAAATCTTATTTAAGATTGGGCCAGTAGCCTACTAAATAGCTTTACCCTCAAGTTTGAGCAGGTTTCATGATGTTTTCCATGTCTCATAACTGTAGAAGTATCAATGTAACTGAGATTATATGATCAAATACGAAGAGCAGACGTGTGGGATGATCTTATGTTTGAGGTCACACCTGACCGAATCATTGATCGGTAGGAGAAACAGCTCAGGTACAGGAGTATCCCATTCATTAAAGTTGTTTGGAGGGGATTATCTCCTAGAGAAGCTACATGAGAAACAGAGGAAGACATGCGCAAGCAGTACCTAAAATTTATGAATCAAGATGTGTAAGTACAAAATTTATTTTTATAGGGGGAGAATTGTAATAGTCTAAAATTTAGTAAAAGGCTAAATTTTCGAAAGAGAAATTTTAAATGGTGTTAGAGATTAATCTTGGGAATTAAATGCCTATTTTCCTGAAAAAAATTTGAGGAACAAAAATTGAAAGAGGCAAACTTCACCCAAGAGGGGGTAAATTGGGTTATGTGATAGATTTTTTGTTTTATATGGTGATATAAAAATATAACTATAGATAGAGTAGAGTTGTGAAGATTAACATACAGAGAGTTATATTGATCTGGCCTAAAACCCATGCCTACGTCCAGTCCATAGAGATCAAGACCTACTGAGATTTTTACTATTCTTCCAAGATAGAATGGGCTTTTGGAACACCGTAAGACAACAATCATCCTTGAATGGACTACGAGCAAAAATATTCTAGTACCTAAAATTTTCTCTCCCCCTTATGACAAGTCTTACGTGCAGAAACAATCCTATGACCTTTCTCTCTTGCTTACGTATGCAAGTCTTATGAGCAGCAACGTTCTCTCCTGCTTACACCTCTGTAAGTCTTATGAGCAGTAATGTTCTGTACTACTTGTACCTTATAAATCTTATGAGTAGAAAGTTCTCCTAGGAATTCTCTCAACTACTTCTCTCATAAGGATAACCACCCTTTCAAGGTCCCTCTACCTTGAGATCAAAATGGAAATATAGTTTTGAAGTGAATACAAACTCTCTCACAAAGTAGAAATGATAAACACTGAAGTACAATGCGATTACAGAGAAAGATATGAAAACAAAGACTCTTGTAAATATTTGTTGTAAGCTTTCATTTGGTGTTCTACTTGTTAACTTATCTCTGATTCTTTGTATTTTATATCTAGTTGTTTTTGTCCGTTGAATAATACCCATTGTGGAACGGAGCATTTCATTATGGAGTGGTATGCATACGTTTGAAATCACTGGACAAGATATCGTGGTAGGTAACATAATGATTATGTTCGTCGTTGTTTGACTTTCTCTAAGCATCTATGATCTAAACATTCAATCCCTGTTTCATACTTGAAATATATGTTAAATGATATTTAATAATAGTAATGAGTGAAAACATCATGAATAAATCATATCAAACCATGTTGGGATTGATCGTGGTAAGTCTGTTACGTTTTGGCTTCTAACAAAGCATTACTCGAGTGTAACCTCAATTCTTCACATCTTCCCTTGCTTTTATGTAGCACTTCCTAATGATTTTGCAAGAGTGCATTTTTTCAGTTGTGAGTGTTTTGACCTCTCACTTGAGTTCATCTTGTCTCACTCGAGAAAATATGTATTTTGCAGTATAGACTTTCATCTCTGGATAACACTTGCAGCATATTTTTCAAGAGTGTGATTTTGCACTTGTGAGTGTTATGGGTCCCTACTCGAGTAATAATGCCTCACTCATGTACTTCAGTGTATTTCAGCTTCAGGCTTTACTTCTGGACAGCACTTGTACCAAGTTTCCCAAAAGTGAGATTTTGCACTTACAAGTGTTGTAGGGCCTCACTCGAGTACTGAGAAGCTTACTCGAGTGCATCAGAAATTCTTTACTTCTGTATAGCCTTTTGCTTAGCACTTGCACCAAATTCAGAAGAAGTATGCTTTCTCACTCACGAGTATTTTTCTCCTTACTTGAGTGTCAAGGACGTCACCCAAGTACACTTCCTACTTTTGGCTCTTCCATGCTTTTGGACAAACACTTCCTGTACCATACTCGCAGGACAAACACTTCATTCATGAAGGGTGACACCTCATGCACTCATTCACTTATTAATTTTTACACTCCCTTACTCTCCATTTCTTTAAGTAGCTAAAGAAGAGAGAGCTTTAGAAAAAACAGAAACATACTTGAGAAAGAGAGAATGAAAGAGAGACAAGAAGAAGAGAGAGTGATTGGTGCCAATGGAGGAAGGAATAAGATGTTAGAATCGACTGACACCCAAGAGGTGGTGAATTGGTAGTAAGATAAACATTTAAGAAATTTTAAAAAAAAAATTTCTCTTAATGAAAATAGTATGTATGAAGCTAATGAATAATAAATCAGTTAGATAATATATGTTGGAAATATAAGAGCTTAGGGAAGAGAATATGTAAACTGTGATTTATCCTGGTTTGGTTCAATCTGTGATGGCCTAAATCCAGTCCCTAGGATCCTCCTGAGATTTTCAAATCCACTATCTTCTTGTTTAATCTAGACACAAGATAAGCCTTTATAATCCTACAAGTTTAGCAGGGTACTTGTGAAACATTCTACAACTCTCTTATTGAAATACTCCCCCTTACGGCAAGTCTTAATAATAAAGCAATCCTGAAGACCTTCCTCTTCTTCTTACCCTATAAATCTTACGAACAGCAATGTTCTCTTCTGCTTATAGCCCTGTAAGTCTTATGAGTATCATGTTTTCTACTGCTTACACCTTGTAGGTCTTACTAGCGGAATATCTTACTGGCAATTCTCTACAGCTTCCCCTGTATGGAAATCAACCCTCTCAAGATCCCTCTACCTTGACATCGATTTAGAAATATAGTTAAAAGTATTTACAAACTCTCTCACAGAGTAGATATACTACTCATTGAAGTACAATACAAATAATCACTTTCTCAATGATAAGCAATATAGAAACTACAGAGCAGAGAGTGTTTCGGTAGAAGTGGATGACACATGATATTTGCATGTTGGCGTCGTTGCTCTATTATTTACTTTTCTCTTCTCTGAATACTACCATATTCATAGATGAGTTGTAGAAGATAACCGTTGTAAGAATTTGTTCATTGGAGTCCCATTGCTTCGTTTGACCGTTGAGTGCATTTGAACAACTAGCCACTATGAAATGTCCGTTGTAGAGTGGAGCATCTCATTAAAGAGAGGGATGATTCATTACAAAATGTACGTCAAATTGTAGAGTGTTTGTGTTTCAAACATTCGTTCATGGTGGGTCAATCTTTTGTCATGGTAGCTAGGTAGCCAATATTCGATGTGTAATGATGCCACCCGTCACAATTGACTCTTTCATTTTAATCTGTAATCTCAATGTAAAATTTCCTATTTCACACTGTAAAATGGTTAATCACTAATATGATGAAGTGTTAGTCATAGTAATGTTGGTTAATTGGTTAAAAGATGAATTTCTAGTTTCTAGGACTCATCACTTTGAGAGACGATTTTTGCCATGAGTGACCTCCATACTTGAAGATGCATTCCAAATGTTTAATATCCTGTTTCACACTTAAAATATATGTTTGTTAATGTTTAGATATGATAATAAGTGAAAACATAAAGAATAAACAACATTTAATCATATTCGGATTGTTCGTTGTGAGTGTGTTGTGTTTTGCTTTTGATAGAGTCTCACTCAAGTGCTTCAAGGCCTCACTCGACTACATCTTCATATTTCCTCTTCTACTTCAGCTTTTGAGTTACACTTTCGTGTGATATTGAGAGAGTGCATTTTCACACTTGTGAGTGATGTGGGTCCTCACTTTAGTGTATCTTGTCTCACTTGAGTGCATCAGTATATCTTAACCTCAGGCTTCATTTTTTGTCAGTACTTACACCAAGTTTTCAGAGAGTGCAATTCTGGGCTTGCAAGTATTACATCCTTACTCGAGTGCAGTATGGCTCACTTGAGTGCATTTCATATTTTAATGTTCTGGCTTACTCTCAGGAAAACACTTGCTACACTTCACTTCCAAGACTCGTGTGTATTTCTCGCCATCATTGGAGTGTTACTAGTTATGCTTGAGTGCTCTTCACGTTTCTCCAGTTATATTTCTTCTCGGGTTGACACTTTCATGCCAACACTTGCATGACTCGACTGCAAACATTTACTTCCCTCTAGTGCATTGTCATTCACTCGAATGTAACTACCATACTTCCACTCCATAGCCACTTCTGGACAATACTAGCATAAAAAATGTCAAGAGTGTGTTTTTGGACTCATGGGTGTAACGATGCCATGTCAGACTTGATTTATTCATTTGACTTTAAATATGGCAAGTAATGGATTGAAGGAAAGCTCTTGTCATATACATTCCAAGTCAAAAAGAATCAGCTCCAAACTCCTTATATTATGCAAGTTATGATAAAAAGAGTGTATATCGCAGTAGACCGCACAAGTGTCAAATTACAGAAGGTATATCTCCTAGAATATAACTTTAGCTTTGGAAAATTAGCTACACATGGAAAGATCTTTGAGTCTAGTTTCATATGGCACTAGTTTTGTCTCAATTCGATGTGTCATTTGAGAGTTATATCCAAACTAACAAACCTATCTTGAAAAGTGATGGTGATTTCAGTCTCATCCTCCATGATTTATATATCTTTCATCTGAGCTTCTATCAATTTGATCTTGGTATACATTTTTCTTGTTGTGAGTCTTCTTTCATATGCCGCTACTTTCAGGTCAATCTGACATGTAGTTTGAGAGATATGGCCAAAATACCAGACCTCGGTCAGTCAGAACAAAAAACAGAGTTGAACAAAGTAGCTCTAATAGTCCAGTGTGTTCATCCTGCACTCAAGTACAACACCTCTAACACTCAAGTATTGAGCTCATACTTGAGTACAACTCCACTATAAGTGCCACAACTCATATATAAGTCATCTTAACTTCGTATTAACCCATTCCAACCATCATTTGATTATAAAAGCCTTCGGTATCATCATAGAAACCTCCAGTATCACTTCTAAGAGCTTGAATCTTGATATTCTCATTAGATCTTGCAATTACTTCTTTCTTCAATATCTTTCTTCTTGATAATAATTCTCCATATCATAAGGAAGCAATTCCTTGACTATCTTTAATTTCTTTCTTCTTCTGCCTTTTGTTCATTCTCATCAATTCAATCACTTCTTTATCTTCTCATTCTTCCTTCATAATTCAACTTAATTAATCTACAAGATATTATACAGTAAACACAGTAATTAGTTAAAGTATAAAACAAAAACATTATATAAACTTTTTGCTCTTATCATTTTGTATATATATTTGACATCATCAAAACTAATCATATCTAACATTCTCTCCCTTTTTGATGATGACAAATCCTACAAGAAAAATATATGTGAATAACAAAATTTGAATGGAACATATTTTTCTTGTCTTTTTCTCCCCCCATTTGACATCAGCACAAATTTTGAAATAGAAAGAAGCAAGGCTTGATGAGAAGTAAATAAAGTAGAAATGCCTTTCCTTTTATTAATCAAAATGAATAAATCAAGAAAATAATTTACCCTCCCCCTATGTGAAAGTACTTTCATTTTTAATGTGAGGGAACTGAAAATAGATTTGGAGAGGTTTTCAAGAAAACTTTTATAATCAAGATAAATGAAATATATAAATGTATTCTTGAAATGTAAAGAGAGAAGGTTTAGAAATGCTCATGTAGATTTTGAAAAATGATTATGTGCTCCATGAAGTCCATTGCTTTATTCTTTGGTAATACTAGTTCATGATGATGTACACCACATTTTTGTTGTCTAACTTTGATGTATATTCATGTTGTTGCCAGGATTCTCCAATTGAGTCGAGCTTCTGTTTAGCATGCTCAATGCTCATTTGTATTGACACACACACACACACACACATATTTATTGCTTTAAATGTTGCAGCCAATATATTTTCCTTGAAGCATCTTTCCTCAAATCTTTCTTGCACAAAGAATAATTAGTGCCATAGAGTGTCAATTTTATCATTTCTATATGATATATTAAATTTAAGATCATGAGAGGAAAAACATAAGAGTGACTCATCATTAAAACTAATCAAAACATGGTGAATACAGATAAGTATGTTAAGAGGATTTTCTTTCAAATAGGAGATGAGCTTTCAATATATAAAACTCATATGAATGTGAAGCTCCTCCTTAATTGATGCATGGTTTTCTAAAAAAATTGTTATGAGGAAAAACAATCAATAACTCTCCTGGATTAAAAAAACCATTAGAAACTTTATAGAGAAAATAATTTTGAAAGTACGAAGATTTAGAGAGAAATGAAATGACAATGCTAATTAGGGGTTTTAAAAGATATAACCCAATATCACCTGAGTAGTCACTTGAGTGATTCTACTTGACCATTACTCGATTGTATAATCAAGTGATGCAACTCAAAGAATTTGAATTAAGCAAGAATACAATACCTCACTCAAGTCATAATCCTGTGTAGTCCATTGATGCTTTGTTGGCTAGTTACTGTGGGACACTTAAGGATATCAAGATGAGCTCGAAAAAAGGCCTTAGCTTAGTAAACACCATCAAGAACCTTCAATTTCACTATAGCACATAGTTCCCTTATTTTGTCATCCATCATCTCAAATAGACCATTGATGTTCTGGTTCACTAAGTCACACAGCTGCTGCATCTTATCATTTATCGAATGATGATCTCAGTATTGTTTATAGTAAGCTCGGTATGAAAGTATTGAACCTCCTCTTTCAAATAGCCCTTGATAAATAGACCAAAGGCTGAAAGACCAAGGAGACCAACTCTAAAGTATAACATTGTGTCATCATCTGAACTTGTCTTTATCTGAATGTATCAATAGCTGGTCACTTGCTAGTGATAGAGTCACTACTACAAAAAGGGTAAAAGGTGGCGCACATTTTGTGGCACTTCTTTAAACAAGTGCCACAGCTTCTCTTTTTTTTTTTTTACCTCTATAATTTTTTTTTAATTTTCGGTACCAGCTGTGGCGCCTAATAGATTAAGTGCCACTATTGAGGAGGCCTAGTGTGGCGCCTGCCTACGCAGGCGCCACACTTGGGGCCATGAAATTAGCTGTGGCGCCTAACCCACCAAGCGCCACAGCTGCAGCATTGAAATTTTTTTTTTTTTAAATGTGGGCATGTGTGGCGCCTAATTAAATAGGCGCCACACATGCTAATGTGTTGATCAGCTGTGGCGCCTAATTATTTAGGCGCCACAGCTGAAGAGAGGCAATTGTGGCGCCTAATTATTTAGGCGCCACAATTGCCCACTTTTTTTTTTTAAAAAAAAAAATTCAACTTCTCTTTTTGACCACAATTATTTCATTTCCCGCGTAGTGGTTCTGTGTCCGCCCCCCATTCCTTCTCTTTTTGACTACTACTCCACTTTAATTATTTAACTACTCTCTCCTCCATTAAACTACTTTCCCTTTCTTATCTTCTTAGTGGATCCGTCGACCCCCTCCCTCCATTTCCTATCATCTTCACACTAAAAAACACACCCACACGCTCACTCGTCACTCAAGCTAGCATCACCAACGTGGTCTCCCACTCCCTGCGCTGGTCAATTAATAGATTTGTAAGAAGAAGACTATTTCATTCTAGCTTGCTTTGTTTAAATTTTTTTTTTAGTCAAGATAAACCGTAATATAACGTTTGCCTTTTTGTTCCTAATTTAATAGGAAAGAATGAAAACCTAGCTTGTTTCGTTTGCCTTTTTGCTTTGTTTAAATTTTTTTGCCGACAAGCTTGCGTTTTTTAGTAATCTTTTAATTTACTTAATTAGTTGTTGATGTACTGTGTTCACATATCAAGTTCTTGTATTGTGATATTTTTTATGTTAGCTTTGGAGAGTATTAATGTAAGAACATTATTGTTGGGGAACTTGAATTTTAAATATGAAAATTATATATATATATATATAATAGGTTAAAATATAAAATAGAAAGATTGACAATTTGTGGAGATGATAAACACGAAATCCACTCATTTTATATAAAATTTCACAATCAGGAAGCATAAAAAAGAGCCACAGGAAAAAGAAGAAGAAGAAGAAGAAGAAGAAAGAAAAAAAAAAGGGACCCTATTGTGGCGCTTGCTCAAGAAAGCGCCACAGTAGGGCCCCCTACTGTGGCGCTTGCTTGAGCAAGCGCCACAGGAGGCCCCCCTCCTGTGGCACCAAGCGCCACAGGAGGGTATTTTTTTTAAAAAAATATTTTAAAATGTTGTGGCGCTTCCAAGCGCCACAGCTTTTTTTAGTGGCATCTAGATATGTGGCACTTCTCTAGCGCCACAGTTAATGCAATTATAAGCGCCACAGCTTTACTTTTTTGTAGTAGTGAGTGTCATACATGTGATATTACATATTTTGTTTCTACTTACACCGCAACACTATCAATCATGCCTCTTCTGTTAGCCTCTGATTTTTGTATCTGAAAGTAGAGCATTTTGGTCAATTCCTGCAAATGAATAATTATATGCTCTTTGGTACCCAACTTTCTCTTAGGTCCATATGATATTATATATTATAACTCTTATGCTCTTATACAATTAAATTTTATGATATTTGGGCAAAGAGTATCATAAATAACAAAGACCATGATATAATTTTACCCAATTAAATAAATTAAAGCCATTAGATCATAAAGGGTAACCACTACAAAAAAAATGTGATTTAGTAGCGATTAAAAATGGGTATTTGTAGCGGTTTTAACCGCTACAAACTATGTTAGTAGCGGTTACACAAACCGCTACTAAATCGTACGATGCAAGCGGTTTTGTAGCGGTTTTATAAAATCGCTACTCAATCAAAAATAACCGCTACAAAGTTTGTAGCGGTTCATAGTAACCGCTACAACACCAAGAGATATTTGTAGCGGTTATATAACCGCTACAAATATAAAAAATTTTATTGAGAGGTTTAAAAAAGAATTTTTTTTTGTAGCGGTTTACTAACCGCTACAAATATAAAAAAATGAAAATTTGTTAAAAATGACATTTTTATTTGTAGCGGCTAAGAAACCGCTACTAATTTTGAATTTCATGAAATTAGTAGCGGTTTTAGAAACCGCTACTAATTTCATGAAATTCAAAAATGACGCCAAAAAATTTAAATTTAGCTTTAAAAATGCGCGTTATTTAGTAGCGGTTTAATAACCGCTACAAATATTTAAAATTTTTTTAAAAAATATACGTTGATTTTTTTTCTGTTTTTTCAATATTATATTAAATAATTCAATTTATTATTATTTTATCTATTTCAATTAGTTTATTATTTAATAGTTTAACTTATTAATAAATTAAAAAGAAAAAATGCAATTGAATATGATTAGTATAAAATTTATATTAATAATATTATTAAGGATAGTTAGGTAATAAGGAATTATTATGTTTTATAACATAATGTAATTGTATATGAAAAATAGATGAAAATGAGATAGAGTTATGATATATGTAGAAAAAAAATGGTTAGAATAAATTTTATAGAAAAGAAAGAAGTATTCTAAAAGAAATTGAAAATCTTGTTACCATATTTGATCGTATTATTCAGCTCCTCTACTCATACGAAAGAATTTGTAAATGAGAGGAAATGAAAGAAGGGTAAGGTGAAAAGAAATTGGAGAGTGTTTGAAATGAGTTGTGATAAGGGTATTTATAAGGATTCACGTATTATTTGTAGCGGTTAATGTAGCGGTTACTAATTAGTAGCAGTTATTTATAATTTTGTAGCGGTTTAATTATTTGTAGCGGTTAATGTAGCAGTTAATGTAGCGGTTATTATTTAGTAGCGGTTATTTATATTTTTGTAGTGGTTTAATAACCGCTACAAATATTATTTTAATTTTTTTTTTTAAATTTTTTTTTACATTTTATTTTAACACAATTTTTTTGCATTTTTTGTAAAGAAAAATTTTTTACACTTGAATTCTACAAATATTATTTTAATTTTTTTTAAAAATTTTTGTTGACATTTTATTTTAACACAAATTTTTTACATTTTTTGTAAAGACAAATTTTTTACACTTGAATTTGATCACTCATCGTCGCCATCCCTACAGAAATTTTGTAGAAAAGTTATTGTTATTGATGTATTATTAAATTTAAAAAATTTAATTGAAATGACGTGGACTTAAAAGAACTCACCGCAGTAGAGGTAAATTGTCATCGCCTTCAGGGAAGTAGTTTTCAAAATTAGCTGGCTGAAATGGCTCACTCTCGTAGGCGATGTTATCGCCTTCACCCATGTCGTAAAGGTCTCTTAGCTTTAAATGAACGACCATGTGCCAATCCCTATGCCGCTCGTCCTCGACATAATAAACCTGATGTGCCTCTGAAGCTAGAATATACGGCTCATCATCTTGAGAAATACCAGTATGAATCGGGCTTGAGAAATTGACTGATGTGATCCCTAGGTCGTCAGTTGTCAGTCCCTGAGAAGTAGTGGTATTTGCCCACAAACACTTGAACATCGTCACGGTGAAACGGCCTTGATAATTAAGCTCGACCACATCAAGAAGCTTGCCATAGTAAGGGACGCCTCCAAACTGCATGTTGGCGTCACTGCTGCTCGCATAACTCCTTGTCCCAAATGTGCCATAAACACCCGAATTCTGTGTTTGCAATCCTTGATCCCGTGAAACCGTGCAAAACTTAAAACCATTGAGATTGTATGTTGTAAACCGTTTTGCATGATCAAGAGGGCCGATTGCGAGAGCTCTGAAATCTGGTGAGTGTGGGTTGTGGTCATTTAGTATTCTGCGCGCAAACCAGCCCGGGAATTCTCTGTGGACCCTCCTATCAACTTTCGAGGATGTCTGTGTACGGATCCTGAGCTGACGCTTGACATGACTTCTGAATTCCCTGCAATTAATAATGGAAAGTCGTTAGTGAAATGAAAGTGAGAAATGTTACGAAAGATATAGATCGAATAACATACATGTGAGTGTACAATTCTTACCGTATGAAAGGCTCAACTTGAGTGCAATTAATCAAGACATGTCTATGTGCTTGGAACTTCTCAGTTGCCGTTAGTTTGAAGTTCTCAGTTGCTCCAACTGGTTTACCAACACGAGGGATAAATTCTCCTGATGTCGGCACAGGTTCAGGACAATCGTCAACACGAGGCGGGCGGTTGAAAGCCGTCTCAAGATCATCAAAATACCTTGAGCAAAAATATAGCACCTCATCCCCTATATAGCCTTCAGCTATAGAACCTTCTGGCCACGCCTTATTCCTCACGTAAGATTTTAATTTCCCAAGGAACCTACGAAGTACAGATGAGAAAATTGATATAAAATGATGAAAAGGACGACTAGCAAACATTAAATACGGACAATAAATGAAAGCACATATTTAAAATGAGTACCTCTCAATCGGATACATCCAACGATATTGTACTGGTCCAGCGAGCTTTGTTTCATGAACGAGGTGGACTGTGAGATGAACCATCACAGTAAAAAAGGATGGAGGAAAGATCATCTCCAAGTGACAAAGCATAAGAATGATTTTCGACTGTAGCTGATCGAGCTCCTCAACGATCAAAACCTTAGAACACAACTTTCGAAAGAAAGAACAAAGTTCCACCAAAACGATGGAAACATCGGGAGGAAGTGTATTCTTTATAGCCAGAGGGAGTAACTGCTGCATAAGAACATGTGAGTCATGACTCTTCAGGCTAGCAACCTTTCGAGCCTGCAAGTCGACACATCGAGAAATGTTGCTTGAATACCCATCAGGAACTTTTAATTTCTTCAACGTCACGAGGAACACATCCTTGTTCGATTTTGTGAGGGTAAACTTTGCCGGTGTAAATCTGTCATGCTCATCTGGCCAAGCGTCTTCACGAACTCCCATGTTGCGTAAATCTTTCCTAGCTTGAAGGTGATCTTTTGTCTTGCCGGGTTCGTTAAGCAGCGTATACAGCACATTTTCGCAAACATTCTTTTCAATGTGCATTACATCAAGATTGTGGCGAAGTAAATTAGATCTCCAATACGGAAGCGTGAAGAAAATACTTATCTTCTTCCACTGCTGAGGCGCCGAAGTCCTGCGCGTCTTTTGGCGAGTTTGTGCTGAATCGTCGCTTTTTCCAAACTCGAAGTCAACATGCTCAAGCTGCTGTACCGGACAAAGTCTGAGGTGGTCCTCTTTTCTCTGGTTTCCCATTGAAGCGATTCCGTTGCAATCTGAACTTATGCGTTCCATCGAGAAACCTCCAATGCCCCATAAAGCACCACTTTCGGCTGTGGGGAAGGCGCAATGCGTCAGAGTCGAAATTGCAAGCTGGACACGCCGACCAGTGTGCACATTCCAACCAGATAATGTGCCAAGGCCAGGAAAGTCACTGATCGTCCACATCAAGGCTGCACGTGTAACCCCCTCACCGTAATTACATCCGGATTACGAAATTTAAATGAAATAGAGACCAATAAGATGGTTTAACAATTTATAATCCCTCACTCGAGAGATGGGGCGTTCGAAAAATCATTTCAAAACTTATATATTCCTGGTCTCACATTCATGTACGGATATAACTACTTGAGAAATCAGAGTACATAATAAATATCAAAGTGCGGAAACTAAAATCCCGGCAACCCCGGGTTACTTACATAAATAATATGGGTTTTATATTTCCCAACAACGGGGATTACACGATCAAAATAATCATTTACATCAATTTACACTTTGGCAATCCCAAATCCAAAGTAAGGATAACCAACTATCCCAAAAATCCCTAATGTCCCTAAGAGACTCTAACCACTACGGGTTGGTCGCTTCTCCTTCGAGCCACTTGCCCTGCCTGAAAGGTTAATCATATGGAGGAATGAGATTCTTGAGAATCCCAGAGCAACAACTCACTCATACAATATATAAACACAAAGCATGTAATGTATCATGTTCACCAACATCATCAGCAACACAATGATCCATAGCTCGCGCCACAGACGACAGCACTCACGGCTGTATCACAATGCACTATGCCCGCTTACGCGGTAATCACAATGACAGCTTTCGCTGCAAACACTATGCCCGCTCGCGCGGTAATCACTATGCACAACGCCCGCTTTCGCGGTGAACACTATGTAGCAGCAACTCAAAGCACAATGTATCACTAAGCATCTCCAAACACAATGTATCACAAGGCACTATGCTCCACAGTACACAAAGCTCCACAACGTATCTCAATGCATCTCGAAGCAGCAACAGCACACAATGCATGATAGGCAAACATACAATACATTTACATAAAGTATAAGAGAGAGGTCGCTACCTGAATCTTTCCTGATAATCTTTGGCACAGTGGGCTCACGCGTTCGACAGATGTCAAATCCTATTCAAATTAGGGACACTTGATTAATTTCTTTTCCATAATCACATTTCAACAATACTCTAAGTTGGTTATCGTTTAGGACTCTTTAGGTGACTAGAATAGGCCTAAACATATGCCTAAAGGGTTGGAAGAACCTACCCAAAAGACCCCTTACTCGAAGGCAAAACACAGATTTTTGGTCCTCTCACTCGAGCACAGATGCTCTCACTCGAGCACAAGTACGGACATCACTCGAGCACAAGTGCGAGTGAGACTGCGAGTGAGCTCCCGAGAGCATAAAGACACTTGCAGGAACTGGCTCACTCGAGCACGCTGACCCTCACTCGAGCACAAGGCCAAATACCTCACTCGAGCACACGCGAGAGAAAACCAGGAAGTGAGGACCCGAGAGCACCCAAAGCTCTCCAAGCATAGGATCACTCGAGCACAAAACCACACCCGCGAGCACACTCCCACCCGCGAGCACACTCCCACCAGAAGCACACCTCACACCCGCGAGCACACCTCACACCCGCGAGCACACACCTCTCACCCGCGAGCACCTCACTCGCAAGTGAGAGCCCGAAAGCACAACTCCCTCCTGAAGCACAACCTCACTCGAGCATGACCCCCAGTGCTCGAGTGAGAAGGCTATGCTCGCGAGTGTCAGAGCACACTCGTGGCATCCACCAGCAAGTGAAGACCCGAAAGAAACCCTTCACTCTGAACTCCCACCTTCACTCGAGCAGACCATGCCTGCTCGAGCATGTTCTTCGCTCACTCGAGCACAAAGCGCTGTGCTCGAGCATCACCCAAAGAAACCCAGACGCACTCGAAGCAGGACAGGGAAAACTCTTCCATCACTCGAGCACGTTCTTCCTCTGCTCGAGTGATGCTCATCCGAAACCCAGAATTGCAGAAAACCAGAAAAACACCAGATGGTCAAATTCATGCCCAAAGGTTCCCAAACTCCCCGCAATGCTCATACACTCTAAGCACTAACTAGGGAACACAATGGCAACTCCACAAACACCCCAAAAACCACTTTGACCACAATCAACCACTAAGGTCTCTATGACACACATTTTCCAGATTTCCCTTAACACATTTCTACCATTTCAGATCATATTCAATGCTCAAATAACTCCATAATACATCATTTCCAATAATAAATCACAATGAACTTCATATCTCCAAAAATAGGCATATTTAGGGCAAAATTCCAGATTTTACCAAACCTAGCCAAAACTCATAAACAATATATCAAAATGCTCTAAATGCCTACCTCTTCACTTTGCTCAATTCAGAATCTTGATTCCTCAACTTTCAATTTCGAGCAAATCACAAATCAATACTATTTCAAGATTCTGAAATTACCACAATGTAGTTCTCAATGAGACACACAATATTAAAGAAGAGGTTTAGGGCATTAGAGATCAAACAAAGCATCAAAATCTCACCTTTCTTCTTCCTTCTTCCTTTGATCGCCGGAAACAATGGAGGAGAGGAGAGAGAATATGGTAGAGGGAAGAGATGATGATGAGATGTCACTTCCTCCCCTTGTCACACATACTCAACCGAAAATGAGAGAGAGAAGGGAGGAAAAAGTGAGGTCTTGTCTTCTTGTGGCCTCATCCAACCACTACCACAATGCCACATGTACACATCTCAAGCACTCCTTCATAAACACACACAATCGCAAAGCGTAGGATCCCGACCCATTATCAATGAATCACAACCCTTGATCTTAAATACCATACACATAAATTCTCAAAAATCACTTTGCATTAATCCCAAAAGTGCTTAATTACACAAATCTCAATGATTATCAGGATTATCAGCCCTAATCACAAATCGGGATATTACAATTCTCCCCCTGTTAATTAAATTTCGTCCTCGAAATTTGTGATATCCCTTGAGCCATAAACTCCGGATATCGCCTTCGCATATCTTCCTCCGTTTCCCACGTTGCTTCCCACTGAGTCATTCCCTTCCAGATCACTTTCACATAAGGAATACTTCGGTGTCTGAGCCGACGTTCTTCTCGTTCAATAATCTGCTCTGGCTCCACCGCATACGTGAAGTTATCTCGCAACTCCACATTCTCATACTCAACGACATGAGATGGATCCGGTTGGTACTTCTTCAACTGGGAAACATGGAACACATCATGCAATCTGCTCAAGTTCGGAGGTAGGGCTATACGATAAGCAACAGGCCCAATCCTATCAAGGATCTCAAAAGGACCTATATATCTCGGGCTCAACTTCTTTCGCTTTATAGGTCGCCCAATACCGGTGACAGGAGATACTCTCAGGAACACATGATCGCCGATCTCAAACTCTAGAGGCCTTCTCCTCTTGTCTGCATAACTCTTCTGCCGACTCTGAGCTGCAAGAAGCCTCTTACGAATGATTCGAATCTGGGCTGAGGTTTGATCCACAAGATCCGGCCCATAGAGCTTCCTTTCGGATAACTCATTCCAACACAACGGCGATTGGCATTTTCTCCCATACAACGCTTCATACGGCGCCATCTGAATGCTCGCATGATAACTATTGTTATAGGCAAACTCCGCAAGTGGAAGAAAACGGTCCCAACTCCCTTCGAAGTCAAGAACACATGCCCGCAACATATCCTCTAAGGTTTGAATAGTCCTCTCTGACTGACCGTCTGTCTGAGGATGATAGGCTGTACTGAATCTCAACTGAGTACCCAGTGCCTCATGCAACGCCTTCCAGAATCTCGAAGTGAAACGAGGATCTCGATCAGAGATGATATTCTTCGGTATGCCATGGAGCTTCACAATTTCACGAACATAAATCTCTGCTAGCTTGTCCGGAGAGTAACTAGCCTTGATCGGTAGGAAGTGCGCCGACTTCGTTAACCGGTCCACAATGACCCAGATCGCATCATAATTCCTGATCTTGGGCAATCCCACAACAAGATCCATGGTCACACTTTCCCATTTCCATTCCGGAATCTCAGGACTTTGCAACAAACCAGGCGGTCTTTGGTGTTCAATCTTTACTTTCTGACATGTGAGACACCTCGCCACATATTTCGTCACATCACTCTTCATACCCTGCCACCAATACTCGGATTTCAAGTTATGGTACATCTTGGTCATACCAGGATGAAGAGTGTATTGGCTCTTATGCGCCTCATCTAAGATCTTCTGTCTCAACTCCGCCTTAAGTGGAATACAAATTCTCTTCTGATAACGAACCATTCCCTAGGCGACACATCATAGCCCTGAGCTTCACCACGCTCTATTCTGGCTAGATTACGCTGAATCCAGTCATCTTGCCTCTGAGCTTCTTCAATCTCAGCTCTCAAATCACTTTCCCCTTGGGAAACATTATAGTTGGCACAGATGATCTGGTTCGACAGATTCATATCACGAAAATCCGCAATCAGCTTCCCCTCGTGTATCATCATTGCTGCCACAACCACTGTCTTCCGACTAAGAGCATCAGCGACTACATTTGCCTTACCCGGATGATATTTGATTTCCAGGTTGTAGTCCTTAAGCAACTCCATCCAGCGCCGCTGTCTCATATTCAATTCTTTCTGATCATACAGATATTTGAGACTCTTGTGGTCGCAGTACAGTTCCACGGTCACACCATACAGGTAATGACGCCAAATCTTCAATGCAAACACTATGGCCGCAAGCTCCAGATCATGTGTGGGATAGTTCAATTCATGGGGTTTGAGCTGTCGAGAGGCGTAGGCCACCACACGTCCCTGCTGCATAAGGACACACCCTAATCCCTGCCCACTGGCATCAGAGTACACAACATATGTCATACTGGGATCGGGTAAGATCAACACAGGTGCCGTAGTCAACCTCTGTTTCAGCTCCACAAAGCAATTATCACAATGTTCATCCCATACAAACGACTGATCTTTTCTCGTGAGCTTGGTCATCGGCAACGCAATGCGGGAGAAATTCTGAATGAATCTCCGATAATAACCAGCAAGACCCAGAAAACTGCGTACCTCAGCAACAGTTTCTGGCCTCTTCCAGTCCAGTACTGCTTCCACTTTACTAGGATCCACAGCGACCCCACCTTGCGAGACAACATGGCCTAAGAATTTCACTTCTGATAGCCAAAACTCGCATTTACTCAATTTAGCATAGAGTTGCTTCTCACGCAATGTATTCAACACAATTCTCAAATGATGCTCATGCTCTTCTCTACTCTTAGAGTATATCAAAATATCATCAATGAATACCACAACGAATTGATCCAGATATTGTCGGAAAATACGGTTCATGTAATCCATGAATACCGCAGGCGCATTTGTCAACCCAAATGGCATCACTAAGAACTCATAATGACCATACCTGGTCCGGAAAGCAGTCTTCGGAACATCGTCCGCTTTCACACGCAGCTGATGATACCCCGACCTTAGATCAATCTTCGAAAACACACATGCTCCAGATAATTGATCTAAGAGATCATCGATTCTAGGGAGAGGGTACTTATTCTTAATGGTAACCTTATTCAACTCTCTATAGTCAATGCACAAACGAAGACTCCCGTCTTTCTTTTTCACAAACAAAACTGGAGCACCCCAAGGCAATACACTGGGTCTAATAAACCCTTTCTCAAGCAAATCTTCAATCTGCTTCTTCAACTCGGCCATTTCATTTGGGGCCATACGGTATGGGGCTTTGGATATCGAACCCGCTCCAGGCACAATGTCAATCGAAAACTGAACTTCCCTTTCCGGAGGTAATCCGCTTAGATCATCCGGAAAAACCTCAGGGAATTCATTCACTACGGGTATACTGCTCACAGCTTCACTGGTCTCTCCTTGTACAGAAAAGAAAACCATATACCCTTGACAACCCTTTTTCAAATATTTCTCAGCCTTAGCTGTCGAAAGGAAATTCAAACCGGCATTTTCGCCCTCAATGCTCTGAGAAACAGGATACACTATCCTCTTGTTCCCACAATCTAACAACACATTGTTAGCTCTCAACCAATCGAAACCCAAAATGACTTCTAACTGGCAGAGCGGCAAACAAATCAAATCTACTACAGACTCATGGCCCTCTACGGTTATAACACAATTTAAGCAGGCTTCTGTAGTTACAGCCTTCACACCCATCGGTGTTGACACAATCAGATCGAATGGCAACTTATGCACATTCATTCCCAGACGCTTCACACAAGCATAAGCAATAAAGGAGTGACTTGCACCCGAATCAAATAACGCTTGTAACTCAATGCCATAGATAAGAACTTTACCTTGTATCAGCTCTGGGGATTTTCGGGCCTCTTCGTGAGTCATAGCAAATACGCGGCCCTGAGTCCTCTGTCTCTGCTCTGGTCGTGGCTGTCCACACTCAACAGATGTATGTCCCACTTGCTTGCACTTAAAGCAAATCACCCGACCATCACACGTCTTGCCATGATGTGGCTGGTTGCAACGAGGACATGTCCATACACTAGGAGCCCTCTGCTGATCACGACTCCCAGACTGATAAGGCTTCTTATTACCCCCTCTAAATGAAGAGGATGATCCCGAGCCCTTCCGCTTCTGAGAAGCACCGCCCTTACTAGGCTCACTATGACCACTACCAGCCTTAGCCGGATACAACTCTCTAAGATTATTCTCAGTAATCCGACATTCTTCAACGGCCTTGTTGAACTTGGAAAACTGATGAGTTGCTATTCTCTTTCTCATATCACGCCTCAAGCCCCGAATCAGCAAATCTGAGCTCAACTCCTCATCGTCCATTTTCTGAAGATAGGAGGAATATCGGGATAGGCGGGTAAATCGGGACAAATATTCATCGAAAGACTCCGCGTCCCCTTGCTTGATATTCAGAAATTCGGTTTCTTTCTCAAGCCTCACTGACTTAGGAAAATATTTCTCGTTGAAGTGTTGTTGGAACACCTCCCAGGTCAATGGCTCATTCTTTAAACGCAGTGCCAAGGCAATATTACGCCACCAACGATCGGCATCGCCTTCAAGCTTGTACACCGCCAACTTGGCTTTCACTTCGGAGGGACACACTAAGACTTCGAAAATCTTCTCAAGACGGTGTAGCCAATCTTCAGCCGCCTGAGGATCAAACTTCCCTTTAAATGCCGGAGGTAGTTGTTTGCAGAATTTGGAGACCCAATACTCAAGGTCTCGTTCCTCCCTGTCCGACTTTCCATGCGGCCTTGGATCTACTTCCGCATGAGGAGGCGATTCAAGCGATCATGCCGACCCTTCAGCAGTATCTTCCCGTCTAGTCTCCTCTCGGGTTTCCCCTCGAGTTCCTTCTTGAGTAGACTGGCCTCTACCCTCATTGTTCTTGGCTTTCTCAGCTCTGAGCTCTTCTCTAAGCTCCGCAATCATATCCCTCTGATCCTTTATCAAGCCCATTAACTCTTGCATAGGATCCGGTGGATTGTCATTGACCAACTCCACATCGGGATCTTCTTGTTGTACTCTGGGGCGACCTTTTGTTGTTCTTTTCATTCTACAAAGAACTCACCCCATTAATCCAACAATTATGGTATACACATCTCTACAGAGCTCATATATCCACAATTATAACTCAAAGATGTGTAAACGAACAAACATTCACTACCAATCCATTATCACTAAGGACACACTATGGGAGCTATCCTAGCAAACTCTACCCTTGCCAGGAACTGCAGCTCTGATACCAAAAATGTAACCCCCTCACCGTAATTACATCCGGATTACGAAATTTAAATGAAATAGAGACCAATAAGATGGTTTAACAATTTATAATCCCTCACTCGAGAGATGGGGCGTTCGAAAAATCATTTCAAAACTTATATATTCCTGGTCTCACATTCATGTACGGATATAACTACTTGAGAAATCAGAGTACATAATAAATATCAAAGTGCGGAAACTAAAATCCCGGCAACCCCGGGTTACTTACATAAATAATATGGGTTTTATATTTCCCAACAACGGGGATTACACGATCAAAATAATCATTTACATCAATTTACACTTTGGCAATCCCAAATCCAAAGTAAGGATAACCAACTATCCCAAAAATCCCTAATGTCCCTAAGAGACTCTAACCACTACGGGTTGGTCGCTTCTCCTTCGAGCCACTTGCCCTGCCTGAAAGGTTAATCATATGGAGGAATGAGATTCTTGAGAATCCCAGAGCAACAACTCACTCATACAATATATAAACACAAAGCATGTAATGTATCATGTTCACCAACATCATCAGCAACACAATGATCCATAGCTCGCGCCACAGACGACAGCACTCACGGCTGTATCACAATGCACTATGCCCGCTTACGCGGTAATCACAATGACAGCTTTCGCTGCAAACACTATGCCCGCTCGCGCGGTAATCACTATGCACAACGCCCGCTTTCGCGGTGAACACTATGTAGCAGCAACTCAAAGCACAATGTATCACTAAGCATCTCCAAACACAATGTATCACAAGGCACTATGCTCCACAGTACACAAAGCTCCACAACGTATCTCAATGCATCTCGAAGCAGCAACAGCACACAATGCATGATAGGCAAACATACAATACATTTACATAAAGTATAAGAGAGAGGTCGCTACCTGAATCTTTCCTGATAATCTTTGGCACAGTGGGCTCACGCGTTCGACAGATGTCAAATCCTATTCAAATTAGGGACACTTGATTAATTTCTTTTCCATAATCACATTTCAACAATACTCTAAGTTGGTTATCGTTTAGGACTCTTTAGGTGACTAGAATAGGCCTAAACATATGCCTAAAGGGTTGGAAGAACCTACCCAAAAGACCCCTTACTCGAAGGCAAAACACAGATTTTTGGTCCTCTCACTCGAGCACAGATGCTCTCACTCGAGCACAAGTACGGACATCACTCGAGCACAAGTGCGAGTGAGACTGCGAGTGAGCTCCCGAGAGCATAAAGACACTTGCAGGAACTGGCTCACTCGAGCACGCTGACCCTCACTCGAGCACAAGGCCAAATACCTCACTCGAGCACACGCGAGAGAAAACCAGGAAGTGAGGACCCGAGAGCACCCAAAGCTCTCCAAGCATAGGATCACTCGAGCACAAAACCACACCCGCGAGCACACTCCCACCCGCGAGCACACTCCCACCAGAAGCACACCTCACACCCGCGAGCACACCTCACACCCGCGAGCACACACCTCTCACCCGCGAGCACCTCACTCGCAAGTGAGAGCCCGAAAGCACAACTCCCTCCTGAAGCACAACCTCACTCGAGCATGACCCCCAGTGCTCGAGTGAGAAGGCTATGCTCGCGAGTGTCAGAGCACACTCGTGGCATCCACCAGCAAGTGAAGACCCGAAAGAAACCCTTCACTCTGAACTCCCACCTTCACTCGAGCAGACCATGCCTGCTCGAGCATGTTCTTCGCTCACTCGAGCACAAAGCGCTGTGCTCGAGCATCACCCAAAGAAACCCAGACGCACTCGAAGCAGGACAGGGAAAACTCTTCCATCACTCGAGCACGTTCTTCCTCTGCTCGAGTGATGCTCATCCGAAACCCAGAATTGCAGAAAACCAGAAAAACACCAGATGGTCAAATTCATGCCCAAAGGTTCCCAAACTCCCCGCAATGCTCATACACTCTAAGCACTAACTAGGGAACACAATGGCAACTCCACAAACACCCCAAAAACCACTTTGACCACAATCAACCACTAAGGTCTCTATGACACACATTTTCCAGATTTCCCTTAACACATTTCTACCATTTCAGATCATATTCAATGCTCAAATAACTCCATAATACATCATTTCCAATAATAAATCACAATGAACTTCATATCTCCAAAAATAGGCATATTTAGGGCAAAATTCCAGATTTTACCAAACCTAGCCAAAACTCATAAACAATATATCAAAATGCTCTAAATGCCTACCTCTTCACTTTGCTCAATTCAGAATCTTGATTCCTCAACTTTCAATTTCGAGCAAATCACAAATCAATACTATTTCAAGATTCTGAAATTACCACAATGTAGTTCTCAATGAGACACACAATATTAAAGAAGAGGTTTAGGGCATTAGAGATCAAACAAAGCATCAAAATCTCACCTTTCTTCTTCCTTCTTCCTTTGATCGCCGGAAACAATGGAGGAGAGGAGAGAGAATATGGTAGAGGGAAGAGATGATGATGAGATGTCACTTCCTCCCCTTGTCACACATACTCAACCGAAAATGAGAGAGAGAAGGGAGGAAAAAGTGAGGTCTTGTCTTCTTGTGGCCTCATCCAACCACTACCACAATGCCACATGTACACATCTCAAGCACTCCTTCATAAACACACACAATCGCAAAGCGTAGGATCCCGACCCATTATCAATGAATCACAACCCTTGATCTTAAATACCATACACATAAATTCTCAAAAATCACTTTGCATTAATCCCAAAAGTGCTTAATTACACAAATCTCAATGATTATCAGGATTATCAGCCCTAATCACAAATCGGGATATTACAGCACGCATGTTGAACAAAGTCTTGCTGTGAGCGTCGTACGTCTCCAAGCCGACATTCCACAGGTCAAGCAATTCCGCAATAAGCGGTTGGAGATACACATCGATGTCATTGCTCGGTGCCTTTTTGCCTGGAATGATCATAGACATAATGAAAGAGCTTTGTTTCATACACATCCAGGGGGTAAGTTGTAGGGAACTAAGACTACCGGCCAAATACTGTAACTTGTGCTAAGATTCCCGAAAGGATTGAAACCGTCGGTCGCCAACGCAAGCCGGACATTTCTGGGGTCAGTCGCAAAATCTGGAAAGTCGTGGTCAAACGTTTTCCAAGCAGCTGCATCCCGCGGATGTCTTAATTTACCTTCTTCATTTTTATCAACGGCATGCCACCTCATGTGCTCAGCAGTTTTAGACGACATAAATAATCTTTGTAGACGAGGTTTCAAAGGGAAGTACCTGAGAATCTTTGCAAGTTTCTTCTTCTGCTTTTTCCCCTTCTGAATTGTCTTGTACCTCGATGTGTGACATCTCTTACACGTCTCTCTGCTGGAATCGTCTCCCCAATACAGCATACAATCATTTGGGCACGCATCAATCTTTTGATAATTCAACCCCAACCTGTTGATAATCTTCTTGGCCTCGTAGAAGGTTGTGGGAATCTCGGCGTCGGGGAATGCATCTTGTAATAAGTCGAGCAACATCGACATTCCCTTATCTGTGATCCAACACAAGCACTTGATATGATACAATTTGATCAAGAAAGATAATTTAGAATATTTGCGACAACCTTGATATAAAGGATGATCTGCCTCATCCATCAAGCTGAAAAAATCCCGAGCTGCTTCATTCCCCATAAAAGCCGGCTCAGAGCCATACACTTCTTCGTTGAAGTTGTCGCCTTGAAATCCAAACGCATCACGCACAGCATCATTCACAGGATCATCTTCATCTACTTGAACGCCTACTTGAGAACTTCGAGGAAGAGCCTTGTCATATCTAACGCCGGCCTTCTCACTATGAACTGCCCAGAACGTATAGTCCTCAGGGAAAGGCTTCACAAGTAAATGTTCCTTCACAACATTTCGTGCATGCCACTTCTTGAACTTGCATTTCCGACACGGACAGACGATCTTGCCGTTACAGCTGGCGTGAGTGAATGCGAAATCCAAGAAACTGTTTAATCCGTACAAATATTCAGGAGAATTACGCGGCAACCTTATCTATGATTTATCCATAGCTACAAGTGAGAGAGAAGAAAGTATAGAGAAGAAGATGAGTGAGAAGATAATGACGGATGTCTATAACCTTATATTCTGAAAATCCAACGTTTATAATTTTGTAGCGGTTATTAAACCGCTACATAAACCGCTACAGAAATTCCAACGTTTATAATTTTGTAGCGGTTATATGTATAAAACCGCTACTAATATTCAAGCCGTTAATTGGTGGGAAATTCAAAATGTACTTGTTGAGTACTAGTAGCGGTTTTATATATAAAACCGCTACTAATGTTCAACGTATTAGTAGCGGTTATATATATTAAACCGCTACTAATATTAAAGCCGTTGGACATTAAATATAAAAATAATTTTCTAATTTGTAGCGGTTATACATAACATAACCGCTACAAATATGCAAAAGGCGGCAAATTTCAAAATTCAAATGATTTGAGTGTTTGTAGCGGTTATTAGTGTATAACCGCTACAAAGATATATATTTGTAGCGGTTTCTTAAGGTAAACCGCTACAAATATATATGTGAATTTGTAGCGGTTATGTGTTTATAACCGCTACAAATATATATGTTTGTAGCGGTTATACACTAATAACCGCTACAAACATATAGATTTGTAGCGGTTTTAGGTTAAAACCGCTACAAATATATATATAATTGATTTTTTTTTTAAATTTAGATATAAAGCATTCATAAATTATTTCAACGCGATCTAATAATATAAATATAATTATATAAAACACAATAAGAAAATTCTGAAATAAAATCTCATATAAATATTTACAAATGTTTAAACAAAAGAAAATGTACTAAACTAAGGAGCTGGGGGCTGATCCTCTGGTGCTCCCTCAGGTGGGGCTCCCTCAGATGCCGCTGGATCGAGCCGCTACGCAGACTGAACCGCACCATCGTCATCAGCAGGAGGAGGAGCTGTAGCAGGAGGAGTAGTGCTCAAGACGACGTAGCGAGGGACAAGGGGAACCGCTGGATGCTGCTCGTTCGGGAACAGGCGACTCCATGCTCCCTCGAGCATGGTGTTCACGATCTCACGCCACTGCGTCTGCTGAGCGTACATCATATCTGCGTGGATCTGCAGCAGCAGCTGCTGCTGCTGCTGCATCTGCTGCTGCTGCTGCTGCATCTGCTGCTGCTGCTGCGCCATCTGCTGCTGCGTCTGCTCCAAATCTGACCGCAGCTAGTCAATAGACTCGTCCCTCTGACGTCTGACCCCTCTAGAGCTGCCAGCCTCAGAGGCGGCGCTCCTGCCGTAGATCATGCTGGGTCTGGCGCCTATCCCCATCCCCCGCACGCGTCCGGGGTGCTCAGGCTGAGCCAGACCCGCCTTTAAAGAAGCCGTCGGGTCCACTGACCCCTGTGACTCCTCAGGCTGGGTCTGTCGCAGCTCAGCCTGCGACTGCTGCATCCGCTCCTGCCATTTTATGAAACAATTAATAATTACCATTTTTCATTATTAACTTAGTTTTATAAAAAATATAATAATAAAATAACTTACAATGGCCGCCTCAGCCTCCTGAGAGGTCGCAGTCCCGTCACGGTGTCTGTGTGTGATGGCGTACAGCTCCGCATAGTCCGTCTGACGGTTCTCCTACTGTGCCTTCGTCTCCTGAAACAATTACAAAATAATAATTAGTGTTATGAAATAATCAGCTAAAAGTAAGTGATATTTTGAAAACTTACCAGCTCACTGTAGGTCACAGCGAAGGTCTTCGATCCTGCTGTGTGGTGGATCGTCTACTGCGCCCGGATCTCGGTGTTCCTCTGAGAAACCTCCTGGAAAAACAAATAATTAAATGTATTATAATTTAAAATTAAATACAAATTAAATTGAAATTATAATTTAATATTTCATAATTACAAAATTATATATCAAAAATATAATAATTACGTTACCTGCGCCTGAGGGCTCCTCCTGAACTGGACGAAACACACCCAATCGTTCGGCGGCACGCAGTCCGGGATGCTCTCCTGCAGCTGCTCCAGAGGCATCGTCCCGTCCCCATCCACCCTGTGGAAGAGACGGTTCCTCCTGTTCCTCCAGGCGTCGCCCATCTTCACGAGGGCGTATCTCTTCCGGTTGGCCCGGAGGGCAAACCGCAGCTGAAAAAAATACATTTAAATATCAATAATTATAAAAATAATAATTTAAAAAAAAATAATTAAATAGAATTAATTAAAAAAAATATTAATTAAATAGTTTTAATTACCTGAACCACCTCTTCCCAAGCCTGGTCCTTCGGTCCCTTCGGAATGTGCCTCCAGGTCGGGAAGTGAAGGGGGAACCGCATCCAATTCGCTCCCAGGTCGCTCAGGAAGCGGTTGAGCAGGTGACCCCCATTGTGGATCGGCTGGTCAGTACCCTCGTTCCACGGCACTATAACTCGCAGGGACCGGTCCATGCTGTTCAGACCGGCCACATCCAGCCTCCTCGTCGACACGTTCCCCTGCTCATCTGCACAGTTGACCGCACGTTAGATAAATTATAATTTAAAGTTAACATTTCTAATTTAAATAAATAATTTACTAAATTAAAAAATTAATTTACTTTCGACCTGCACCTCAAACCCAGTGGATCGCGAAGACAACCCTCGTGGGTTGTTTTGCTCCCGAGCGTCCTCCTCATCGAGGAGCCGCTCTATCTCCCTGAACCCCATCGGGATCTCGAAGTCGTCCTCGTTGAGGAAGTCCTCAACGCTAATCTCTGGCCTTTCCACCTCAGGCACCTCTGCTACGGTCGTCGCCTGTGGGATCGTCTGCGGTGCCTGTGGGGGGATGGGCTGAGATGACGCGGTAGCCCTACCTGTGCGTTGCCCCCTCCCTCTACCCCCTACCCGGCTGCTGCCACCCCGTAAAGTCGGTCTGGGGACCTCAGGGGCCTTCCCCTTATCCTGTCCTGAAGCCATATCAACTGTACAAATTAAAAAAAAATTAGTCCATTATTATGCAAAAATATAATAAAAATACAAATATAAATAAAAATACGTGTTATATACGTACCTCAAGTGTGAATACTGTGGAATACTGACCAAAAACTCCTATAGAGACGTCTGAACGCTCAAATCTCGAAGAAATCACTCAAAGAAACCTCAAGAAACAAAATGAGCAAAACGAGAAATGAAGGAGGTGGGGGTTTAAATAGGCCAGATATTAGTAGCGGTTATTAAAATAACCGCTACCTTAACCGCTATAAATAATTAAATTTGTAGCGGTTCTACAATAACCGCTACAAATCTTCACAACGTTTGAAATTCTGTAGCGGTTATTGCCCAAAACCGCTACAAATTTGGAGTCTCTTGAAATTCTGTAGCGGTTCTTGCCCAAAACCGCTACAAAATTCTGACCTTCCGTATTTTGTAGCGGTTTATGTGCATTAACCGCTACAAAATATCTGCTACAAGTTTTGGCGGGAATTTCGAGCCAAATTTGAGCGGGTTTTTGTAGGAAACCGCTACAAATATTCTTGCCGCTACAAATTTGTAGCGGTTTAGGTAAAAACCGCTATAAATGCCATAATTTGTAGCGGTTTAATATAACCGCTACAAGTCAACCGCTACAAAATACCTTTTTTTTTGTAGTGAATGAACAAGTGACACCAAAAGTGATGATTTTCAAAGATTAATGACCATTTGTAAATATACTTTATATAGAAAATATGTCACTAGTAAGTTGGATCAAAGAGAGTAGAGAATCTATCCATAATGACCAACTTGTATGAAATGATAAATCATGAATGAAAACAAGTTTTTCAAAAATTATAATGTGATATGCAATTGTTTCAAAATCTCAAATGTTCTTTCGAAGCATAAATATTCATTATGACATTAAGATTTTGAATGCATGAAAACTCATTTATAAAGTTTGTTAAACATCAATGCTTATGCCAAAAATAATGGAAGTCATCAGTTATAAAATATATATCAGAAAGCTTCACTAAGGAGTTCAACTAAGATAACATGTTAATTATAAGAGTTAACATGTTGGAGTATAGTCTCGTGAGTAAAAGTCATAAAATTGAAGCCTTAGACAAACAAACTTAGCATAAGTAATTAAGAATAATGACTACATTATTGATCAATAGACAGTTTGGACTTTAAAAGGTAAGAATACCACCAAGTCAAGGATTTGAATACTTTAGTTGCTCAGAGATAGGTAATGTCAATTGTTAAGGAATTCAAGTGATAAGAGCAAGTATGTAGATTTGTAAACTATGAAGTTCAGGCTCATTGGTCTAGATGACTAGAGTTCTAAAGTGCTATCTTATAAAGTTATTCCACTGTAATGGTTAATGCATTTAATACATCAATGAACATTTGTGATTCTTGGAATAACATGATCAAACAAAGATTTATGCATTAGGCATAAGGCTTTCACAAATTGAATTCTTTTCCACAGAAAATGCTTGAAACTCATATAGAAAGTTAACTTATTAGACGTAACGTCTAACATGTTAGAGAGTAAAGACTAAAGAGTTCAAGCAAAGGATAGCACATTTAAGACTCTAGTGAATGAATTTGAAGCATTTCTAACTTTCAGTATACAAAAATATTAACTTCCGATTTTTGAAACCGATTTAAATGTAAACAAAATAATTTTCAAATTATGTGTATGAACTTTTATAACACATGATGGATTGAAAACAAAAAAATATTTTTGAGTTGTGCACTTTAAAAGATACACCGATAGAAAAAAAAAGCTATGCACAATTTCACTTTCAATTTATTTAGCAATCTGAAAAATGTTTTGAACACCATAAATGATTGATTGCTAATTGTAATGCAATAATAAGCAAGTATTTACTACTCAAATTGAGTTGAAAGGAACGAGTATGATGGTTGAGTTTTAAAACTACTGATACAGCATACCTGGCTTGAGTGTAATTTACAAACACGCAAGTTAATTTCCAGATCTTTGTATCTTTGTACTCAAGTCCTCCAAGATCACTTGAGTAATCCATGTTTAGAGGCTAATTCATGCATTTGTATCTGTAGCATTCGTAAGTTCTTGCTGCACTTTCAGGTGAGTTCTTCATGTACTCGAATATGCTCATGTTTCACTCAAGTGTGTGTCGGGACATTTGATAAACTCGAGAATGTCCTCAAAATTTCTACATACTCTGTTAACCCTTGTTTTACAAACTAGAAACAAAGCATAGGATTCAAATCCGCACTCGAGTGGCCAACCAATACTCGAGTTTTAAAATGCCTTGCACTCGAGTGTTCACTTCTGCACTTGAGTGTCATGCTTCTTTTTCAAGTTATTCTTGCAAAAATCATATATCCTTTTTTCTTCTTTCGGTATCCAATTCTACTTGGATCCATTCACGGGTAGCTTGAAATAATCATAATTCACAAGCTCTAAAAATATAGTCACTTTAAAGAAATTGAGCATAATGAATTAAGAAAAACTATTTTCCTATGGAGTATGCATCTATACATAAAATGTTAAGCTATTGAACATTATGATTCTTTATGAATGAATTTTCCAAAGATTGTGAAAATGTATGTGTAACGCTTATATCTAAGGTCACAAGTAATAAGGTATAAACCTCAATAAATATTAAAAATGATAGTATATGAGGTTTTACCATTGCTTACTTTCACATTAGGTGCTTAGAAGATTGCCTTTGTATACCCACTACATCTTTCTTTGAAGCTTTATTTTTGTGTATTTAGCTTTGGGATTATGCACAACTTTCTCATATGATGTAGGCTTTGCAAGAATTTTTCTTTGTGTATGAGAGATCCTCCTCTTCTTGTTCTTCTCAAGATAGTTGAATAGTACATTATGGTAGCCCTTCCTTGAGGTGAAACATACTCATCCATTGCTTCTTTCTGTGGTTATACTCTATAGTTCTAGCAATGGATGCTCTAAGAGTTTTCACATTCAAGATAGACGATATGAACCTCTTTATTGGTGTATGAGAAACTCTTGGCTTCTTCCTTCATTTTCTCCGTACCTTTATGTCCATTCTTCTTATAATCAAACTGCACACCTAAATTACTAGATGGACATTTTGGTACCCACATATACTTAGGTCCTTGATTGTTAGTATTAACCCTTACATGTCTCTTTGGTACCCAAATATACTTATTTCTCACATGGGAATTTCTTCTAATATAGCATGTGTGAGAAATATGACCGGGTTTGCCACAATAATTGCAAACTGTATGAAGATATGCATTATGAGATATCATGCAAGTATTATGTCGATCATGAGCGTAGAAACTTGGATGGATTTTATTTGAACATTATTTCTTCCCAATATACTTTTCAGCATATTTGAAAACATTTTTTCTTTTCTCAATAGAGTCAACAATTGGTTGAAAAACAAACTTTTATAGTCTGAAAATTAGTTTTACGAAAATCACACAAAGAATTGGAACTTTTTACCGTAAATTCATCTTGACCTCCAGAGAGTGATTTTTTATGTCTGTCCATAATGATCTCTTTTTCGGAATTCTCTTCTTCTTGTCTATCCATGTTGACTGTATGGAAGTGTTCTATGATTTCTCCATCTTTATCATCAACTTCCTATTATTCATGCACAGTAGATGTATAGCGTGTAGTTTCACATGAACTGTCAACACTTTGAACTTCAACACAATAGTTAGAAGTATAAATAGAATCAAGAGTATCCCAGATATGTTTAGCATTAGAACAAAATTTAATTTTCTCAAAATCAATTTCTATCACAGCACTATAGAGAATCCTCATTGATCTAATGTTTAATGAAAATTTTTTCTTTTCTTTTTCAATCTAATCCTTCCTCTGTTTGAAATCAAAAGCATTTGTAAAAACATTCCACATATCAAAATCATAAGCTTTTATAAAACTAGTCATTCTAGCTTTCCAAAACCAAAAAACAATATCTTTCAAAAGAGGTAGGATTGTATAATCAAAACCTTCTGAAAGTATAAAACACCCAAAATAAGCCATTATAACTCTTGAGATGGTTAAGTCCTTTAAACAAGAGCCCAGGCTCTGATACCAAATGTTAGAACTGGCTGACACCCAAGAGGGGGTGAACTGGGTGTAAGATATAAACTTAAGAAGTTTGAAAAAAATTTTGTATCATAATGAAAATAGTAAGTATAAAACTAATGAATTATAAATCAGCTACATAATATATGTTGGAAATATAAGAGCTTAGGTAAGAGAATATGCAAACTATGATTTATCCTGGTTCGGTCCAATCTGTGATAGCCTACATCCAGTCCCTAGGCTCTTCTTGAGATTTTCAAATCCACTATCTTCTTGTTTAATTTGAGCACAAGAAAAGCCTTTACAATCCCACAAGTTTAGCGGGGTACTTGTGAAACCTTTTACAAATCTCTTACTGAAATACACCCCTTATGGCAAGTGTTACGAGCAGAGCAATCTTAAAGACCTTCCTCTCCTACTTACCCTTGCAAGTCTTATAAGCAACAATGTTCTCTCCTGCTTACACCCCTACAAGTCTTATGAGTAACAACGTTCTCTACTGCTTACACCTTGTAGGTCTTACGAGTAGAATGTCTTACTGGGAATTCTCTCTATAGCTTCCCTCATCAGAAAATCAACCCTCAAAAGATCCCTCTACCTTGAGATCAATTCAAAAATACATTTGAAAGTGTTTACAAACTCTTTCACAGAGTAGATATAGTACTCGTTGAAGTACAATACAAATAATCACTCTCTCAATGATAAGCAATATAGAAACTATAGAATAGAGAGTGGTTGGGTAGAAGTAGATAACTCATGATATTCGCATGTTGGTGTCATTACTCTGTTCTCTACTTTTCTCTTCTTTGAATGCTACCATATTTATAGATGAGTTGTAGAAGATAACTATTGTAAGTATTTGTTCATTAGAGCCCCATTGCTTTGTTTGACAATTGAGTGCATTTGAACAACTAGCCAATCTAAAATGTATGTTGTAGAGCAGAGCGTCTCCTTGAAGAGCGGGATGATTCATTATAAACTATATGTCAAATTGTGGAGCATTTGTGTTTCAAACATTCATTCATAGTGGGTCAATCTTTTGTCATGGTAGGTAGCCAATATTCAGTATGTAATGATGACGCCTGCCACAATTGACTCTTTTATTTGAATATGTAATCTCAATGTTAAATTTCTTGTTTCACATTACAAAATGTTTAATCACTAATATAATGAAGTGTTAGTCATAGGTATGTTGGTTCATTGGTCAAAAGATGAATTTTTGGTTTCTGAGACTCATCATTTCGAGAGATGATATTTGCCATGAGTGACCTCCGTACATGAAGATGCAATTTGAATGTTTAATATCCTTTTTCACACTCAAAATATATGTTGGTTAACGTTTAGATATGATAACAAGTTAAAACGTAAAGAATAAACATCATTTAATCATATTCAGATTGTTCGTTGTGAGTGTGTTGCATTTTGCTTTTGATAGAGTCTCACTCGAGTGCTTCTAGGCCTCACTCGAGTGCATCTTCATATTTCCTCTTCTGCTTCAGCTTTTGAGTTGCACTTTTATATGATTTTAAGAGAGTGCATTTTCACACTTGTGAGTGATATAGTTCCTCACTCGAGTGCATTAATATATCTCAACTTCAGGCTTAGTTTATGGTCAGTACTTGCACCAAGTTTTTAGAGAGTACAATTTTGGGCTTGCAAGTATTACATCCTTACTCGAGTGCAGTATGGCTCACTCGAGTGCATTTCATATTTTCACATTCTTGCTTACTCTTGGGCAAACAATTGCTACACTTTACTTCCAGGACTCGAGTATATTTCTTGTCATCACTCGAGTATTACTAGTCATGCTCGAGTACTCTTCATGTTTCTCTAGTTATATTTCTTCTCGGGTTGACACTTTTATGCCAATACTTGCATGACTCGAGTGCAAACCTTCACTTCCCTCTAGTGCATTTTCATTCACTCGAGTGTAGCTAAGATACTTCCACTCCACAGCGACTTCTAGACAATACTAGCATAAAAAATGTCAAGAGTGTATTTTTGGACTCACAGGTGTAACGATGCCATGTCAGACTTGATTTATTTATTTGACTTTAAATATGGCAAGTAATGTATTGAAAGAAAGCTCTTGTCATATACATTCCAATGCAAAAAGAATCAGCTCCAAACTTCTTATATTATGTAAGTTATGATCGAAAGAGTGTCTATCCCAGTAGACCGCACAAGTGTCAAATTCCATAAGGTATATCTCCTAGAATATAAATTTAAATTTGGGAAATTAACTATTCATGGAAAGATCTTTGACTCTATTTTTATATGGCACTAGATTCATCTCAATCCGATATGTCGTTTGTGAGTTATATTTAAACTAAGGAACCTATCTTGAAAAGTGATAGTGATTTCAGTCTCATCTTTCATGATTTATATATCTTTCATTTGAGCTTCTTTCAATGTATTCTTGGTGTGCATTTTTCATGTTGTGAGTCTTCTTTCATATGCCACTAGTTTCAGGTCAATCCAACATGTGGTTTGAGAGATATGGCCAAAATACCAGACCTCTATCAGTCGGAACAAAAAATAGAGCTGAACAAATTAGCTCTGACAATCTAGTGTGTTCATCCTGTACTCAAGTGCAACACCTCTGGTACTCGAGTGTTGAGCTCACACTCGAGTGTAACTCCACTAGAAGTGCCACAACTCATATATAAGTCATCTTAGCTTTTTATTAACCCATTCCAACCATCATTTGATCATAGAAGCCTCTGGTATCATCATAGAAATCTCCAGTATCACTTCTAAGAGCTTGAATCTTGATATTCTCATTAGATCTTACAATTTCTTCTTTCTTCAATATCATTCTTCTTGATTTTCCTCTTGATAATAATTCTCCATAACACAAGGAAGCAGCTCCTTGACAATCTTTAATTTCTTTCTTCTTATCCCTCTTGTTCATTCTCATCAATTCAATCACTTCTTTGTCTTCTCATTCTTCCTTCATAATTCAAATTAATTAATCTATAAGATATTATACATTAAACACAGTAATTAGTCAAAGTATAAAACAAATACATTATATAAACCTTTTTTCTCTTATCATTTCACATCTATATTTGACATCATCAAAATTAATCATATCTAACAGAAGAGGCTACAAATCACACATGCAACCCCATATCTGGTATAGATGAGTTTCCTACATAGTTATCTTTGTTTTCACTTTGGATTTGAGTGGTTTCTGTGGTTTTTTTGGTTAGAGTGAAGAGAAAAGTCATCAAAAAAATTATGTCAACCAAAAAATTTTAAACCAGTGATTGTGTGATGATTTTAGGGCAAATTTTGGGGTTCTTTAAATCTAAAATTTGATAATTAACCTCAGCACATATATGTAGGAGACTATAGAGTTAAAATTTATGAGGTTTAGAGTATAAATTCATGGTTACATATTAGTTTTCTACACCTTGTTTTGTTGGTCCAAAAACAAAGTATCTACCTAAAAGTTAAAGAAGCTTAAATAGAGGCTATATATGAAGTCTTTTACTAGGTCTTTTTGTATAGATATTTTAGGATGTGTAGTTGATGATATAATCAAGAAGAGTACAATTTGGAGTGAAAATGAATGAGTTCTTGATTTTCAAAGCCAGACTGTCAAAATTGACGTTTTTGGAAGATAGTCAGCTTTATGTTGAGTTTTGACTAGACAAACCTTATTTAATATTTATGAATTTTTTTAGGAATATAGTAGACATTCATAGCTTTAAAATTAGTTCAAGAATGTATCATTTGAATACTTGTAGAGAGAGTTATGAGTTTTTACATTTAAGTCAGAAATAGGGGAAATTCTGGACATTTAGGTTTTGGTAGTTTGGTTGTGTAAGGTTTTTTTATTAATGTAATCTTGTTCAATGGCCATGAAACTTTCTAGAATAAAAGTATACATTATAAGCATTAAATTTACATATAATAGTTGTCATTTAGGCTAGTAGATTATGAGATATGAATTTTTGAAGTTAGGCATTGAATCTAGAATATTTTCTAGACTAGTTATGTTGTTTGATGATTCTGGGAAATTTATTCTTGTAATTGGAAGTGACTAATATTTTTCCATTTAAGTAGACTTAATGAGAGTTACATAAGACTTTGAATCACTGAAATTTGATTTTTCTATAATATCTATGATTTTTCAAAGTCGTGCTTTATTTTTAGAATGCAATTTATAATAATAGTGGTTGGGCAAATCTATAACCAATGATTATCTTTGGGTATTTTTTCATGAAGCTTCATTTAAAGGGCTTCATTTAGTCTTTAGAATCTTTCAATTTGGAATTTTCTAAAATTAGTTATGAATATTTCAAAGTTGATTGAAAATCTGCCAATTTTATAGAAACAGTGAAATTACACTGTGTAGAATTGCACTATGCAGAAACTATGATAACTACATAAGATAACCAGTAGAATTTGATTTAAAGGCAATAATAGTTCAAGTAATAACTAGTTACTTGTTAACTTTAATCTTGATAGGAATTGGAAATTTTGTCGAGCTGAAATCAAACTTAAGACCGACTAAGGAATTGGGAAAGAAGTCAGATAGTAACTTTTTCTTGCATATACTATGTGATTACTATATGTTGCATATGCCATTCATTGTAACATGAGCATAGTTTCTTGGGCACGCATTTTAGCCTAGTTGTAGTTTGGGACCCAACAGGGGTGCAAAGTTAAGCCACGAAAGTCAGAGTTAAGCCAGGGTGCAAACATGTCGTTTTGCCTTGGATAGTTTGCACACAACGTTTTATCACATAGCAGTCTATCATCTTTCATTACATGGTGTATTTCATATTTATTTTCTCATTTTATATGTTAGCAAAGAATGTTACTACTGAGATCCGCTCGAATCTCATCCTTTTTCAAGCAATAAAACATTACAGTTGAGGCTAGTAATTCAAAAAATAAGGCAGTGGCTACCAGTGAATAGAGTCCTAGTACATTTTGGAGCAGCATCTGGTTATCTATATTTATACTATGTTTTCTTTTGAACGTTTTGTATATTTGTGTATTTTTCCTATATTGCTATTTCTGTATGCCTTACGGAATTGTGTGCTTAATACTCTAGTAAATCAAACTGTTAAGGGGTTTGACAAATGTTGTATAATAAATCACCATCTTTAGATCACTTGAGAGTGTTTGGATGCCTAGCATTTGCTATTATCTTGATTTACATTGATGAGTTTCAGCCAAGGGATGAACCTTACGTTTTCCTTGGGTATCCATCTACTCAAAACAGATACATTTTATATATAACATTAAAAACAAATCCTTAATTATTACTAGACATGCTATTTTCTAAAAAATAAATTTCGTTTTTATGATCTACAAGCTGTCAATCAAGGGGGAGTAACTAATACAAAGATTATTTATCCTTTTGTTACTAGTCATGACATACATTCTTATCGTTTTGATACTATTAGTCAAAATACATGTTCAGAATGATGTATGTCAAGACAATACAGTGAGAGAGCCACTGGTTGAAGGAAATGAATTTGTGCAAGACAGTTTAGTTCCTTCACAACTTATGAATGATAAGCCTCTTTGAAATAGACAACCCCTTCCATGGACTAAGGACTATATATGTGATTATTTTCCTTCTATTAGTAATCAACTTCAACCTGATCTTGAAAGTGATAACTTACAAAATCATGTTGCTTTGTTTAATTCTATTGATCTTGATGACTTGTCAGATTTATATAGGTGTTTTCTATTTACTGTTGATAATTG
Source organism: Inga leiocalycina (assembly GCA_963242795.1). Taxonomy (NCBI): domain Eukaryota; kingdom Viridiplantae; phylum Streptophyta; class Magnoliopsida; order Fabales; family Fabaceae; genus Inga; species Inga leiocalycina. The sequence goes on from OY725324.1 coordinate 20,216,064, forward strand.
AGCTAGATACTTATGAACAAGCATAAAAGGACCTTAGGTAGGTAGAGATGATGAATAATGAGATTAAAGCTTTAGAGGTGAAGAAGACCTGGACAATAGTTAATCTACCTAAAGGAAAGAAACCCATGGTTGTAAATAGATGTTGAAGACTAAGTATAATACATATGGTACTTTAGACAAATTCAAAGCTAAGTTGGTTGCTAAAGGGTACAATCAAAAGGAGAGGATAGATTTTTATGAAACTTTCCCTCCTGCGAAAAAAAGTGAGACTATTAGGTATGTTTTAAAGCTAGTTGTCATAAATAAATGGCCTATACATCATATAGATGTAGATAATGCATTTTTATAAGGAGATTTGCATGAGGAGGTCTATATGACTATACCTCAAAGTTTTGATAAAAGTGGTGAACTAAATAAGGTTTGCAAACTTGAAAATTTTTTATACAGTTTAAAGCAAGCCTCAAAATAGTAGAATGAAAAATTAACTCAATCTTTGATTAAAGGAGGACATCAACAAAGTAAGCATGATTATGCTCTTTTTCAAAGGCAAAATGGAAATGATTTGGTGCTTATGCTTGTTCATATAGATGATTTAATGATTACAAGGAGTAGCATGAAAGCTATTAATAAGGTAAAAGCTTTTCTTCAAAGCCAATTTAAAATCAAAGATTTGGGAACCTTGAAATATTTTCTTGGCTTAGAGGTTTTAATTTAAGATCAAAACATAGAGCACTCCTCAATCAAAGGAAGTTTGCTACATAATTGATTGATCAAACAGGCCTATATGAAACAGAGGTTATGATGACACCTATGGAGCAAAACCTTGAGCTAACCGGGCTATAAACTGAGAAGGATCACTTTATGGAAGATGATGGGATATACAGAAGGCTTGTTGGTAAGTTGCTATACTTAGCTCTGACTAGGCCTAACATTTCTTTTACTATACAAGCATTAAGTCAGTTTATGCAAGAGCCTGAGAAGTCACAATTGAATGATGCATTAAGGCTAGTTGGAATATCCTAAATTTTGGACCTAGAAGTTAAAGAATAAGTCTCAATTAAGTAAACCAAATGTCTTGGGTATATCATCTAGAAAATGTCACAACCTAATTCTATAGTTATCAAATCAGCTTTTATATATTGAATTTGAACCACTAAGCTAGGCTTCAATAGTGGGACACATACACCTTTGAAAATGATTTAAAATCGCAATCTAAAAACAAGGTTCGAACTTGTAATTAAACGGGCTTTTCTAAAAAATTTAAAACTTTTGAAAAATGATTGTACAACGTTTCACAACTTTATTAAGACTCATCAATCTTTAGCTCCATTTATTATTATTAGAGTGCTTCTCTGCTCATATACTAGTATATTGATTACCATACTATGGGTATGTATCTAACCTCCATAAGGAGGAGCATGAGAGCCAAGTAGAAGTGAAGGTAAAGACTATATTAAGCATAACTAAAATGCATGAAGTTAGTAATGTTAGTTAGTAGTAGTTTTATTGATGAGCCATGATTTTGGGAGTGACATTTGATAGGAAAAATGTTTTAGTCAGGTTATGAAACTTTGTTGTGTTATAGTACATATCTATACCTTTAATATGATTTTTATTTCATAATTTTTGGATGTGTGTATATAAAGATATGATTTTTCAAAAATAACCTAGAAATCTGGAAATTCTTACGAAAATTCCACTGTACAGATTTTAGAACTGAGCATTTTTCAACTCAATGGAACAGTGGTTAGCCTAGATCTAACCTTTATATCAAAGACCTTTTCATGAGCTAAAAAAAAACTTTTAACCACTAATTTTGGAGATATATGGAATTAGTTATGAATTTTCAAAGTTTCAAGAAAATTCATAATCTCCCAGTACCCAATCTTAGAGAAATAATTTTAAGTTTATAACTAAATCAAGGAACTTTTGAGTCACATGTGGTTCTTAAATGGCTAAAATGCTCTGATAAGGTGGAATGCTGTTGCGATTCTAACTATAGAGCTTGTACAAATACAAAAGACTTAGTTATAGGATTTCTCATGAAGTTGGGAAGTAGATTGATTTGTTTGAAATCAAAGAAGCATACCATTATTTCTATATCTTCAGCGGAGACCAAGAACAAGGCATTACAAATGGCAACATCAAAGCTGACTTAGATTGCAGGCTTGTTGAAGAGTTGCATGTACAAAATGTTGAGCCAATAAAGGTTTATCGTGATAGTGAAGGCTATACTGATAGTGATGAATCCAGTGGTTCCTGAATACACAAAACTCATAGAAATAGACTGTCATTTTGCTAGGGAGAAACTGCTGGCAGGAATGATTGTATTTGAACATGTATGTTCAGGCAAGCAAATAGCAGATGTGTTGACTAAAGCCTTAGGTAGGCCTCAATGTGGACATTCTTGGCAAGTTGGGAACTTGTAAGTACAAAGTTCCCAAGTTGAGTGGGAGTTTAGGAATTAGTTGATATTTATTTGTTGTTATTTATAATTAGTCAGGGCCTGGTGTAACACCCTAATTTTATTCACTAATATGCCTTGTAGTTAGTTGTGGCTTTTAATGAAATAGAATGGTGAATTTTGGCTAAGAGAAGGGAGAAAAGGAATGAATTCAAATTAAATTAAAAAACGTAGTGGCCAAATTGTAAATTGCCAATAAAACACAAGATTAATTATTTTCCCAATTAATTGAATTTAATTTTAGTTAATTAAGAAAAATAAAGGGTAAATACATTATTGGAGCAATCTTGGTCATATAACTCAAAGTTGACAAGTCAAAGTTGGACTTGTGCACAAACTAATTAGGGAGATTTTTGGAAATGCGTGAGATATTTATTATTTCCCTTTTTATCATAAATTTCTCTACACATGGAAAATAAGAGGAAAATATATGTTGGTCAATTAATTATGTCAAATGGCATTATCAAAAAACCCAAATAATTAAATATTATTATGTATAAAGATGATCACATGTTTAAATTGCAATAAAATATTTTATGTTGACCAAAGGAATGAGATAAATGGAGAAAACCCAAATGCTTTATGAAGGACCCTAAACGGCGTGAACTTGGGCCAAGGAAAGAGGAGAAATTTTGTTTCAATTGGAATAGGATACATGACACAAGTTATTAAGGGATAAGCTTGGAGAAAAAGTTGTCATAGAAATTTATTACACAAATATATTTTTTTAAAATAAAAGAAAGAGAAATGAGATATTTTATTTTAAATGGCTTCATCTCTTTTCCCATTTCATTTTCACTATCAAGCATAAGAAAAAAGTCTTAAGAAAGCTTAAGAAACCTAAGGTTCATGAGAGAGCCAAGAAGCAAAATAAAGGTATGTGGTTGTGAAATTTATGTGTTCTTGCTTGCAAATTTATGGCACACCCTCTTTAACCTCTATGCCATCTTGAATACATGTTTACCAAGCAAATTTTCAAGGTGTAGGACAAGGGAAGGTGACGCCTAGAGAGAGAGAAGGAAAATCAAGAGGTAACCATAAAACCTAGATTTCCTTGTTGAGTTTACCTTGATGTTATGATTCTTGGCTTGATTGTGGTTGTTTCTCTTTATTTTGTAAAATTTGGGATGTAAAACCCTAAGGGGTTGTGCTGCCTAAATTTCCTCAAACCATGTTCAATTATTGTATAAATGGTTAATCAAGTAATTAGGGGAGAAAAGGAAGAAGCTTTAAAGGTTAAATCTCAAAATCACAACTTCCCCTTTATCTTAGAGAAGTTTCGGCCAAACCTTGTGGGGGGGGGGATAGAGCTAGAATTTGAGCAATTTGATGGTTCCAATATGTTCAGGAGGGAAAATTGTCTAAGGTTGATATTGAACACTTTATGAGATAAACCCTAGAATGTGAAATTGCAAAAATAGCCCTAAAACCTAAATTAGGGTCTGTCACAGGAAAAACTGTCATTTGGCAGAGATTTTGTGAAAACCAAGGTGAAATATGGATTTCTTGGGCAAAAATATGTAAGAATAAGCTAGGTCAAAATTTCTTGAAAAATACCATTGGATCCAGTCCCAAGGTGGCGGCACCAGGTCCCAGGGTAATTTTGTAGTTTAGACTAATATAACCAACAAAACCACTTTGGAAGAGTCTAGAGTGGTACATTCATGAGTTTTAACCTAATTCTTGTACATTTGGATTTTTAAGACCTGACTGTTGAGCCGAGTCATTGACACAAAATTCAAGGAACCTATTTTTTGTTACAAAAGGGATACAAGGTAGTAACTTTATCTCTCATACACTATATGAATGTTGATATATTGTATGTTGCTATATTTTGTGATATGAACACATGCCTAGGGTATATTACCTAGCTTTGGTTTGGGACCCAACGGAGGTACACGAACAAGTAGGGGATCTAAACAGTCATTTGACCCTGAGCATTGTGTACACACACTTTATAGTATAAATTCTCATTTTACATTATACGGTGTATTGCATATTTAATTTTCACATTTTATATGATTGATTGTATATTAATACTGAGATTCATTTGAATCTTACCCATTTTCAAATAAATAAATGTTCCAGCAGAAGCTAACAGCTCCAAGGTCAAGGCAACAAATACTGCCAGCTGATGTGTGTGGTTACGTGAGTCGAGCTATTGGTTATATTATTAGTTTATTTTGTTACTTTTGGACATAGTATATATACTTTTAAACACTATGGGGAGACTCCAATATGTAAACAAGTACTTTTTTTCAGTACATTTGTATTATTTCTATATGCTTATGGACCTATGCCTTTATCACTCTGCGCATATCAAAAAGTTAAGGGGCTTGACATTTTAGGTATCAGAGGTAAAAATGGTTCTGGCATTATCAAAATGGTATACTGATATGGTCTTGTTTACATGGTGACAAAAAATCATGATCAGCGAAAGCAAGCAACGTGAGGGATCACAAGCGTTAGTGAACCACAGTCCACCAGAACAGTGAATTACTAATGAATGATAGTATTTTGATTACTATATAATAGGAGGTCTTTGTATAAGACAAATAGCGAGAAAGAGTGTACCAGCTGTACCAGTGTATAGTCCTGAGCTGTGGCTAGTATCGCCAGTGTGGTCACTGTTTGGGGAGATAAGGCATTCATTGATGGATGAGTTAGAGGAGGATCTAAGTAAGTTGGATAGCTCTCGAGTTAGGATAGTGGATGTACAGTACTACCTGTAGCTAGACTTAGAGCTGTAGGAATACATTAAGGGTAGATATCACCTATGCTATGGGCATATGACACTCCCAGTGGCTATATCTCTCATTCCTAAGGGGCATAGAGTCACTGTACCGGATTCAGGATCAGTTGGAGGTTCATTTGTTCGACGAGTTTTGGGTCAACAACACTATGGATTTCTTTCCATACTCAACATACTTGAACTGACTGAAGATTAATATCGTCGAGAGGGGCCTAAATCGAAACTTCTGGGAGTTTCTGGAGAACATGATTGACCTGGTACGGATGTACATGTTCATCGGGTGATGTGGGGCCCATGTAGTATATTTTGGGCAATCAGAGGTAGTTAGCATGTCTTTTGAGGCAAGGGCAGTCACACAAAACCAACAGATGGAAGCTGATAGAGTTGGTGTCAGTGTTTTGGGCAGGTGCATAGAAAGTTAAGCGTGCTCAACCCAAGGTAATCTAGGATGGTGACCCCCTGAGAAGCTATATGTATATTATGATATAGGATGTAAAAAGGACAAGTATGTGATATATAGTAGATTATAGGTTGTATGATATTTCTAGCTTTCTTTAACTACTATAATTATCTTATATATTATTTTTTACCTATATGTGTACATGAATTATTATGAAATGTTGAAAAGGCCCTTGTATTTATATGAAATTTTATTTCTTCTCTATTTTCATGTAGAGTAAATTATAGAGATGGCGCAAACAGGAGGAATTAGTAGAGGCCGACGAAAAGGTAGAGGAGAGTTGATAACACAGATCAAGAGGATATATCTAACCTGATCCAATAGGAGATTATGGGATATTGACTCAACAGCAGGCTACTATGAACGAGATCCAAGAGGAGCTGCAAGAGGTGCAGCAGAGGCAAGATCACCTATAGGAATTGGTTAGGGGGAAGGTGAGAAAGATCTGCCCAAGGAACCCCAACCAGAGGATATTTTGTCAAAACTTGGGGCCGACATATAAACCTGGGTAGGCAGGTTTAGCAAGCAATAACCTCTTGTCTTCCAGGGGAGAATTGATCAACAGTTAGTCAAAGACTGGTTGTCACATTTGGAGAAAATATTAAATATTCTGTGGTGCCCAGATGAAATCAAAGTCTTGCTGGCGATTTATAAACTGGAAGGTGATCGATCGATAATGGAAGAACACGGAAGTAATTCTGCGGAGAAGGAATATTCCAGTAATATGGAAATTATTCCAACAAAAGTTTAACAAAAAATATTTCCCCCTTCTGTTAGGAGAAAAAAAGAGCAAGAATTCCTCAGCATACAATAGCAAGACAAGGAGAGCTTTGATGACTATCTAGCTAGGAATATTTGATTGTCTCGATATTCGGCACACCTAAAATATCAGGCTGACTAAGAATGGAGTGCGGATATGATGCTTGAGAGATGTTCCATTTTGGTAACATCAGCCCATGTTTTGGTTGGCAATTTAGCCAGATTTTGATTAGCTTGTAAGGCTAAAAGAGTTTCAATTGGAAATCCATAATGAGAACTTCCCAAACTGTTAATATATCAGTTTTATAAATCTTCATCTCCTTTATGCATATATCCTCATTCTGCATCTAATAATTTAACGATCCAAAGATGAATGAAAAATTGGTTTCAAGGTGTTACACTGTATTCAACAAAGCCGTTGAAGGATGTCGTGTCCTTGAGAGAAACCAGTTAAACTTATCTTCTAAAAGAAATAACCAAAGTAAGGGTGTATCTGGTAGTGGAAATTCATTTCATAAACATAAAGATCAAGGTGGACAATCTAGGGGTGATAATAAGAGGTCAAATCAGGCTGGAGGCCATAAAGGCTAGGGCTTTTTAGGAAACAGAACGTGCTGGCATTGTCGTAAACCATTTGACCCTGGCAAAACCTGCAGTAGTACTCCAATGAGACCGAATCCTACCAAACAGCTTACTTGCTATGTATGCAACAAATTGGGCCACAATTCCAAAGATTGCTCATATAAATGTCAATCGAAGGAGATGAGGCCCAGAGTTTCAGGCAAGGTTTATAGAATAATACAGGAGGAAGCTCGAAAGTCTCCGGAATTGATGCAAGGTATGGTTTCCCTCAATGCCAACTTAGTGTATGTTATGTATGATTCGGGCACTAGTCATTCATTCATTGTATATGACTGTGTGAGATGGCTAGACATGAAAGTACATAATTCCTGTATGATATGACCGTGTCTACGCCTACAGGTGCTAAAATCATCACAGTCGATGTTTGTTTAAAATGTGTGGTAAATGCCAAAAGGCATGAATCAATCATGGATTTGATTTGTCTACCACTGGAAGGATTAGAAATAATACTGGGGATTGACTAGTTGATGGTGAATAGTATATTGCTAGACTGCAAAGCGAAGAGGGTTATATACCCTAATCCACAATCTCAAGTCAGCAGAATAACCAACCTTAACTTTCTTTTGACCGCTAAAGCTGAGAGATGACTATAAAAAGATTGTCAGGGATACAAGGTGTTCTTTTCCCTGTAGTTAGAGGGAAGAGTAGCCTTAAAAAGTATTCCTATAGTAAAAAAGTTTCTAGATGTATTTCTGAAAGGGATTACTTCCGGATAGGAAAGTAGAGTTCTCGATTGATCTTAGGCCGAAGCAGGTCCAATTCTAAAGCACTACAGAATGGCTCTAAATGAAATGGTGGAATTGAAAAAGTAGATAGAGGAGCTTTAGAGAAATGGTTAATTTGACCCAGTATCTTACCATGGGGAGCTCCAGTGCTCTTTGTTAAAAAGAAGGATAGAAGCCTCATACTTCGTATAGGGTATAGGGAGTTGAATAAGGTGACCATTAAGACTAAACGATTCACCTGCCGTGTTCATGGACTATATGAATAAAATATTTCTTTCATATCCGGACCAGTTCATAGTAGTCTTCATTGATAACATTCTGGTATACTCGCAGAGTAAAGAAGAACACGAGCAGTGTCTAAAAATAGTATTTAATATATTGAGGGATAAACAACTCTATGCCAAGTTGAGCAAATGTGAATTATGGCTCTATACGTTAAGTTTCTGGTTCACATAGTCTCACAACAAGGGGTCCCGATTGATCCTAGCAAGGTAAAAGCAGTACTGAACTGGAAGAGGCCAGAGACTGTCTTTGAAATACGCAGTTTTATGGGTCTTGCTGGGTATTATGGAAGATTTATATAGAATTCTTCCGAATAGCTTTGCCTTTCACAAAGTTGACAGAAAAAACTCAATATTTTGTGTGGGACAATAGTTGCGAGAGGAGCTTCATGGATTTGAAGCATATATTAACAATAGCACCAGTGCTGATGATCCTAGATGTATAGTTTACTTATGTTGTTTACATAGATACCAGTAGGCATAGATTGGGATGTGTGTTGATGCAAAAGGGCCAAGTAGTGGTGTATGCATCTTATCAGCTGAAACCTTATGAATTAAAATACCCCACTCACGATCTTAAGTTGACGACTATTGTATTTGCTTTGAAAATCTGGACTATCTCTATGGTGCGACCACAACTGCTTGAAATACCTGTATGATCAGAAAGAGCTAAACATGAGATAGCACATATGGATGGAGTTGTTGAAAGATTACAATCTGGAATTCAAATATCATCCTAAGAAGTCTAATATCATTACTGACGTATTGAGCTATAAATAAGTGCAAGTAGCAACCATGATGATTCGCAAGCAGAAACTGATCAAGGATTTTGATGAGCAACAATAACATCAATCAGGTATATAATGACCTGAGGTAAGCAATTGAAGAAGCACAACTGCAAGATAGATTAGCACTGTCTATCAAGGATATGATTGCTAGGGAAGAAACTTAGGAATACGGCTTGTCACCAAGCAAACTAGTCAGATATCATAAACAGATATATGTTCCACCATAGATAGAGCTAAAACGACAAATCCTGGAGGAAGCACATAAGAGTAAATATACTCTACATCTAGGGCCTACCAAAATGTACCTTGAATTAAAGTCCCTATATTGGTGGCCAAGAATGAAAGGAGATGTGACTAGATTCGTCTCTCGTTGTTTCATGTGTTAGAAAGTGAAAGTTGAACATCAATGACCATCAGGGCTTCTACAAAACCCTGAGATTCTTGAGTGGAAGTGGGAAAGCATTACCATTGATTTTCCAATGGGGTTGCCCAAGGTCAGAAATCATGATGCCATTTGGGTAATAGTTGATAGATTCACAAAGACAGCCTACTTCCTACATATTAGCATTCACCACTATAAAATAAGGAATTAGTAGCATGCCTCCTATGACACTTCTTTAAAGAAGCACCATAGATAATTGTTTAACAAAAAAAAACAAGCTAAGAAGCTACAACACTTCCTAAAATAAGTGACATAGCTTGTATTAGGCCTGTGTGGCATTCTCCTTAACAAGCTACATAAAACATTTATAAGGAAAAAAGGAAAAATGAAAGTCCCAGCTATGACACTTTCTTAAGAAAGCACCATAGCTAGGTTACTTTTAGAAAACATTTTTTTAAATTTTTGGTGCCTCACACTGTTGCCTTTGTAAATTCATTCTCAAACGATAGAGCATATAGTTCTTTGTTTATCCTTTTTCCATATGGTTTATTATTGAATATCTCACTGTGTCCTCATGTTCCCCCCTAAATTCTTCTCCTATAACATACATAATCTCTACTTTACGTATGTTTCTTATATTGCTTGCTTCACTGATGAATTGAATGTTGCTTTATGCATGCACATGTTATTCCCCCATTGCCACACCTGCCAAGGCCACAATGGCCTTGGCAGGCATATGGCCATAATTGGCCTTGGCATTTTGTCGAGGCCACTGAGGCCTTGTAAAGGCTAGTGCCGGCCTTACTCAAGGTTTAATAAAGAAACCTTGGTCGGTGCTTGCTTGAAGCTAGGCACGCCACCTTGGCTGGTGCTTTCCCCACCAAGCACCGGCCAAGGTTTATCCATTAAACCTTGGCCGGTGCTTGGTGGGACAAGTGCCAGCCAAGAGTGTGCTCTTAGCCAGCACTTTCTCCACCAAGCACTAAGGTTTATTGAATAAACTTTAGCCGAAACTTGGTAGGGCAAGCTTCGGCCAAGGCCCTCTAAGATTGTAGTATTGGCAGGCATACAAGTGGCCTTACATGTGTAAAAGTTCTCTTGCTTCTCGATCTATATATTATCTAGACTAAGGAGAGAGTGAGAGATCAGACACCACGCGCATAGAGACTGAGCTAGAGTAAGAGTGAGATCATAGAAGATGATCAAGCTTTGATCTTCACCTTCATTCCCCCTTCTTATGCTAAGGACATGCAAGCTGATTTTTAGCTAAGGCACCTCGTTAATTAAGGTATGCTTTAGCACCTTCTTTTCTTATTTATTTATTTATTTTGCAATTATCCTTCTTTCCTTATGTAATTTAGATGGTTTTGGCATTAATTGTCTTAGTATTTTTACTTCCATTTAATTTGCCAATGCTTTAATTTCCCTTAGAATTATTTCAATAGGGGGAATTAGATTATAGTTTTTGTATTTTAACTTATCTAATTTGTTTTCATTTAATTACAAGCTAAAAAGTTGGTAGTTTTACTATCACCATTCATTTATTCACTTAGCTTCACGTGAATAATGGAGACAATAATATATACTGAACTTTCTAGTCTTAATTTTCATTTATCTAACTTAATAATAATAATAATGGTAATCACTATTCATTTGTCTTACTTTATATCAATTAAGGTTATGTTTGAAGGCTACACTACTGTAGAAGGCACTTTTAACACCCGTTTTTGTACCCTTTATATGACTATTTTTAGGGGGCGTTTATGTGATTGTCGTTGAAAATTCAAGAAAATACAACTATTGTTAAACAGTCGTGGTAATAGACATACAACAACTGTTTCGAAAAAACAGTCATTGTAAGTGTTGTATCTGAGAGATACAACGACTATTTTAGCATAACAGTCGTTATATCTCAATTAGAATGACTATTTTTAATAAAACAGTCGTTGTAACTATATGTTTTTTTTAATATATTTACATTTTACTCATTACAACCACCAATGTCATTAGAAAACCACTAACCCAGACAATTATATTTTGAATCTCTAAAGTTCTATCAAGACATATAGCGCATATATAATCATAACATCATTTTAATGTTCAAACTTCAACTTTTAATGTAAATCATGACAATCAAATGGCCAAAGAGATGACATGATTCCGTATAACCTCTATGCTTCATCATCATTTTCCAAAGTGTTCTATATAAAGCATAATGCCGTAAAAAATTCAAAGTACTCATAAATAAGAAACTAAGAAAGTAACAGGAGGAAAAGTATCCGAATATGCAAACTTAATATAGCATTGTACAAAACCACTGCACTATGTAAAAAAACCTCTACACATCATCACCCCTCTATGTGTTGTAGAAGATGTCCTGACAAAAGGTCTCGGATCAAATTAAAGTCTTCGATTATGTAGAGGTCCTGATTACCAAAAATCTGTCCTCAAAATGGAGAATATGTTAACATAAATCAATAAATTGAATGAAATAACTAACAATTCAATTACAAGAAAAGCAATGAAATTCAATTGAGAATCAAGAAATGATCACCTGTTCAGAATTAGTAGTAATAACACTGAAAATGATGTTATACATATATAGTATAACATAGACACTGCACTTAGTTTTCCCTAATTTCTGAGGGCACTATACATCAAAAGCAAATGGTAAAAAAGAATAAAGGCATATGTAAAGCAATAGTCAATCAAAGAACTTGAATGTAAACAACTTACCTTTGGCTGGAACAACTTTGTTGGAACACTTTATATAACATGTCTTCAATTCACTGTAATAATTAAAATGATAAATAGAAGATATTAAAACAATTGAGTAAAATAAAAAATCATTAATTGACAAACAAATTTACTTACGTGTTAAAAATGGTTTTGATATCTCTGTCTGGCTTGTGACCCAGTGAGTTAAACCAAAAGATGACATTGATAAAGGGACAAGTAACACAAAGACTCCAATGATAACTATAATCACATATATAGATTAAAATGAGGTTAGATAACATAATACTTCTTAGCAAAGTGAATATGTATAAACATATGAAATTAAGTTACTTGCCTTTCAACAATTGGTGCTAGATAGCAAGGCAGCTGAGTCTGGCCTATTGTATAGCCTACATAGCTCATTTGATCTTCCAACCTACTATTATTACGCTTTGATAGATTGCCAAGACATAAGAAGCCATATATAGTGTTGAGCTCTTGTTCTACACACATTTTGTGGAAGCAACTACCATAAAAATGAAATGAGAAATGACTCAGTAAATGTAAAAACCTAAAACTTCTAAATATCAGTGCATTAATTAAAGTTAAAAATTATAAATAAACTCACATGATTGCAAATGTGACCCATCCTATGTCTATCTCTTACAAAGATAGGAACTCTCTAATATCTTTGTTATCAATTCCAAAATTATACGAGATTGCACGACCCACAATCCTATAAGACATCTGCAAGTCGACCTTGTTAATTTGTTTATGAATATTTTACAGTTGTGCTAATAAGGGAAATTTTGTCACTTCTTCTTCATCCTAGTAACACACAAAAAAAGATTATAAGTAGGATGTTAAGGATCAACTAACAGTAAGGTATTTACTACTATTGGAGGGGCTAGCACAATCTGAACAAGATGTTGAGGCGAAAAGATAAAAGATCCTATTGCCTGACCTAGTCTACCAACCTTTTCATCGAGGAACAAGACATCTACACCTTTCTCCCCCAGTCGAGCACTTGTGATATTGACCTTACGTTGATCGTCCCAGATTTGGTTTTTATGGTGGGTGCTAGCATGCGTGTATACAACAGCATTAGCAACAACACACAAGTATAAGACATCCAAATAAAGAGTGCAAGGTTCTCCAGGCTCTAGTGAAGGACCAGGGTCACCATGTTTAACCTCTGGCGGATTGTAATTGCCTTTGGTACTGGGAAAGGTTGGGGATTCTTGAGTAAGATAAATGAAAGAATTAATTAAAATAACATAAGGAAAAACTCAATGTTATATTAAATGAAATTATTTACAAACCTAAGATCTAGGTTCATAACACCATCAAATTCATCTCACCATATAGCTCATGAAACAACTCTTCTTTAAGCTCTTCTCGAAGTAATTGACGCATTTGCACTGCTAGCTCTGCTCGAATTTCCTCTCGAACTCTAGCCACAAACTCCTTACTCATTTCACCTTGTCCATAAGGTTGTGAACCTCATCCAAAGTATCTTGAGATACCAACTCCCCTTGCCTCCCCTCTAACTTGACCAGGGTGATCTAGCTTCCCAAGCACCATTGCTAAGATGTCCATCCTTCCAGTTTGAGTAAAGGAACCCTGGTTGCTCTACTCTTCAAGTTCATCCTGTAGGATGAAATGGATAAATAAAAAGTAATTACATGGAATCTTATTAGGAAAATAAAACACACTTAAGTATACTTGTTATTAGATACTCATAATCCTTTTAGCTACATCAGTAACGACTGGATTTATATATTTTTCTCCCTTAATCCTCCATACTTTCTATTGTTTGTGACATGGGGGAGGAGGTGGCGCCTGCACAACAATACTAGGATCTGCTTGAGTTGCTTCCTCCAATTTTTTCATTTCAGCTTGCATCATCTTCTTTTCTAGCTTATGATAACCCCCACGCGACATGTAATGTGTATAATTGTTTTTAGCTCACCTCCCTTTATTTGATTGACTCAATTCCTATATAAATAAAGAATAAAGAAATTTGAGTTAGTGAGGTTAAGTAAGTTCAAGTAAGATGTTCCATATTAAGATGAACAAAATATATCTACCAAAAATTTAGGATCCTGGTGCGATGCCACAAACAACCTCCAATCATATGGAGAAAGAAATGAATACTCTTCACAAGGATCCCTATTGCTTTTTGACCCTCGAATGTACTTGGTTGTGAGAGTGGACTTGAAATCTTTCTATTGCTGATGAACTTCCCCCATCCAATGATTGTACATCTGCCTCATATTAGGGACATCATAGATTGCTACAAAGCAAAATATATAATAGTTATACATAAACAAATAGAAATAAAGATGGAGATGAATATAGAACTTTATATACCAAAAGTTGTCCCCAAATCATAGCCTTTGTGTCCTTTAAAACATTCCTTCAAGTAGAAATTAAAATAATAACTTTGTTCTGACCTAAAAAGCCAACATAGCTAATGAATATGTATCCCTCTTCACCGAGTGGATTCAAATTAGTATCAAGTTCCACGTGAACCCTCTCCTTCTCTTCCTCATGATGTTTGACCAATGAGTGCAGCTTCGTGCTTCCTCTAGCCTTTTCCTAAATAGGAGAGCCACTTGAGTTACCTAAATCTGTACTTGCCATGTTCCTACTAAGAAATGAAGGTAAGATATGATAAGTAAATTGCAATTAAATGAATTCTTTAAATAATGCAAAGTCTTACTTTATGTGTTTTCCCAAATTCCTTAACAATGATCAATTCTAGCTGCACATTCATCATCATCTACCAATTCCACTTTAGTTGGTCTAAGTGGATTTGTAGGGAAAGAAGGTGTGCCGTCAACATTCAAACTTAGATTACCATCCTTATATTTTTTACTTTGGAGTACAAAAGACAATTTCTCATTTACTGGATCAATGACATAAAACACTTGTTTTGCCTGGCTTGCTAGAATGAATGGCTTATCTTTATAACCAACTCTATCAAAATCAACTGAGGTAAATCCAAATTGATATATTTCAATGGCATTATTGTTAACCCACTTACATTTGAATATAGGGACTCTTAACTTAGTGTAGCTTATCTCCTATATATCTTCAATAACTCCATAATAGACTATGGACACCAATATAGGGTTCTTGTCTTTGAAACTAGAATGCATTGCTTCAGCTACCACCATCACCCTACTATTTTGCATAATACTTCTCTTATCCTAGGCTTTTATGTAGAAAGAATACCCGTTTAGATCGAAACCACCCCAAGTTATGACCTTAAAAGAAGGCCCCTAAACTAACCATTTGATTGTCTCAGAAACACTAGTCTCGTGCGATATGTTTTCCTTGAACCACTCTATGAAAGTCTTGTTTTGCTCATTATCTATCTGTATGTCATTTTTTCTTGGATATATCTCCTTCAAACTCTTTATGTGTTTATTTAAGTATGGATGAACTTCGTTCATATTATTTAAGATATACAAGTGTGCTTGCAACACCTCTTCACAACACATACTCTTTACTTTAAGCTCTCATGTTCCCTTACTTGTACCCTTTTCATGACGAGATTGGGCTTTTGACCTTGATAGATATTCTTTATAAAAGTCCATATCCTCTTCAATGAGATATCTTTCCACAATTGAGGCTTCAAGTCAATAAGGATTTTTAGAATACCCTTTTAAGTTCTTTATGTATTACTCAAAAGAGTACATCCACCTTAGATAAACTAGGCTGCATAGTCTTATCTCCCTTACCAAATGAGCTATTAAATGCACCATTATATCGAAGAATCGGGAGCAAAATATATCTCTAGTTAGGAAAGAATGGTATAACCCTTATTTTCTAATTCATCTAACTTTCCAATGTCAACAACTTTGCTATAAATAACATTAAAGAAACTGCACAACCTTGTTATCGTGCTTCGCACATCATATTTTATAATGCCTCTAATAGCTACTGGTAATAGTTGTTGCATTAAGATATGGCAATCATGGGACTTCATTCTTACTAACTTGAAATCTTCCATTGACACAAGTCTACTCATATTAGAAGAATACCCTTGTGGCACCTTAATGCCATGCAAACACCCACACAAACTTCTTTTCTCAGCTTTTGACAATGTATGCACTACTGGCTCCATATACGCCTTCTTACAATCATCTCTTAGTTTTGGATGTAGCTATTCTTTTATTCCCATTTCAACCAAGTCTAGCCTCATACTAATTCCATCTTTTGTCTTCCATAGTATGTACAAAAGCATACCAACAAGGCTATCACATAGATTTTTCTCCACATGCATCACATCAATACTATGTCTTACATTAAGACTATGCCAATATGGAAGATCAAAGAAAATTGTCCTCTTCTTCCATATGTTCTTCTCACCTATAGTCCTCTAATTCTTACCAAAAGTGATATTGATTCTTTCCGCCGACTACAAACCTCAACTCTAATTAATGCCTTCAGAGCCATTACATTCTCCGACAAACTGTTAAAAGTCTTCTTTAGCTATGGTACAGGTAGAATTGAGGAAGAAATCATCTATGACTAAGGTAGATTATTTTTCTACCATACTTAAGTTGATGGAAGTGTGTGCTTACTTCACATATCGAACATGCTTTATGACCCTTCACACTATAACCTAACAAGTTCCTATATGCAGGTAAGCCGTTAATCATAGTGAAAATCATTACACGCAGCTTAAAGGACTATTAGTTATATAGATCAAATACATCTACGCAATCCTCCCACAACTTCTTTAAGTCCTCTATCAAAGGTGCCAAGTAGACATCGATATTGTTCCCCAGCTGTTTTGGTCCTAAAATCATCATAGAAAGCATCATATACTTGTATTTTATCTACAACTAGGGAGGTAAGTTGTAAATCACCAGCAGAACTAGCCATTCACTATGTGTAATACTAAAAGTACCATAAGGATTGACTCCGTCTATGCAAAGCCGAAGCTGAAGCTTTCTTGGTTCGCTGTAAATTCCAAGATACATTTCATCTATTTTCTTCCATTGTGAAGAGTCAGCCGGGTATCAAAGGTATTTTCCATCACATATTCTATCATCACAATCTATCTCAACTTCTTCGCTTCTTTTGCGTTAGTAAACATTCGTTTAAACCACATAACGATTAGAAGATACCACAAAACCTTTAAAGGTTTCTTTTTACTTGTCTCATCACCACACCTAGCACCTTTCTTCACTTTATATCTAGAAGTTTTACATTTCGGACACCGACTTAATCCTTTATACTCATTTCTATATAATACGCAATCATTAGGGCAAGCATGTATCTTTTATACTCTATACCCATCATAAACAAGATTTTCTTGGCCTCATATGTAACGCCCCAAATTTTGATTAAGGGCTAATGATAATTATTGTGAATGATTTTGTAAATCAAAATGGATTTGAGATTCGAATAATCAATGAAAATGCCCAATACTCTATATTTTAGCATGATTATGTGACAAAGTAATTTAAAGGCTAAAATTAGAGGGAATGGTACATGGATGAAGAAGAAAGGAACTTAATTATCTGTTATGTGGTGATTTAAGTCAATGTGCCAAAATCAGAAAGAAATTGAAAGAATAGGAACTATTGGATAATTAGTTAGTGATTAATGAAGAAATTAATGACTAACTAAAGAGAAATGAGGAGTCTAACTAAATAGCTAATGAGCTAGATAGTGTAACTATATGGTTGCTTATTTAGTGAGAAATGAGGAGATTTGGACATGTGGCATTGAGTGATCATGCATGAAGGGAGTGGTTAGAGAAGAAAAGTCAACAATCATTTTTTTAGCATTTTTCTCTCCCTCTCCCTCTCTCTTATGCGTATGGACAAGGGAATGGGGGTAGAAATTCTGCCTCCTCCTTCATCATCACACATTCTCTCTCTCCAAGCTCTCTCTTGTGCCCCATTTTTGAAGAAGAAAGAGGAAGGAAAAGCTTGAGATTAAGGTAAGATTTTGACTTCAAATGCCAAAATCTCCTTCTTTAAAGTTGTTCCTTGGGTTAAGAGCATCATTTTCATGGTTTTAGATTTACCATTGGTGGTGATTTGAACTCTCAAGGAGATATAGAGTTTGGAGAATCAAAGTACTCATTTTGGAGAAAGTTGAAGAGGTGAGTGAGTTGAGCATTTTGATATAAGTTTTGTGGCCATTTGGTTAAGTTGGAATTTCTGGGAATTTAGCCCTATTTTCAAAAATTAGGGTCTTGTGGTGTTTGAGTTGTTGTTGTCATGGATATAGTGCTTTGAGATGTATCTTGGATAGATAGAATTTGATTAAAGCTTAAATGCCAAGTTTGACAATTTTGGGATTTTTGTTGAACATAGGCCAAAAATAGAACATATAGATGAAATGCAAATTTGGTTATTTTGATTTTTTCATTGTGTTCTTTGTGGAAAATTGTGTGGGAGTAGTCTTGGATATGAATTTTGAACCATTGGGAACTTAGTTTTAAAAGTTGTAAGTCTTGGTTAGTGAAAAACTCTGTTCTGGCAGTGGCTTTGCATGGACGTTTTAAAATAGCAAATGGTGTTAAACAATTCTGAAACTTTCCAGTCTTAAATTTCACTTTCCAAGCTTCAAAATGGACATATATTTCATGTTATTTCAATTTGTGAGATAGGAGTTATGACTGTCCAAAGTTTGATGTTAAATCTGGGAACAATTATGGAGTAGTGTGGACATTTCTTAAATTCAGTATTTGTGTGGTGATTTCTAGTAATGTTCCATATTTTTCTAGTAAATAGGACTTAAATAGATTTCAATGGGCTTTGGGATTACCTCATTTCGAGTTTTCTAGAATTAGTTATGATTTTTCAAAGTTTAGCCAAGAAACAGAATTTTCCTGGCCGCAGCCAGAAAATTCTTGGCTACAGCCAGAAACCTTCTGTGCTGTTTCTGGTCGTAGCCAGAAAATTCTTGGCTGCAGCCTGAAACTTTTTGTGCTATTTCTGGCCGAAGCCAAAGGTTTCTTGGCTGCAGCCGACCCCTGTTTTCAGCACCGTGTGATTTTGAAAAGTGGTTTCTAACCTAGTACTTTCCAATCTTTGTAGGCTATTGTTAGAGACTTTCATAGCTACTTAAGGGACTTTAATGATAACCAAAATTAAGTGTTTTGAAGTCAATTGAGTATTGGAATAAGTGATAATGCACCGTCCTTAATTATAACTATAGGGTTTGATATTTGCCCGGAACGTAGAAGGCCTACGCCTGAACAAGGACCGAAAGAACAATGTAACGACACTTTATCCTATATCATGTTTAATGCATTGTTTGTACGTATTTATCATTGAATGATGCTGATTGGGTCCATGGCGAGTAGCTCGGCCTTGAATGTTGTTAATTGGGTTTGTGGCGGTTAGCCCAACCTTAAATATTGCTAATTGGGTCCGTGGCGGGTAGCTCGGCCTTGAATGAATGATTGATTCGCAGTGGGTAGCCCGGCTTTGAATGCTATGTAGCTGAATTGTGATATATACGTACATGCTTTGTTTAATTATACATCATATACATAAACTGTTGCTACTGGGATTCTTCTGAATCTCACTCTTTCCAAATAACATTTTTAGCCAGGGCTAGTAGATCTCGGTACAAGCAAGTGAGCAAGGATGACTAGGATTGCCAGTGGTAGTCTTAGTTTCTTTTTTTGGTTTTTGGTTATCATTTGGACAACTGTATCTATATATTGGATTGACCATAGATTTGTAATTGTTGTGTATACCCGGTTTGGGAAACTGAGATGGGCAATGATGCCCTGTAAAACTCTTGGATTAATGATATTATCCCGGGTAAATATCGGGAATTTTATTAGTACTCTGATATTGTATATGTGACGAACCAATCAGGCCAATTGTTTTTGTGAATGAAAGGATGGAGATCTTGTGATACAGGTTTTTGGAAAAATATTTTTAATTACTCTCGATCTCTTATCCAATTATAAAATGTGTTTATACACCTAATCCTAGACTTGATGACAGTGGGGGTTACATCATACACACATTTGGAAGTACATTATCCTCTGGAAACATATCACACAACAATTCAAGTAACAATGTGAAACTACTATCAGTCCACCCACAAGTTGCCTTTAAGTTGACCAAGTGCAAAATACCTTACAAGTATGTATACTTAATATACCCAGGGTACAAAGGTGTCTCTACATCACTCCACATGCTATCATATATAGGCGATTGTGAAAAACATTCTACCTTAACATCATAAATCATTTTCTCCATTCTATCATCATCACTAATGATTAAAATTTTGTTATGATTAACTTAATGTTTTTGTAACAACTCAGATATTAAAATTAAAATTATTGTGTAAAAGGGAGGTACTGAAAATTCAGAATTGATGACCAACTCATTATTTCCTTATTCATGTTGTTAACATTTGCCCTTTTTTGTAGCACTTTGAACCTACAATACTTAATGCCACTGGTGTGGAAAGGAATTAATATTTTAATTTGATTAGGATGACATGAATACCCCTTCCCAAAAACCAAATGGTTAGGATTTGAATTAGATTTATAAAACTGTGATTTTTTAAATTAATTCCTTATGTCGAACATAACACTTTCAACAAGATTTGTACTGTGTGTGTGTATAAATGTTAGGAATTCCCAAAAGCCAATCTAAATTGTTTAGTTTTCTTTGATATTAGTATATTTTACAAATTTTTTTTAAAAAAATTTAAGTGGTCATATAATTTTTTTCAAAAATAAGTTGTATGTGAGCTCAAATTCTACCATATGGTCATCCTTGACCAATAATTCACTCATCATGGAACCTACCGAGCAGTTTAGGTAAAGACTCCATTTTTAAACCTTTTTTTGTGGAAGATGCTATTATTCCAAACTCACAAAACAAAACAAAAACAAAAGTAGTTTTTCCCAGAGAAACATGGCAACACGGTTGAAATAGGAAAATTAAAACTTGAACTAACACAGACTAAATAACTAAATTTTAAAATAGAGTGAGAGTGGGAGGACATGGATCAGAATTTGAAGCTTTAGAAAGTAAAACACCCAAACTCTGTGTAGTAGATTTTGCAAATTTGGAATTTCAATATCCAAACTTCCCTCATTGCTGAACAAAATATATGCACGCATTCAAATTTCCATAAAGACAGAATAGGCCAAGAATGTAAAGGTGGGGATTCGAGGAATTGCCAAGAAAAAGAAGGGAGCGGAGCCATCGACAGAGCCAAACTCAGAAGTTGGTGCTGGCATGAACTGATAAAGGAATAGGAAGCGCGAGAGGGGCGGAGAGGCAGAATTGTGAAAGGGGGCTGACGAGGTGGAGAGGGGCCGGAGAATGATAAGTGAGAGACCCAAAGAGAATTGAGGTGCAGGCGGATAAGGATGCATGAGAAACCAAACATAATTGAAGTAGAGGCGTAACTAGCTGGAATGGAGCGATAGAGCTAGTGTATGGTCGGAGAGGGGGCGAGAAAGTGGGAAAGAAGCACATGGTAAAGGAATTTTAGGAGGTTTCAATAACTGTTATAATTTAACAATCGTTGAATAGCAAAGCTTTCAATGACTGTTAATGAAAACTTTCAACGACTGTTAACTAGAACAGTCGTTGAAAGCTCAGGTTTCAAAAAATGTTAAGAATAACAGTAGTTGAAATATGCCTTTCAATGACTGTTTTTCTTAACAGTCATTGGATGGTATGTTTCAATGACTGTTTTCTCAAGAACAGTCTTTGAAACATTAGATTAATTTCAAAAATGCCATCGTGTGCTTTTCTACTACTGTTATTTGAAAACAGATGTTAATTAGTTATGTAAATTATACTATTTATAGTAGTACTAATAATAATAATAAGGCGTCTACGATAGATTAAAGCAAATATTTAGGATGTAATGGCACTTGTATAGCAAGAGCCATAGCTCCCTTCACCATTTAATTAATTAATTAATTAATTTTATATACTAAAGGGTTGCTATGGTGCTTAGTGTCCAAGTGCCTTAGCTTTTATATACCTTCTACGCCGCTTAAGGTAAAAGTGCCATACAAGGTATACAAATTTGCTGCCCCCACCATTATTGTCATCTTTCTCCTGCATCTTCCCAAACTCCATTTTCCATATCTAATTCCTCCCCACTCTACCTTTCCTTATCCATTATCCCCACGCCCTCCTCTCTTTAATAGCTACTATTAGAAGTCTCGTTGCTCCCCACTTTTTGTTTTTCTTGTCTCCATGTACGCATTTCTTCAAAAAATTTTGGTCACCGCACTTCCGTTACAGTACAAAGCTTGGTTACCCACATGTTCTTTGCTTTGTCTCAGCTTATATAAGAAGTTTCCCAACTCCTAATTTTTTTAAGTACATTTTCTTCTTATTCCTCTTTTTTTTTGTTGGTAAAATTTGTCATGAATATTATATGTGTGCTCATGATTTTTTTTAGGTATTTATTTGAAGTTTCAACTGTCTTCTTAAAGCTTGGTCTCCTGGTTGTTTTTTCCCTCTGTCTCAGCCTCTTACAAAAGTTATTGCTAGCTTGTAATTCTTTAAGTACATTTTTTTACAAAACCTTAAATCATACATTTTCATGCACCTTTTTAAATTTGGGTACCTGAAGATTTGTCATCAATTTGGAATAGTTGATTGCTTGAGATTTCTTATATGTCCTACCAATCATTAAATTAAAGAAGTATTGAACTAGTTAGAGCATTAAATATCATTGAACTATGTAATATTCTTTTGATTTATTTTTGTTGGGAGTTGTGAAAAATTATTATGATTCATGCTACAAGAATTAATTGGTTGATTATTTGTGACTTTAATGGTGTTTAATACTAGAAAATATTCAAGTTTGATGACATTATATTGCCCAATTTTTTAAAAAAATAAATGGCAGAAGATAAAAGTAATTAGTAACTGTAAGAGGCAAGCAACTAACTACTTTTAAAAATATGTTTAAGGTAAAGATGGATTGAAAATGGATGTCATCTGATCAATGCTTAAGGAAATATATAGATGGGGTGAAAGAGTTTATTAAATTTGGAAGCGAGTATACAAATGATCCTAACAAAATCTTGTGTCCTTGCTTATCTTGTTGTTATGGAAAGCGTATTAATCTACTTGATTTACTAGATCATTTAGTGTGTCATATAATTGATCAATTATATACATGATGGACAAGGCACGGGTGAGACGGATGATACACATACTGATCGAGTGCATACCATGATCGGTCCTTCTAATGAGTTTGACCCAAGCCTGTGTGATGATGAAGATGATGGTCTTCAATAAATGCTAAATACGGTTGAACGTGTGCTTCATAACTTTCCTCAAGAATTTGAGAAGTTGAAAGGTGATGGTGAGAAACCACTATATGTCGGTAGTACTAAGTACACAAGATTGCTAGTAGTGTTGAAATTGTACAACTTTAAAGCGCGATATAGATTGAATGATTCAGGTTTCACTGCATTGCTTGGACTTATGCAAGATATACTCCCAGAAGAAAATGTACATCCTACCAAGACATATAAGGCAAAGCAAATACTTGCTCTACAATTGGCATAGGTTATGAGAAGATACATGCATGCCCTAATGATTGCATATTATTTAATAATCAGTATGCAACATTAGAGAAGTGCCCTAAATACAATGCATCTCGATATGGGAAGAAGAAAGGAAAAAGTTCATTAAAGGTCGTATGGTATTTTTCCATTATTCTGAGATTAAAGCACTATACGATAATGTAGAGATTACTAAGCTATTGACGTGGCATATAGATGAAAGGGTTGAAGACACCAACCTTAGGCACCCTGCATATGCCCCTTAATAGAAAAAAATTGATCATAACCACCCTAACTTCTCAAATAAAGCAAGGAACCTGCGCTTTGCATTGTCAACTGATGGAATTAATCCCCATGGGGTTTAGAGTAGTACACATAGTACGTTGTTGGTGATATTGATGATTTATAACCTTCCTCCACACTTGATCATGAAATGTAAGTTTTTGATATTATCCATGTTAATTTCTGGGCCAAGGCAACCTGGGAATGAAATATATGTATATTTGGCTCCTTTAATTGATGACTTAAAGCTGCTTTAGGAGGAAGGCGTCAATGTGTATGATAGGTATAGGGGAAAAAGTTTCACTTTAAAAGCTATATTATATGGCACAGTAAATGATTTCACTACTTATGGTGCTTTGTCTACATGTAGCATCAAAGGATATTGTGTGTGCCCTATATATGAAGATGACACTCATTCAGTACGACTAGATCATTGTAAGAAAAATGTCTACATGGGACATCGAAGATTCTTACCATCAAAATATCATTGGAGGAACTGGAAAAAGGCTTTCAATAGTGAGTCAGAAGAAGGTAGCCCACCAAACATGTTGACTGGTGCTCAAGTTTTTGAGAAGGTCAAACATTTGGATAACAATTTTGGCAAGCCTTTACAAAAAAAATTGGGACAAGGGGCTGGAAAGAAGTCTATTTTCTTTGAACTTCCATATTAGAAGTCCTTATATGTAAGACATTTTTTTGATGTGATGTACATAGAAAAAATAATCTGTAATTGTCTAATTGGCACATTGCTTAATATGTTAGGCAAAACCAAGGATAGTATGAATGCTAGGTTGGATTTGGTTAACCTGGGAATCAGAGAAGAGTTGGGTCCGGTTGAGCAAGGGCACTGTACTTATCTACCTCCAGTGGCTTACACTCTGTCGAGGAAAGAGAAGAAGTTATTTTGTGAGTTTCTTGAAGGAATCAAAGTTCTAGAGGGCTATTCTTCAAATATAAAGAATCTTGTATTAGTGAAAGAGTTGTAGCTAAAGAACCTTAAATCTCATGATTGTCATGTGCTTATAGAGAATTTTGTACCAGTTGGTATACAATCAATCTTACCTAAAAAAGTAAGGAATTCTATAACTAAACCTTTCTTGTTCTTCAGGTTGATTTGCAGTAAAATGGTTGATTCAACAAAGTTATAAGATTTGTAAAGGCTAACTATTTGTACTCTATGTGAACTTAAAATGTATTTTTCACCTTCATTTTTTGACATTGTGGTCCATTAAACAGTACACTTAGTCAAAGAGGTTCAATTATGCAGTTCAGTGTACCTGACATGGATGTACCCGAATGAGCGATTTATGAAAATTTTAAAAGGGTATATGAAAAATAGATATCGATAGAGGGGTGTATAGCTAAGCACATGGTTAAAGAAGCAAGTGACTTCTATGCTGATTTTTTATCAAATGTTGACCCTGTAGGGATCCCGAAGTCTTGTCATGATGGGTGAAGACCAGGGAAAGGAACAAATAGGATTGATGTAATCAGGATATCAGTGACTGAATGGGAGCAAGCTCACTTTTATGTGCTACATAACACTGATGAGGTTGAAGCATATATTAAAGAATATAAGGATCCTCTTCGATTAGTATATGGTGAGAGGAATGAAAATTTGACAACAAAAGAGCACAACAAACATTTTCCAACTTGGTTAAAAAGTTGCATTAATGATGAGGTGGACAGAAATCCTGATTTATTTTCTGAAAACTTAAGATGGCTATCGAATGGACCAAGTTTAAATGTATTGTCTTATAATGGGTATGAAATCAACAGTTACACATTCTACACACAAGAACATGATACAAGGAGTACAATACAGAACAATGGGGTAACACTTGTTGCTGATTCGTGGAACTAATCCAGTGCCAAAGACATACATCCTATCTATGTAATAATGTCATACTTTGGTGTAATTGAACAAATATGGGAGTTAGATTACACTATGTTATGGATCCCTGTATTCAGATGTAAGTGGATTACAGACAGATGATTTAGGGTTTGTTCAAGTGGATCTTTCCAAAGTTTGGTATTAAGATGATCCTTTCATTTTAGAATCACAGGCACAACAAGTGTTTTTCATTCCAGATCCTTCTAAGAAGAACTAGTCCATTATACTTCCATCGAACAAGAATTATCAAGAACAAGTTGAAAATGAAAGTAATTAATATTTGAATATTCCTGAGGATGATCTCTCCTTTGAGATGTTGTTGTCAAAATATATTGATATAGATAAAGATGAACCCTTATACATGAGATGTGATCATAAAGAGGGGACTTAGTTTTTAAATCAAATAAAAAAAAGGAAAAGATGATAATAAGTGCCTTGATTTTTTGCCTTGTATATTTTATTACATGCGTTTATATATTTCAACATAATTTACTTTTATTGCCATGATTATTAAGTGCATGCTCTGATGTTTTGTTTGGTTTATTTAACTTGTAGGAAAATGGATCCTCACACTGGAGATGATATTGTTTCCATCGAACATGATGATTAGGCAGCAATTGAGGCCGAGGTAGTTTAGGGCAGGACCGTAATGAAAAAACTTATCAAACAAGGAGTATGGCAATAAGTTATAGCTTCAGTGGAATGAAAAAGGAAATCTAGTCGAACCAAATGCCAGCTCCTTTTTTAATTACATTGGGACATCGGTCAAAGAAAGAGTTCCCATTACTGTTTTAGATTGCCACTAAGCGAAGAAAGATTATGGACATATGCTCTTTGATTCTGCCAAGGTAAATATTATTTACTTTATTATTCTGGTTTTGTATAATGAAAGTACAATCTAACAAATTATATGTAGTTTTTCTTCCAATCTTGCTTCATAATTGAAGAAGATAAAAAGAAATTTGTCCTGCGAAAATGTGGCAGACTTTTGAGAAATTTTCGCTATGCTCTTGTCAAATTCTACTTGAAGGATGACAATGATATTATCAATCATACACCATCGGAGATGTACGATGGCATAATAACTCAAGAGCAGTGGGATGAGTTTGTGGCCTCACATATTACTCCACAATTTATGGCAATATAATATTAGCCTTTATGTACTTGTAATGTAGTAGTAATTAATATTTATTGATATGAATCATTTTGATCTAAATAGGAAAGAAGTGAGCGAAATTGCGAAAATGCATCCAACATGCCATACCGTTACATAAAAGGACCAGTCTCGTATGCAATGTTGGAGCAAGAATTAGTAAGAACTAATCATTATTTCATATGAATGTAATATCTATGACTAATTTTTAACTATAACTAACTTTAATATGTAGCTACAAGAATCGCATTATGATGATGTCACATATATACCTCGGCATGATTTGTAGCTAGCCAGCTACATGAACAAAAAAGGCAAAATTCCCAGCGAATAAGCCAAACAAGTTGCTGAATATTGTGTAAGTAGTGGATTATACATACAATAAAGATTTATCTTTACTTAATTGATTCTATTTTATAATAATTAATGTAGTTGTAATTCTTTTTGGAATAGTGCTTAATGATGCAGAAGCAACCAGACTTGGTGTATTATGTTGGTCACGACGATTTGCTCAGCAGAGTGCTTTGAGTTCTTAAGTATGATGGTTGTGTTCGGGGTACTAGTTTTGTAGTGACCCAAACATCGTACTACGGACCCTAAAAGTGAGCCATAAAAAATGACTTACAAAAACTACAGGAGTATATTTCTAACTACAAGCATCACGTAGACCAGAGGATTAGTGGTTACGAGCATCAAGTAGAATAATTCACCAATCATATACGTTTGATACAAGAGCAAAATGCATTGTTGAAGGAAAAATTGATGCCTTACTATAGTCTAGGCCAGCATTGAGTCTAGTGTGTAATAGTACAAGTGCGAGGGATAGTTGCCCCACTATGCCTAAAGTCCCCATTCCTTTGGTAATTAATTTCTTATCCACTTCACTTTTTGTTACGTTATACATTAGTGTACCTTGATCTATCAACTCTATTTTTCATAAGGGCGAATCGGCGTGTAAGTTACACGTCGATGATTCTTTCAAGCACACGGTTGCTATTAGCATAGCCTACAACACCGAAAGTGATATCTTGCATAATTCACAATTGTAGCCGAACACACTTAGAGTAAGGGTCGAGGTATGCACAAATGATGATGCCCCCTTACCAATCCCTTCTTTGGATGAAGCAAGAATGGTGAATGATATCGTCGGTGGTTATGTTGCATGTCTAATAGGTCTAATTGAGCCATATGAAAAGGTAGTTAATTTACGATTCCTTTTACATTTTCTATACACTTCTGCCTAAAATCACATTATTTAATTTCATGATTTTTTTAGGTTGCTGCTCATGCTAAAGGAAAACAAATTAAAGGGCGTGGGAAGGACTCAAAGTGTTCATTAACTGAACAAAAGTCCTAACCTTCAACCAACAACTGAAGCAACCGCCAGATGCCCTCATATCACTAATAATTGGCATCAATGGCACTAACTTTGATCAGTTGAGGAGGTCAATCAATACGTTTTGATATTGCCATATATCATGTAGTTATAGATGATCATGTCGATGGTAGTATGCTGAACGAAGTGCTTAGTCATGACTGGCTTAGTGCGACGGCCATCAACATATGGATTAAGGACTTTATCATTATCGTCTATCATTGTTATTATTATTATTCATCATTAATTTTTTTAGGTTTTATTGTCATTGTTTATTTTCTATAAAAGCACTTATACCACGACCTGTTACTGCACACAAAAAGGGCATATAGATTCGTATTTGTCAGCCTACACCTCTTTAGCTAGTATAGATTAGATGTGGCAGCACTATCTAATGAAATGAGGGACATCTTCATGCTAAAAGCAACCCCTAATATGCTCTTTATTGTGCCCTACAATCCAGGGTAAGTTCTTTGCGATAGCATTTTAATAAATGTTTTTTTGTATTCTTCCACTTTTACTATAACATGATTGTCAAAGTAAAATCTTCAAAATATTTTAAGGGACATTGGATTTTGATTTTTGTCCATCTAGCATCATCCAGAGTCCCTAGGATTTACTATTTAGATCCTATAAAGACCGATTATCCAAAAAACCGGCTTGATTTGAATATTATAATCAATAAGTAAGTGCATGGGTGTATGTGTAAATATTTTTCGTCATTATTGAATTACCAAAATTAATTACTCACTACTTGTTTTGTTAGTGCATTGACCAATTACCGAAGCAAGATTAGATTGTGCTATTCTACACACAAAGACCCAGCCAGTAGCTATCCCTGGAGGAAGATTACGATACTTATATATATGAATTTAATTACTCCAATTTTTTTATTCAAAAATTTTTCTTCAAATAATTACTTAACTATTTCATTGTATTATCAGTACCCATTCCAACCAAACAATAATGATTGTGGTTATTATATTATGAAATTTATGAAAGATGTAGTTACTCATAATCACATTTCTGTTCCTACACAAGTAAGCTCTTTTACTTACTTGCAGTTACTGTGTTTTAAATTTAATTGACAAGTGTCTAAGTTAATTGATTTTTAGTGATTTTAATTTTAATTTTTTTGTGCATGCTTTTTATGTAGTATTATGAAGATCAACATTGTGACCAATTGGCTAACCAACAAATAGATGAAGACGTTGAAGAATGGTGTGAATATATGGTCAGGGAATTAGTTAATATTTAGGTGTACGTAGGTTGTTTCTTGCCAATTCATCTTGGTTGTTTATGAATTAGTTGTACATTAAAATTATTTCCTGCCTACATTCTACATACATAGGTACTTACAATTTGTTGCATATTATGTGTTACGTTGTAATTAAATTACATTAGTACTTGTTTTATGAATTAAATATTTTGATTCGAGTGCTCTCGGTTTTTGTTGCTGTAGATTTGAAAAATATAAATTGATGTGGATTGAATACGTATAGGTGGATTTATGAAAAAAACATACCTCCAACGGCGCTTCCCAGGGGAAGTGTCGTGTACCTCCAACGGTGCTTCCTAGGTGAAGTGCCATTGGAAGTATATATACCTCGAGTGGCACTTCCCCTAGCAAGTGCCGTTGAAGGTAATGCACTACCTGTGGCGCTTCTTTGGATAAGTGCCATAGCATTATATTAAAAAAATTAAATACTCAAGCTATGGCACTTCCATATTTCAAGAAGCGTCATAGCTTATTTTAATGGCACTAGAAGTTATGGCGCTTGAGAAGCACCATAGTGTTCTTTAAATTAAACATCATAGCTCATTTTTTTGTAGTAGTGATTCATTATTCCCCTAATAAACTAGTGGAAATATATATCAAGGAGATTGTATGACTACACAGTACTCCAAAGAATATCATCTCATATCGAGATCCCTGATTCACTTCTATGTTCTGGAAGGCAGTGCATGAGGCTTTGGGTACTAAGCTCAGGTTCAACACAGCATATTATTCTCAAATAGATGGGCAGACAGAATGAACCATACAGATACTTAAGGATGTGTTGAGGGCATGTACATTAGATTTCAAAGGAAATTGGGACAAATTCCTTCTACTCTTATAGAGTTTGTCTATAACAATAGTTATCACTCGAGCATTCAAATGGCTCAATATGAGGCACTGTACGGAAGGAAGTGTCAATCAACCTTGTGCTGGACGAAATTGTCTGAAAGGCACTTACTCATGCCAGACATTGTTCATCAGACAGCCAAGTAGATCAAGTTGATTAAGCAAAGATTATTTACTGCTCAATACCGGCAGAAGAGTTATGCTAATAAGAGGTGGAAACCTCTAGAGTTTCAAGTCAGTGACCACGTGTTCATGAAAGTTTCTCCAATCATAGGTGTTGGTAGAGCACTGAAAGTGAAAAAGTTGCATTCGAGGTACATTGGTCCATTTGAGATCTTAGCAAAGATAGGGCAAGTAGCGTACCGTATAGCTTTACCATCGAACCTGACTAGGTTATATGATGTCTTTCATGTTTCCCAATTGAAAAAGTACCAACCTGATCCAGAGCACGTGATTGAGTATGAAGATGTGGAAATACAGGACGATTTGACGTATGAAGTCACGCTTGACCGAATCATTGATCGGCAAGAGAAACAGCTCAGAAACAAGAGCATCTCGTTCATCAAAATTGTTTGGAAGGGTTTATCTCCTAGGGAAGCCACATGGGAAATGGTAGAAGATATGAGAAAGCGTTACCTGGAGTTTATAGCTATGTATGTATAGCAAATTTCAGGGACAAAATTTATTTAAATGGGGGGAATTGTAACACCCCAATTTTATTCACCAATATGCCTTGTAGTTTATTTGTGGCATTTAATGAAATAGAATGGTGAATTTTGGCCAAGAGAAGGAAGAAAAGGAATGAATTTAAATTAAATTCAAAAACATAGTGGCCAAATGGTAAATTGCCAATAAAACACAAGATTAATTATTTTCCCAATTAATTGAATTTAATTTCAGTTAATTAAGGAAAATAAAGGATAAATACATAATTGGGGCATTCTTGGTCAAATAACTCAAAGTTGACAAGTCAAAGTTGGACTTGTGCACAAACTAATTAGGGAAATTTTGGGAAATGCATGAGATAATTATTATTTTCCTTTTTCTCATAAATTCCGCCATACATGGATAATAAGAGGAAAATATATATTGAGCACATGTTTAAGAGGATAATTAAATATTATTATGTATAAAGATGAGCACATGATTAAAGTGAAATAAAATATTTTATGTTGACCAAAGGAATGAGATAAATGGAGAAATCCCAAATGCTTCATGAAGGACCCTACATGGCGTGAACTTGGGCCAAGGAAAGAGGAGAAATTTTGGTTCAATCGGAATGGGATTTATGACACAAGTTGTTAAGGGATGAGCTTGGAGAAAAAGTTGTCATAGAAATTTATTACACAAATATATTTTTTTAAGAAAAAAGAAAGAGAAATGAGATATTTTATTTTAAATGGCTTCATCTCTTTCCCCATTTCATTTTCACGATCAAGCATAAGAGAAAAGGTGAGAGAGATAGTCTTAAGAAAGCTTAAGGAACCTAGGGTTCAAGAGAGAGCCAAGAAGCAAAATCAAGGTATGTGGTTGTGAAATTTACATGTTCTTGCTTGCAAATACTCTCTAACCTTTAAACCATCTTGAATACATGTTTTGTAAGAAAATTTTCAAGGTGTAGGAGAAGGGAAGGTGACGCGTAGAGAGAGAGAAGAAGGGAAATCAAGAAGTAATCATAAAACCTAGATTTCCTTGTTGATTTTAGCTTGTTGTGATTCTTGGCATGATTGTGGCTGTTTCTCTTGATTTTGTAAAATTGTGTATGCGAAACCCTAAGGCGTTACACTGCCCAAATTTCCTCAAATCATGTTCAATTAGTGTTTAAATGGTTAATCAAGTGATTGGGAGAGAAAAGGAAGAAGCTTTAAAGGTTAGATCTCAAAATCACAACTTCCCCTTTATCTTAGAGAAGTTTTGGCAAGACCTGGTGTGGGGGCATAGAGCTCTAATTTGAGCAATTTGATGGTTCCAATGTATTTAGGAGGGAAAATTGTGTAGAGTTGATGTTGAACACTTTGTTAGATTAGCCCTAGAATGTGAAATTGCAAAAATGGGCCTAAAACCCTAATTAGGGGCTATCAAGGGCAAAACTGTCATTTGGCAGTAATTTTACAAAAACCATGCTAAAAAAATAGATTCCTTGTGTGAAAATATGTAAGAATAGCCTGGGTCAAAATTTCTGAAAAAGTACAATTAGATCGAGTAAAAAGGGGCCGGGACTGGGTCCCCAGGGGCGTTTTGGTAATTTTGCAATTTAGACTTTAGACTAATATAACCAAAAAAAATTACTTTGGAAAAATCTAAAGTGTTACATGAATAAGTTTTAACCTAATTTTTATACATTTGGATTTTTAGGACTTGACTGTTGAGCCAAGTCGTTGACATGAAATTCGAGGAACTTGTTTTTTGTTACAAAAGGAACACAAGGTAGTAACTTTATCTCTCATACACTATATGAACATTGATATATTGTATGTTGCTATATTTTGTGATATGGACACATGCCTGGGGCACATTACCTAACTGTGGTCTGGGACCCAGCGGAGGTACACGGACAAGTAAGGGATCCAAACAGTCATTTGGCCCAGAGCATTGTGTACACACACTTTATAGTATGAATTTTCATTTTACATTATATCATGCACTGCATATTTAATTTTTGCATTTTATATGATTGATTGTATGTTACTACTAAGATTCGTTTGA
Organism: Inga leiocalycina; assembly: GCA_963242795.1. NCBI lineage: Eukaryota > Viridiplantae > Streptophyta > Magnoliopsida > Fabales > Fabaceae > Inga > Inga leiocalycina. The sequence continues at coordinate 20,249,118 of OY725324.1, forward strand.
AATCTCACCCTTTTTCAAAGAAATAAATGTTCCAGCAGAAGCTAGCGGTTCCAAGAGGCAGCAAATACTGCCAACTGAGGTGTGCGGGTTACGTGAGTGAAGCTGTTGGTTATATTATTAGTTTATGTTGTTACTTTTGGACATATTGTATATATACTTTCAAATCCTGTGGGGAGACTCCTGTATGTAAACAAGTATTTTTTATCAGTACATTTGTACTATTTCTATATGTTTGTAGAACTATGCCTTTAACACTTTGCGCATATCGAATGTTAAGGGGTTTGACACCTGGACATATTTGTAATTTGTTGTTTTGTTGGTGAGTCCCAGCTAGGGACCTTCTGCCTAGGAATGTGTATAAAGGCAGCTTGTAAAGACAGAGTTATTTGGTTCAATAATATGCTTAATTCCAGTTTCTCTTTGGGCATGTAAGTTTCATTACTTCGAAATGATTCACTATGTAGAATTATGTATATTAATTGAACTCTTTATATGTATTTGATTGTCTCCATTAGAAGCTTATAAATATGAGACATGAATCAAGTACTTATAATTAATCTTGACGTGAACGAAAATTACTCTCTATTTTTCTCTTCCATTTCTCTCTTATATTTTTCTGTTTAACAATAGTATGAAAATCTCGAGTGTGAATTTTATTATAAATTTGTATTGTACAGTTTAAAGAGAAGGAAATTATAGAAGCGGAGAGCGTAAGAAAACAAAATTTATTTGATCAAGGGGTCAAGCTTATTTTTAAGTTTGAGACTGAATATCTAGTTTTGCTCACTGATTAGCTTCTCCACGCTAGCCTCTTCTTTGGTCACATTTTCTCCCATGCTTGTGTGCTCGTGTCCTCCGATCCTTCTCAATCCCCCAGTCTCTCTCGATTTTTCTTGGTCATCTTACTTCAGACCGTTCGATGATATGTGAAGCTGGGAAAAGACTTGCCCTCTAAGGAGAAAAGAAGCAATTGTCGTGCGGCTGAAGGATTTCCAAATGAAAGGCCACGCGCGAGGTTTGATTCATATTCAATTAACTGAGGCTTATGTTATTTATTTCATTTTATTAGTTTCAAACTTATTATTCAATAAGAGTCCAATTCCACTTTGGCCTTGATGCACTGAGTTCACCATCTCCTCCTTTGACAATCCGGCATTTGTTTATGATGAAGTAACTCTCAAAAATCAATCTTTAATATACTATAATAATTTCCTTCCTCATTTATCTTCTTCAGCCCATAAAATAATTTTCTTAAAAGTTTTAGGTCAAAAGTTAAACTCTAACCATTTTTCTTGAATTTCTCAAAAATATAAGCCTTTCAATCTAGAAATTGACTTTAAAACTATTTATGACCCTTTCTGGGAGAAAAACTCTTCAATAAACTCCATACTTTCCAAAAATAATTATTTGTAACTTAACTTTTCCTTAATTATTTTATGCCGTTTTATACTTCTAAAAATTATCTCTTCCTTGGTTTTCCTGAATTTATTACCCAAAAATGAAGTTTTACTAAATAAATTATTTTCGTAAGGCCATAACTAATTCCTTCAAACCTCCTAGACACACCATAAACCATTAGGTCAAAACTTTAAAATTCGGGATATTATATTAACCCATTAAAATATGATATCTCTCTTTCTTCAAATCCAATATAGTCATTAATGGTAGGGGTATCGGACCTTCACCGTGTTTCCTAGCTAGGACGTGCCAAGGAGTTCTAGTGTGAAAGTAACGATAACGATCATAGACCTATAAAGAAGGGAACAAGATAATGTACACATGGACATAAATTAAAAAAGTGAAAAAAAAAAATCCATTGTCCAAGGAGGTGTTCCAGGATAGACAATGACTTTATAGAAAGCAAAGTGAGATACATATTTAATTGTCTTATGGGAAAGAGATGATTGGTTTAGTTTTTGGACAATCAACTTATAATAATTGTATTGTTGGAGTAAATCAAAGACATAATTAGGCGAGGTGCTGGACGTTGATGGTTTATGGATTTGGACTTCTTTTCCTTTTTCTTGACTTTTTTGAGCCTTCTGGTTTTTTATTATGGTGTTTCGTTCTTTCTATTTCTCTTTTTCCATTGGGAAATCGACATATAGGGAGCGCCTAAAAAAGTAAAAATATGGTTAAGATGTTTATAATTTTCCTTTTCTTCTCTTTTAAGAATGGAAACGACTTTTGTTCTGAACTTTATGGCTGCGGCAACGTCAAAAAGCAAACTGCACAAGCCAAAAGCATGACTGCTCAAATCCATCGAGCTATCTTTACTAGTGCAAAATACTAATTTAACTACTCAATTTTCCTTCTGTTACTTGAGAAATAGAAGTGGTAGTTAATTTATCGTGTTTTTACTTCTGTTTTATATCTAACAAATATCATAAATACTTAGGGCATCTGTTTCACAATACAATCGATGTCGTAAGTCATGACTTTGTGCTTTATAATAGATGCCGTAATTGATATTCACTACTATTTCTACTACTACACCCTGTATGCAGTAGCGAAATGTCATTTTTAATAGACACAGCACGTAATATTTTGCATTAGTGCATGTATGAATTTAGAATAGAATGAACACCAAAATACATGCCCATCAAACTTGTGTTGATTCCATAACCAAAATCATGTGTAAGGGCTTTAATCAATGTTTTAAAAGCCGAACTAGATATCAAACTAGACAGGGCAACGGTCATGGTTCATTTGGTCGAATGGGTGATCGAGACGGAAACATAGTTATTAAATAAAAAAATATAATATTATATACATAAATAATAATATAAGTATAAGAAATACCTATAAAATATTTACCCAACTTGAAAATAAATATAAACAAATTTACATATAACAACATCTATCCTATATTACACAATGAAATAATTAAAAATAAATTAGATAATAAAAATAATGGAGTGATTTTGATGATCCCTCATATTTAAATATTAAATATTACGGATTTTTTTTATAATTTTTAATATACAAGTTTAAAGGAGAAAGAGAGGACATGTGTCTTATCTATCCTATATAGATGCTGATAAATTGAGAATATAAAACATTCCGAATATGCATTGTTGATTGTGTGTGGAATATCATTTAAAATCATAAAAACTAAATTAAAGATATAAATAAACATATCTCATTATCCACTAAAAAAAAAATGACATCTCATTTATCCATCATCCTTGTATTGAACAACATTGGGTAACTCATACAACCCACTAAAACACAAATCTTGGCATCTTGGGAGAAAGTAAATATCAAAAAAGAAACCGGAACAAGGAAATGTTGGAATATTTTAAAATGAAGGGATATATTTTTGGTTAAGGGATTTATATGAAGAGTTGTGTAGGAAGTTATAACACTAAGAGTCATCTAGGTTATGTCTCTTTAGTTCCTAAAGGCACATGTGTGGTAACCATTACTTGTAAAAGGTTGTGTTGTGTTTATAAAAAAAAAAACTTTATACAATATAAAGGTATAACTCTTCATATATCTGTCTATGAATCAACATTTGGGATTCATGAATCTAACAAATTGTAATGACTTTTAATTGAAGAGGTGTTGCTTCAAGAGGCACCACTTCAAGACATCACTTGATTGCTTATAAATACCATGCACCATCACTTCATTTGGGACATACAAAAAGATCAAACTCATTGCCTTTGTCTTTGAATACACACAAGGATAGAGTCAAATTATCACTTTGTAAAAGTCATTGTTGTCTCAGCTTGAGTGTTGAGAGTGCAATCCATACTTAATGGTCTTCATTGTATCCTACAGGAAACTCATCTGTCAATCCAAATTGCACTATATAAGAAACATATATGTGGGCATGAATCTTAAGCCTAAAGGAAAGTGTTGCTCACTTCTTGAAGATATTGTGCACTACTTTCTTCTTCATTTCTTATTATTGTTCTCCTCAGAGATCCAATCCCACCAACAGCCCCAAGGAGACAAATAAATAAAATTGAACATCTTTTGCCAATCAGAACAAGATTTGTCTCCATGTACGATATAAAGGAATTGCCCCCAACACCTTTATCATTCCATCCCTAACCCTACAAACAATATAATAATAAGGCACGACTAGTTTATTGATATGAATTAGTATGGTATGGTTGTTACAAACTTTATATTATATGCATGTTGATTGAACTAATGTTTTTTCCACCAACAATTGGAGTTGGTAACTCCTCTCACATGCTTACCTCGTAAATCAAGAAAGCGATTCTCCAAAAGCTAATCTAAACACAAATTAAACTCAATAATGATACCAATTTATGTAAAAGGCTTTGTGTTTCTACTTTCCACGTCAATGCCAAGATTTCTTTTTCTTCTTGTTTTTCTTTTTACTTTGTGACCCATGACCAAGTGGGTTGGATTAGATAGGGTGCTCATCACCCTTAGATCTGCACCCTCTAATTAAGCCTCAAATATGTTTTGGGGAATTCTTTTCTACCTTCTTGTGTCTATAAGGATTTTTCTTGAAATTTTGTGCATAAATTATAAAATTGCTCTTATGTACTCATAATTTTCTTAAATTATGATTTTGCCCAAACAAGGGATGGTAGATATACAAGGTTACTTTGGCAAGTCTACATTTTATTTGAAAATTATTCATTTAACCATTATTTGAGAAGGTCAAATATTACAAAATCCCTAAGAATCATTCTATCTTTTTGGACTCTTACCCAATTGGGCTTAGTGGCCTATTTAATTCGTACTAATTCTTGAACTTTTAATCCCAAAATTTGGAATATGACACAGATAATTGGGAAAAATAGGGAAATTTTATTATAGGGATAATGTGAATTTATAAAAAAAAATGGTTTAATGTCCTAGAAATGGAGATTTTATCTAAAAGAATATTTTATTGGCATTTTATCCAAGAATAAAGCAATTTCTTGGAAATTATGGGAAAAAGTGTCAAAGACGGAATTTTAGCTTGAGAAAAATTAGGAATTACTCCCTAATAAATTTGAATTATTGATGCTTTCACATTGATGATATGATTCAAGAATCCTGAAAAAGTATTTGTGGAAGATTAATCTCAAATTAATTAAGAGATTAAAAATTAGTTAGCATGATTAGGCTTTGGGAAAGACAACCCTGTTAAAACTGACTGACACCTAAGAGGGGGTGAATTAGTTGTAAGATAAAACTTTAAAGATCTTTTCAAATCTTAGTGAAAACAACAAGTGTGAAGATAATAAACCATAAATCCACAATCAATATCAAGTCGGATATGCTAGAAATATAAGAGATAAGGGAAGAGAATATACAAACTGAGATTTATACACGTTTGGTCCAATCCAGGATAACCTATGTCAAGTCCCCAGTCTCCACATGAGATTTTCAATCCACTATTGTCTTGTTTAATTCGGGCACAAAAGAAGCCTTTACTACCCCTCTAGTTTCACAGGTACTTGAGAACCTTAACAACCTCAAGCTTAATTAATCTTTGTACTTGAGAATTACTCTCCCTTACAACTTTGTAAGGTTACAATCTGTTTCCCACTCAAGATCCCCCAAGCTTGAGTAAATCTCACAAAGATAGAATGATTACAATGAAAGCACACTTCTCTCTATATGAAGTAAATAGTGATTTACACTGAAGTGTAAGGCGTGAGCATGTTTACAAAACTTCAACTAAGTTTCAGAGTTTCAACATTTTGACATTGATAAAGAGAGTATTTGGCCATTAGATAAATTCTTGCCATTGAGACTTTTCTTCTTCCTGTTGCGAATATGATTGTTGGAACTTTTTGACAAAAGTGGCTTTTTCCTGTTGAACTCTCTAATCCAAGCTTAGTCACTTGTAACCTTCATATAAACTTGATTAGTGATAATTAGGAATGACTAAGAACAATATAATCAAGGTTTGTATGAGTTTGGAAGAGAATTGTGAGATCCAAGACATTGTTTTAAATTATGCAAAACATCACTCTCAGGATCACTGGAGTGATTATGCTAGTGATAGGCCATCACTCAAGTGATCTTCCTTGGTGCTCAAAAGTTCACAATGTATCACATTTTGGTTCACTGCAGTGATGTGGAAGTGATGTCAATATTGATTTGTTACTCAAGTGCTCACTAGAGTGATATGGCTGAGAAAATGCTTATCACTTCTTGAATCACTTGAATAATGTGAAAGATGTCGATTTGGAACCTCACTTAAGTGCTCACTCGAATGATCTCTTAGAATTTTCAAAGGAATAGTGCATCACTGGACGTGGCACTTTCATCTCAATTGGAGTTGTGGTTTGGGAGACATGTGCAAAATACCAAGCCTCTGTCGTGCTGCATGAAAACAAAGCAGAATATAGTGGCGATCACTCAAGTGATCATTAAAAATTCATCTCTGAAGGTGTCACTTGAGTAACATTGATATAACTTCCACATGAGGCATTTTAACTTCGAATTGACCCATTCTAACCTACAATTTAGCATAGAGACCTCCGCAAGATTTGAATCTTGATATTCCCGTTATATCTTGTAGATTATTCTCCACAATCCTTTTAATAACTCTTTGCTTTTATTGACTAATATCTTCAATCTCTTTCTTCTTCTTCCTCTTGATCATTCTAATTAATCCAACTCAACAACTTTTTTCTTTTATTGACTTCTTCTCCCCATATTTGATAATGCCTTTCTTCATTATCTTCTTTTTCTTCCTCTTGATCATCTAACTTGATATTTTCTTTCGTTTATTGACTAATCTATAAGATATTTTATATTAAATATAGTCATTAGTTAATGTAGGAGATAAATGCATTATGTACACTTTTGGCTTTTAATATTTGGCATTTGTATTTGATATCATCAAAACTAATCATATCTAACAAATCCATAGTCTTCCACAAGAACGTATGTGGCATGACCATAAGAATGGGAGGATGGAAGAAGAAATCTTGGCCATTTGATAAAAAAGGGGGCTTTAAAATGATAATTTGGACAAGAGAAATAATCAGATTTGATTTATTCATGAATTAAGAGCATCTAACACCATAATGCACACTCATTCCCTCCCATATATTCGTTCAAGCACATAAGGAAATGCACAACATGAAGTTAAGAAGAGGAAGAGAGGGAAATAAGAAAAAGAGAAAAAGGAAGAGGAAGCAAGGAATATAGGTAAGATAAACTGATTAACTCATTAATCTTACTAGTTCTTCCTCTCTTAACTTATCTAAGACTTCTAAATCCTCTCTTGGTGTTGTGATTTAGCAAAAGGAGGATCTGAAGTTAGGGTTTCAAGAGAGGATATTCTAGGAATCAAACTTGGAGCCAAGGTAAGTAGCGATCTATGATGTGTTATTGTTTGATTGTTTGTTTGTTTGTTGATAGATTGGTCAATTCCTGAGCTTTTTACTACTTATGAAAAGTAACCAAACTATGAGGAGGCGCTGTCAAAATTTTGGAACAATATAAAAAGCTTGATTTATATTAAATCATGATTAAAGAAATGGCTAGAATTTTCATGGTCTATGGAATGAAAGTTAAGAAAATCATTTTGTCCTCCCTAGCTATGAATTTTGACCAAAATAGGGAAGTTAAAAAGAGAGGGATTTTGTCCATTTTGATGCTTCCAATGAGTTTAAAATTTAAAAAAAAAATGTGTAGGTACGAATGAGAAACTAAGATTGGAAGCATTAGACACTAAAATGGAATTGATGCTTGCCTATGCCACTGTTTTGAGTAATTGAAGGAGAAGGAGTTTCATTTTAAAAAAATTCTAAGCTCATATTTGGATTTCTCATCCAAAAATGTGTGGGAATAGGTGGTGAAAGTAATTTTACAACATCAAATGCAAAAGTCAAAGTTTTCATCCTATAAGTCAAAGTAAAGAGAAAGTGAGGGAACTTAGGTCCCGTTTGGTTCATGGAAAATGGAGGGAAAGGAAAGAAAAATGGAGATTTTCAAACTGGCGGTGGAAGTTTGGTTAAAAAATTCCATCGGAAATGATTTTCCCGCCCCCCCCCAATTTTCATTTGGATAAGTGACGATAGGTTCCCACCAACATTTTCTACTGTGTTGGAAAATGGACAAAGTACCCAAATGCCCCTGATGTGATGGTGAGCTATCAGTATCAGAGCTGGGGAAAGGGGAGGGAGCTGAAGAACAGAGGTAGCAAGCTAACTATTCCAGTGACGATGGGCCTTTTTTCGGCAACCATGCAGCTTTCCATCAAAGCTCGATCGATAAACAATATATGGGTTCCTTATTCTTTACAACATCACTCATGTGTTGGTTTTTTTTCATTTAATTTGATGCACCCATAAGTTTTGGTTTTCGATGTTGAGCTAAGCAAAGAGGCCATTGGTCGAGGAGCTATTTTAGAACAAGTGCAACTGCTGTGAACTCCATGCCTACGATAAATGATAGTCGACCACGACTTGGCCATGAAGTATCTATGTTGTGAATATTGTTAAATTTGTGATATTCCACACAATGAAAGTGGTCTTCACCTGATACGGTTGGTGGGTGCACAACGGTTGAGAGTGATGTCAAATAACTATCCCATAACCATGACGCAACCATGAGTTAAATTATACCACAAAAAATGTCTTTCCCCATTATTTTGAGAATCTGATTATGTAATGCATAGTTATGTATGTAAGTTAGCTCCCCCTTGAGGAAGGCACGTGTTTGTGGTGAAGACCCTTATTTAAAAATATACTCTATTTCAGCAATACAAAACAGGGGCAAACAGAGCACTATTTCAACTACTAAGACTTCTTGCAGCCCATAGGCACATCATGGTTAACACCGCATGAATTAAAACTTATGAAAAGTATATGATGCCCATGGACACACAGTGGTTGTCACGGCTTTCCCCTTTACTATTGGAACAACGTAGAAGAGTGTTAACCTAACATAATGATATTACTCTTTTGGAGATATGGTTACGTTGTCCAAGACCATGTGCAAGTCATAGTTATGTTGCGGTTAATTGGATAATTTTGAATGGGGATTGAGCCACATGCATGTGCTGGGCACATCATGTGTAAAGGGGTAGTTGATTTAAATACTCCCATCATCGGCCTAGCTATACTATACATAGTGAATACAGTTAAGGTAATTGATTTAAGTAGCTAATCTTACGAACACTCACATAAATTTAATTGGGATAGGTTTCTCACTTGATATCTGTATAGGGAGAAAATTGTGTGGTTGATTTTGTATGCATATTTTATCAATTAAACAGGATAGCATGTCAATCCTATAGAACATAATAAATTAATTAATTTCTCACAAGAATACTGCATTTTGAAGTAACCAAAGAACTCCTTTGGATATTAAATTGTGTGGCTCATTCAAAGGCCACAATAGAGTTAAATCTGTTATATAATATTAATATTAATAATACCCTGAGATATGAATTGTCACACTCTTGATAAAAGGCAATGCATTTAAAGAAAGTTATGCATGTATCAATGTCAAATAAGTAATGTGTATGGATATTCAATATATAGTTGCACCCGCCAATTGGTTCAAGGGAAAAGGAAAAGTAGAGATGAATGGCCTCGGCTTCAAACCGCTATGGACAGAGTGATTGGGCAAATTGAAGGGTTTGATAATTCTAGTTTCACTTCTAACAAGCACATGTCTTACTGTATGTATCCTTTCTTCAATTTCTTTTGTGATCATTGGGTTTTAACTATGACTGGATTTCCATGATTATTTAGTTGTGGCAGTTAAAGCAACAGAACCCAACTGTATGTTTGGATTTGGGAGAATGGAGGGAAAAGAAAGGGGAAAACATTTTCAGTTAGATGCACAATTTTACTCCCTTCTCATCTATTTCTTCAACTCAAGTGTAGAATATGGGTTTGAAATGTTAGATTTTAGTCTAAATTAAATTAATGTATGGATTACAATTTCTATGACTTTGTCAAAACGTTTAATGCTACCTAGTTTGAATACATCATTCTCTTTCTTCCTGGATGAAAGCATTCTTTATAGTAATTGATTTTCGTTTGAATGAGAGCTTCAACACTTACGTCTTGCATAGAATAGTAATTGGGTAACTATTTATAGTAAGTTAACTCCCTCTTGAGGAATGCACTTGTTTGTGGTGAAGATGATGGTTTAAAAATTTGCTCTGGTCCAGTGATACAAAACAGGGACAAACATAGCGCTATTTCAACAGCTAAGAGTTCATGCCACCCATAGGTGCATTGTGGTTAAGGCGGCATGAATCAAAACATGTTGAGTATATGTCGCCCATGGGCATGTCATGGTAAATATCGCTTTCCCCTTCACTAGTGGAACTGCGTAAATGAATGTTAGGTCAACATTTTGACATTACACATTTGAAGAAATGGTTACGTTGTTTGTGACCATGTGCAAGTCATAGTTATGGTGCGGATTATTAGAGAAATGATGATTGGGGATTTGGCCATATGTATGTGTTGGGCATGTCATGTCTGAGGGGGTAAATTTGAAAGCAAAACATGTATAAATAGAGTAAGTAATAACTGCCACCTAACCGCTTTTATCCCAATTAATGTTGGACAAACCCCAAAGAAAACCTCCTAATTCTCGGATGAAATGAAAGGGGATATCATCAATGAAACCCAACTACTTTTGGAATAATCAAGGTACACCGTTCACATGAACTTAATTCATGACTACACTTACAGCCACTTCATTAATTGTTGACTACTATCTTATTAAAAAAACCATAGCTCACGTCACATACACATGGGCACATACTAGTTAAATGTATATGAATTAAGTAGGTTATAATTTGTTTACCCAATTATTACTCTGTGGTTACGATCGACTCCCACTATTAAAAGTCATTCACTCTGATAACGGCGTTATTAAGATGCTTCTTGGTGACCGTTTTCATTTTAAATTACCATAAACAAGGGTTGCATATGGATACCGAGTGGTTATGTGAAACGAATTTAACTTCCAAACATAAAACATAATGACATGTATGCACCATGTGCACGCCATGGGTATGTAGTGGGTACAAAGGATAATGCATTTGTAGATTTCATCAACAGAGCGGGAACTCACATTGCATTATTTACTAAAGCTAGACCGTAGATATGGAAGAATATGCTTCCACTCTCTACCAATCAAATCATTAGTACCTATACCAAAGATCCAGCATCAAAAGTTCAAATCTAACAGCCCTTACAAATTTCCTCGGCGGCAAAGCAAAGAAAATGAAGTAGGATTGGGGAAAAAATAAACAGAAACCAACCTCAAGGATTGATGACAAACAAGAGGTTGCGTTGTCGAGACAAAGAAAGGAAGAAGAAGACAATGTGGAGAAAACAAAAATTTTTAGGACATCAAAACATTTTCGCGGATTTTTGGGAGAATGGAGAAAGAAGAAGAAGGAGAAGGAAATAATGTTTTTAATATATGGGCAAAATGGTCTTTTAGACATTTTCCTATCTCATTTTCTTCCAACCCACAAAAGTTTTCTTATCAACCATTTTCTTTTCCAATGCGAATCAAATGCGTCGATGACAAAATTTTATGGGAAAATCCCTATAAACTACCCTTGAAATTGCTAAATTCCGTTTCAGTACAACGAATTCCAAAAACCCGAATCAGTCATGTGTCAGTACGGAATGAACAGTGTAGGGGTGTCAAAAGACGATTTTGCCCTTCAGCCCTCATTCTCGCCACTTTCAAAATAACAACACGAGCCTCTTAATTAACAACTTCGTCTTCTTGATTAACAACTCCAGTTTCATCTTTTTACTTTCACAATAACAATATCGGTTTTGTTATTAACATCATATTCTACATTAACAACTCTCATTTCTTATTCCACAACTTCGTAATTTAAGTTTCAGGGTCAATAACAACACCTCTTTCTTTATTAACAACACCATATTTTACATTAACAACACTATATTTTGAAGATGTGAATATGTGAAAGAATAAAGCAAAGTTGTTAATCAAGAACCCGAAGTTGTTAATTAAGAGGCTCGTGTTGTTAATCAAGAACTCCATCAATCTCATTTCCTATCTTTTTCACATTTCTTTTCATAGGAAATGAGATTGATGGAGTGAGAAAATGAATGACTTTGAGGATTGTAATTTGCAATAGGATTATCCGTTGGATCAAATGCTTTTTGGTTTTTTGAAAAGAGAGCTCAGATGCATAGGCTGCCATCTGTTGGATCAAATGAACTTGGTTGGATCTCAACCACAAGATGTTCAACAACTCTCCTCGATGCTCTCAACTTCTCTCATGCTTTCGTCTCAACTCTCTGCCACTTCTCTTTCATACCTCTATCTTTCAATTACGTCTCAAACAACTTTTTCTTTCAAGCATTTGACCACTTCTCGCCTTCTCCTCTACCAGATATTGCTAAAGCTGTTTGAAGACATGAATCAGTTGGGTTAAAAGTTTTTACAACTTACTAATATTTTCATCACTTTGTTTAAAACTTTAGATCGGGTAAGTGCTTTACATATGGTATTTCTCTCTCCATTTTTCTTCATGGCTTTGTCTTTCATCTTCCTTCATCTTTTTTTTTCTGGTGGATCTTGAGCCGTCCGATTATGAAAAAGCCGCTCCGGGTCACGGTCTAACAGCGGCTCCCGGCTAAAAGGCCAGCTTTTAGCGGTCCAAAACGGCCAAATGCTCAGAATGGCTACAAGTACTGAAGCAGCCGGTAGAACCTCCTGCTAACGGTACAACCGGCCGGACTGTCCGGTCCGGTCCGGATCTTCAAATATTGGAAAATATAAGTTATGATTTAATATTTAAATTAGAGTTTGATATAATTTATAAGATTTAAGCTTGATGTGCATAGTAGTAAAGACTTTTGGAGTGTACCAATTTAAATTAGAGTTTGATATAATTTTATTAAAATTGTACCATTACCAAATTTTCAAAGTTAATTTTTGAGAAAATTGTGAAAAACTCCCTCCGTGTGTAGATATCTTCCCAGGCCCCATAGGCAACTAAGTTGCTAATGATGAATTTTTCACAATTATCCCTTCATTTTTTCTTTTTTCATAATTTTTTCAAATTTTTTCTCTTAATTAATACAAAAGTCACTTATGGAAAAGTTAAACCAAACATCCTAACTTTTACAAAAGTTACTTTAAGTTACTTATCCAATCACCAATTCAAACACTCATAATTTTACCCAATCTAACTTTTTTCCAATCTTAAGATTCCATAAGTTTAAGTAAAAATAAGTTACTTATTCAATCGTCAAAACAAACACACCCACAATCAATATGAATCGTTGACTTTTGACTGGATAATAGTGGCCGTTCATTTCAACATACTCCCTTCGACCCTAATTATAAGATAAAGTTGATTTTTTTTAGAGAAATTAAGGAAGCCAATTAAATTATTTTAGAGTGATTATATTTTTATTTTTATCTTCAAACTAATTAATTTGACTAATAAATTAATATATAATCTAAAGATACTAAAAATATAAACACTCAAATAATTTAGTTGGCTTTCTTAATTTCTCCCAAAAAATTCAATTTTATTTTATAATTAGGATAAAGGGGAGTGTTACCTTTTCTCTCTGTTATCCTTCTTATCCATCTCTCTCACCCTTTCTTTGCACTGTTTCACTTTCAGATCTGAAATCAGAAGCCATGTGAAGGAGAAGATTCTTCTGCGTGACTTCTTCAACAATGGAGGACAGAAATCGCCAAATCGGTAGAAGTCTTCTCCTTTCTTCTTTGTTCCTCTTCCATCATCTTCTTCCCAATCCGATTTTTTTTGGCTAAAATTTCTTCTCTTCCCATTTCACCGAACAGAAAAAAACAGCAAGTTTAGCCCCTCCGGTTGACATAAACTCGCTCCGGATTCCGGCTCAACAACCGGTTTTGGGCGGCTCAATCCGGATCAACTATCCAAACGGTCCAAATCTATGGACCAAGCCGCTTCCTTGAACGGGTGATGGCAGGACCGGCTAAACCGTCCGGTCCGGCTCGGCCCTCCAAAGCTTGATAAAATCATAAAACAACTAAATAATAAATCTAAACCGATTAAAATTAATTATTAATTATTCTCTACATTTCTACAGTCATATATTAACAAAACTTAAAATTTGTTTAAACTCTTATTCCAAAGTATTATCTAATTAGCAAAAGATTACTATCTAAAGAAAGAGAAAATTATTTAGAACATTTTTCATAAAATAATTTTTGTGATTAGAAGTGATTTTGAGTACCTCACTAATCCCCAAAAATATGAAAATACTCCTATCAATAGTTTTTTTTTATACACATACAGGCACATAAGCTCCAATAAGCTTCATTTTGAGGCTTATAACTTTTTCCAACTTATGACTTATTTCACCTTAAATCCAATCGCTGAAACAAACACCCAATTTTTATCAAAACATTATTTAAATCCAATTAAATAATGTTCAAGTCCAATCTTCCCTCCGAAACGCCCAAACAAATACGCACTTTGTTTAACCCAATATGCCACGTTTTCCAATGTCATTAACCCAGAAGACACAGTATTTTTTCATTTTTCCTACTCCCCAAAAACCCATTAGACAATTTACGATAGTGGAAGCTTTCTTTGTTTTGACCAACGGACATTAGATGGGGGTGAATTTATGCTTCATGTTTCTTTGTTTTTTTCCCAGAAAACCTTGTCTTTCTTTAGCTAGATGGGTATTAAATGAGGTAAGTTTTTTTTTCCGGATTCAGTTTATATATTTATTGTTATTTTTAAAGTATAAAAATATATTTAAGCCATCAACATATATATTTAATATTTAAGTGTCTGCTATTAGTATATTAAAATTTTATCCTTATTTTTTATTGTTATATTTATATCACACATACACACAATATAATATTGTATATATCATTTTGTCTTTTTTAAAAATATATATAATATTATTTTTAATTTAATTATTATGTCACCAGCTCAACTAAATGATCTAACTGATCCAACTGTTTCAACAATGAACCGCTGACTTTTTCCAACTTTTGAGGGATGGTTCAACAATATATTATTTTTAAATATTGGATGTAGTTTGAATGATGGTTATTATTTAATCTTTTATAAGTTAGATTCAATTGCATTAGTTTTATAACTCCTATAATTCAGGTTATTTGATTTAATTTGATTATATATTAATGACACAACATTGTATATTAATCATATATTCTCTTAATTTTCCTCTCTATTTTTTTGGTCCAAAATTTTTCTCCTTGTGCTTTTTTATTTAGAAGTTAACTATTGATTGTATATGACATTGTGCAGAAACGGTAAAAGTAGATCTTAAACTATAGGATTTGGGTGCAGATGCCATGGGATTATTTGTTTTAATTTGATTATTGTATATTAATGATATATTTTTTCATGGAAAGAGTTTATTGGGATTTTTAATTTACTAATTCGCTAAATGGTTTCCGGGTTTTCTTTTTCATTTTTAACTATGTTCTAATTCTTATTGAATTGACTTCTTTAATGTTTGCTTATATAGTTTTAATGCGTTAGCAGTATGCCTTGGTTAATTTCTTTTGCAGGAAAATAAAAGAAAAAATCAGGACAATGGGGGCCGAAGGGGGAGAGAAGTGAGAAGAATGAGACTCTACAGTTGCATCTTAGAATTTTTCCTGCTTTTTGATTATAAGTGTTTTGGAAAAATCAAGATCCTAAATTATAGGAATTAGGTGTAGATATGGGAGCAGATACTATAGGATTTTTTGATTTAATTTGATTATTATATAATAATAGCATATTACCTTATTTTTATCGTCTATTTTTCTTTTTGTCAAAGATTTTTCTCCTTTGGATTTTTTATTTAGGAGCTAATTATTGATTTTTTATTTGATTTAATTCAATTTTTTTATTTTCTTGAAATTTCATATATTCGAAGGAGTTTTAGTTGAACTATCGTATGTGAAAAATTTAAGGCATGGAACGAAATTATTTTGTTTTAATTTGGAGCATATACATAGTTTATGAATATAATGGAAGTGAATGTATACAAGACCCGTTTGTGCTGTAGGTGATGTTCACGGGCGAGTTGTTTCTTATTTGTGATACAAGAGCAGACAACACTACTACAAAAAAGCAAAACTGTGGCGTTTATAACTGCATTAGCTATGGCGCTAGCGAAATGCCACCTATCTGGATGCTACTAAAAAAAGCTGTGGCGCTTGGAAGCGCCACAAATTTTTAAATTTTTTTTTTTAAATAACCTCCTGTGGCGCCTGGCTGGCCAGGCGCCACAGGAGGTGTTTTTTTTTAAAAAAATTCTTCGTATTGGTTTTTTATTAGCATATTTTTTCCTCATATTTTTTGGGTTCTTCGTATTGGTTTTTTTTTTAGCATATTTTTTCCTCATATATATCTCCCATGCAGATATAATTATAGTCTGCAAGGTTTAATAAGAACAATAATAGATAATTAAAATGATACCAACAAATGATTAATTAGCTAAAGTAGTACTGAAAATTGTTATACAATATATTGTAAACCTAGCTGAATGAAATACAACAAATTCAACTTCAACAAACATGCATGACACAACAATTGGCAATTAGAAACAACACAAAAATGACCAGCTAGTGAATTTAATAGTATATATAGCTACCCAGAGATTTACCTAAACACATATTCACACCATTCCTCGATCACTTCATTAACCTGATGGTCTGTCAAAGTGTCACAACGTTGATCTTCATAATACTACAGATATATACAATCAGACACAAGTTAGAACGAATTAAAATCAATAAAACATAATTGTCAGGCACTAATTTAATTTCATTACAACACAATATGAAGTGCAACTAAATTACTTACTTTTTGAGGAATAAATGGTTGATCATGCATAATAACATCCTTCATAAATTTCATGATATAGTACCCTCAATTATTGTCATTAGGTTGGAAAGGGCACTGCAAAAATATAATGCAATATTTAACTTTGTTAATGAATAAAAAATGTTTACTAACAAAGTCTAAGTAAAGTCAAATATCAATACCTGTATCTTCTTTCAAGGATAGCTAAGGCGGGGGTCAGTAGCTTTAGAATAATTTAACAAGACAGACGACCGATACGCAGTCAATGCGCTAACAAAAGAAACAAAAACTGATTACTTTTGGTTATTCAATCACGTTCCCAAATATTTATACATAGGCACGTATACTTACCTACTGATCAATAGTAACATATCAAAACGGTCTTGTGGAAAACCATGTTTTAGAGGATCCACATAGTAAATGCGAGGGTTTGAAGGTTCTGCTAGATTGATAACGATCAATATCCAATGGCGCCTAAAATATATTTTAAAATTTTTTTTGAACAATCATGTTATGATAGAAGTTAAACAATAAAAACAAAAATTGTACCAATAATAACTTACCCCGCATTATACGGCACTAAAAATAATGTATTTGGTGTCGCTTTCTTGCTAAAGCAATCTTTCAGCTCATTAGACTGCGCAGTTACATCTACTTTACCCTCATGATGACCAACGAGAAAAGGGTTGACAAATGCGAATTGGACCCTGTGTGTATCCATTAAAGCGTCATGGTCCAATGCCTGGTATAAAACATACAGTGTCATGAGAAACAAAAGAAATGGAACGAGAAATATTAATAACAGTGATAAACGATGGTAGTGAAGTACCTTATCCAGATGTTGATAGCCGAAGCACTAACCCAATCAAGAGCACATATGTCCTGCACGACCTCGGCAGTAACATAATCAACTAGACCACCAACACTGTAGATATGTCTTGGAATACGTAATTGCACTCCTCCCTCACCGATCAATTGTGGTGCAATCGAAATTAATTGATCGAGAAATGAGGTCTGTCTTCTTCTATTCTGTTGGCTAGCCGATGCTTTTGACTTGGGTTGTGTTGTTGAACACTTTGAAATCGTACCCTGCGCAAATCAGAAAATTAAATCACAGTTTGAGATGAAAGTTCGAAGGAAAAGTGCAAGGAATTTTGAATGAACGACCTTTTCATATGGCTTGATAAGACCTATTGGCCAAGCAACATAGCCACCTACAACATTTGTCACCTTATTTTGCTCATCCCGAAACGGGATCGGTAAGAGGGCGTCTTCATTCGTGCAGATGTCAACCCTCACCCGGAGTGTGTTATCGGGCAACGGTGAATTGTGCAGTATGTCCTCACCAGTGTTGTAGGCAATGCCCACTGCAACCGCGTGCTTGGATGCTTGCTCGACATATAGCTTGCATTGAAATTCGCCCTACGGAAAATAGAGTTAATATGTTAAAGTTCACTTAATTATAATTTAACATAAAGTTAAGTAGAAAAGAAATTAATTACCGAAGGAAAAGGGACTTTAGGCATGGAATTGCAGCTATCTCTGAAACTTGGGATATCGTTATTACATCGCTCCCCGTTGTTCCTTTCCCTGATCTTCGGCCATCATGACGGGACTTGGGGATCCCTACAGGGTCAACATTTGATAGAAAATCAGCACAGAAGTCACTTGCTTCTTCAACCATGTAACTTTCAACAATACAACCCTCTAGGCGATATCTATTTTTCACATACGCTTTTAATATTTTCATGAATCGCTCATTTGGGTACATCCATCCCAAGTACACTGGACCGCACAATTGAGTCTCTTTGACCAAGTGTACAGTTAGATGTACCATAGTGTCAAAAAAAGAAGGTGGAAAATACATTTCAAGTTCACACAGAGTACACACAATCAGCCTTTGCAAATCTTGTAACTTGGTTGAATCAACCACTTTACTGCAAATCAACTTGAAAAACACGCAAAGTTTCGTGATAGTGTTCCTTAATTTTTTGGGTAAAATGGATCGTATACCAACCGGTAGGAAATTTTGCATGAGCACATGACAATCATGAGATTTAGGGTTCTTTAACTTCAACTCTTTTACCGATGCAAGGTTCTTTATATTTGAAGAGTAGCCCTCAGAAACTTTAATTCCTTGCAGAAACTCACAAAAACAATTTCTTATCTTTCCTCGACAGAGTGTATGCCGCAGGCGGTAGATAGATACGAGACCCTTGCTCAATCGGTGCCAACTCTTCTCTAATTCCTAAGTTCACTAAATCCAACCTCGAATTGACACTGTCCTTGCTTTTTCCTTGAATATTAAGCAACGTGCCAATTAGACTATCACAGATATTTTTTTCTATGTGCATCACATCAAGAAAATGCCTCACATATAAAGACTTCCAATATGGAAGTTCAAAGAAAATAGACTTTTTCTTCCAACCGCTTGTCTCGATTTGTTTTGCAAAAGGCTTGCCAAAATTGTTATCCAAGTCTTTTACCTTGGAATACACCTGGGAACCGGTCAACATCTTCGGCGGGCTACCTTCTTCTACATCACCATTGAAAGGCTTTTTCCACTTCCTCCAACGATGTTGTGATGGTAAGAATCTTCGATGCCCCATGTAAACATTTTTCTTACAATGATGAAGTCACACTGAATGAGTGTCATTTTCATATATAGGGCATGCACCATATCCTTTCACACTGTATCCTGACAAATTTCCATAAGCAGGGAAATCATTAATTGTGCCAAACAACATGGCTTTCAAAGTGAAACTTTCTTCCATGTACCTGTCATACACACTAATGCCTTCATCCCAAAGCAACTTCAAGTCATCAATTAAAGGAGCCAAGTATACATCTATATCATTCCCAGGTTGCCTTGGCCCATAAATTAACATGGACAACATCATAAACTTGCGTTTCATGATTAAGTGTGGAGGAAGGTTATAAATCATCAATATCACCGGCCACATGCTATGTGTGCTACTCTGAACACCGTGCGGATTAATTCTATCAGTTGACAGTGCAAGGCGAAGGTTCCTGACTTCATCAGCAAAGTCAGGGTATTCATGATCAATTTTTTTCCATTGAGGAGCGTCTGCAGGCTGCCTAAGCTTCATGTCTTTAATCCTTTCATCTGCATGCCATGTCAACTGCTTAGCAATCTCTACATTACTATACAGTCGCCTGAATCTCGGAACAATGGGAAAATACCATAGCACCTTCAAAGGACTTTTTCCTTTCTTCTTCCTATATCGAGATGCGTTGCATTTAGGGCACTTCTCCAACATTGCATACTGATTTCGAAATAATACGCAATCATTAGGACATGCATGTATCTTCTCATATCCCATACCGATTGTAGAGCAAAGAATTAGCTTTGCCTCGTATGTCTTGGTAGGAAGTATATTTTCTTCTGGAAGCATATCTTGCAACAGTTGAAGCAATGCGGTGAAACCCGAATCACTCAATCCGTAGCGAGCTTTAAAGTTGTACAACTTCAACACTGCTAGCAATCTTGTGTATTTAGTACTTCCGACATATAATGGTTTCTCTGCATCACCTTTCAACTTCTCATATTCGTTAGGGCAATTATGAAGCACCCCTTCAACCATATTTACCATTTCTTCAAGACCATCATCTTCATCAAACATGCTTTGATCAAATTCATCCGAGGCACCACCCGTGGTATGCACCCGATCACTATATGCATCGTTGGTCTCACCATGCCTTGTCCATCGTATATATGTTTGATCAATACCATAACACACTAAATGATCTAGCAAATCAAGTTGACTAATCCGCTTTCCAAAACAACAGGATAAGCAAGGACATAAGATTTTTCCAGGATCTTTTGTGTGCTCAGTTGCAAATGTAATAAAATCCTTCACCCCATCTATATATTCCCTTGAACATCGATTAGATGACATCCATTTACGATCCATCTGTGGGCTTCAATCTATTTTTTTAAAAAAGTACGTGGTTAGTTGTATGACTATTGCATTTACTAATTACTTTTATATTCTCTTACCAATTTTAATTTAAAATAACAAACACCACATGAATCTTCATAATTGAAGCTTTCTAAGTCTTAAACTGAATGTTTAAATTGCCAAATAATTCATTAATTATTCGCAGGCATTATAATAATTTTTTACAACCCATAACAAAAGAAACCATATTTGCCACAATATATCATATATAGTTAATTAGAAAACATTACAAGTCAATAAATAAAATACAAGTGTTAAGAATATATAAATAATTATTTTTCTTATGCAATTAATCAATAACAATCATTAGAACACTTACAAATTATAACTATTAAATTCAACTAAAATCACATTTGTAAGCTCAAAATTTAAAAAACATACCGTGAATAGAAGCTTCAATAGACTGATGAACTAAAACTACAAACACAAATTAAACATAAAAAAATCAATAAAATATTTGAGGTTCTAAGTTATTTATTTTAATAATAATATGTGTAATAAACATCAATATATAATAAAATCAAATATGATTAGCTTAAATCAAAAAATATGATTCAGAAAAAAATAAAGAAAATAAAATAAAATGAAAAAGAAAGCTTAATTCCAACATTAATTATCTCCTTATTGTATGTTTTTCCCCTTACGATTTTAGTTAATATATTTAAAGTTAAACAATATAGACAAATTTTATTTTATTTTATTAAATATTGACATTGATATATATTGATATATTAAAGTCATTTTATCCATATTTTAAAATCCTTAAATAAGTTAATGACTCAATTAACGAATTATTCAATTTATTATCCTGATTTCAATTTTTCCTATTTTCATTGGGTTTATATGGGATTTTCTCTATTATAGTTTAATAAGATAATACAAAAAATTATTTTCTTACCTCTACAAAATAGCACTAACACAAATATATATTAAATGTGAAATAATATTAATTAAATAAATGATTTTGATTTTTGAAAAACAAATAATTTGAAGAATTTTTAAAAGAAATAGTAGTATTATTAAAAGTTAATTTGATTATCTAATTAAGTTTAAAAGTTAATTTCGGCAAGCTAAGTCCTATCATAATTTAATTGGCACTAGACATAAAAAGGTGAAAAATGAACTAACTTAATTAAATTAGAATTATTGAGAGGGTCAATCAATAATTGGCATCAATGTATGGCATATAAGCACCACATTGGTCTCATCACACAAATAGTAATGGGAATATATATATAGTATACACACACAAACAACACACACATTTGTATATTATATATATATAGGTGTTGAGTAAAAAGCAAAGAAACAAAACTAGAGATGGTCCACATTTGTATATTATATATATATATAGGTGTTGATTATAGTTTTCAGCACGTGGATATTTGCATCCTAAATTCAACCCTTATCCTCATCTTTACCAGCAGCTGGGTCCCATTTTAATATTTCACTCTTAACCCTAGTTTTACTATATTGAGGCAATTGCTCTGTGCGCGCGCACACTTTATTCAAGGAGCTGAGTATGTCGTTTAAGGGGCACTCATTTTCTTTATTCACGGAGTATGAGAGTCTCAAACACTAAACAAAATCTCAATAAAATTCTTTTAAAAAGAAATAACAACTCATTAAATATATTTTTATAATATGTTGAATTATTTTTTTTATATTTTAACTTTTTAAAAGAACTTTATTAAGATTTTGTTCGTTCTTTGAGACCTTTGTATCATTCTCCCTTCTTTTTTTCCCATTATTTCTGTTACTGTTTATTTTTTAAAAACTCATTTATTTATATATTATTTTTTTAAAAAAAGAAAGAAAACTATGATATTTACCTAAAATCTCACAAATGATGCCTAAAATAAATCACTCATCAAAACTCAAATATTCCTTACAACGTCGTTGTAGTCCCTGGCGCAGTCAGACTTGAATATGTTCATTATACTATACAAACGATATTACAATTTGATTCTTTATTTTTTTTCCTTTTTCAATTAACAAACGCAATAGAAAGGGGAGCCACCCCTATTGATGTATAGAAAGTGAAAGAGAAACTTACTAATGTAAAGTAAAACTAAAGTACATAATTCAAGTGAGAAATACATGTAACAGGAAAAAAAAGCATCACAAGCATGCCATAAAAAAAAACAGACCAACCTGAAAAAAATATTAATAAAAAGAAAACGCAAGTTGAACTTACAGGTTGATCAGTGCAGTGGAGTGGGGAACCACGTAATTGCTGTTGGTGACGCAATCTTGAGCGAGGTAAGGAAGAAATTTGAGTTACCAAATGGAGTGGGGACCAAATAAAGTTGAGGACAATAAAAAAAAGGGAATAATAGGGAAAGGAGTGGGGATGGCAGTTGGAAAAAAACAAACACGTGTGCTCGTGTGGGTGTAGTTAATTTTAAGATGTGAAGATGAAAATTGAGGGATGGGGTGCACGCAGATGAAAGGGAAAGTGAGAGAGGGAATAATTAAAGGAAGTGAAAGAGATGGGGGGTGGAGGCGGGAAAAGGAAAGAGATGGGGGGGTGATGAGGGCGGGAAAGAAAAGGATAAGGGGGGTGGGGGTTCTGATTGGTGGGGAAGGGATAAGGAATCTTTTTTTTTTTTTTATAAAAAAGAGTCAGGTGTGGCGCCTGACCAGGCAGGGGCCACAGCTGACCAAAATTTTTTTTTTATTTAAAAAAGGAGTCAGCCAGGCGCCACACTTGACCAATTTTTTTTTTTAAATTAAAAAATTGATCATGTGTGGCGCCTGGCTTTTTTTTAAAAAACCACACCTGAGCAGACAGGCGCCACACCTGACCATAACTACGCCAGGCGCCACAGGTGGTCCCAGTTGGTCATATGTGGCGCCTGTATTGGCAGGCGCCACACTTAGCCTCACCAGCTGTGGCACCTACACTACCAGGCGCCACAGCTAGTAAAAAAACATAAAAAAAAAAAAAAACAGCTGTGGCACTTGATTAAGGAAGGGCCACAATATGTGCGCCATCTTTCAACCTTTTTGTAGTAGTGCAACAACAAAACATAAATAGTAAATCACGAAATCAATGTGTTTATCAGCTAATAATGAACTTATCAGCTGATAAAATGCTGTGAATATCTTCCCATTGCATTAATTTATAATTATGAAGACAACATGCCAATATTACTAACCCACATGTATGCTTTCCGTGGGTAACACGACATTTTTCTGGTAGCTACTCAATCTCAAATAAAAATAAATAAAGGTCGTTCACTTCCGACTCAATAGAAGGCGACAAAAAAAAAAAGCAAAAAACACACAAACACACACATCTCTTACAGCGATGGTGATAACTGGCCCTCCTCCAATGAAGGTTTGATGGTTCAAATTAAAGGCAAAGAAATTTGAGAAGAAAACGAGGTTAAGGTTGATGGTGGCCACGTTAATGGGAAAAGCCAGTATGAGTTTCTTGTTTCCAATCGCTGGGAGGGATCTCTGACGGCCAGGTACGATCGACGTCAGCCTTCTTTGTGAGACGTGAAGATGCGAGATAGGGCTTTTTGTAGTTTTTTGTAGTAGAATTGGGGGCAATTACGTCTTTTCGAAACATTTTAAGTTTAAATTTTAAATCATAAATTCCAAAATGGTTGACGTGGGTGCAATTTCATATTTTAGACTTTTTTTTTTTTTTAATGTTTTCAGAGAATTCTTTAGGTAGCCGCCATCTGTGCAATTGATTGGGACGTGGACGTATGCGTGTCTAGCCACACAAGAAGGTGACCAAGACAAGTCAACACGTGGCATCCAATGTGGCACACCACGGGAGCAACGGACTCAGAGTAAGCAATGACGTGGATAGCTGAGTTGCCCACCAATTCAACCACTGACCGGTCAACACAATGATGTGTTAGCTTAGGTGGTCGCCACCTATGGCGATGACAAGGATGGCGAGGTGACGTGGGGGCGCATACGTGTCATGCCACATAGGCAGGTGACTAGGACCGAAAGTGCATGTGGTGGTTGATGTGGCACGCCATGGATATGGCTAACGCCACATCGATCGCTGACCAATCAACAGAATGACGTGTTGACTTAGCTGGCTGCTGCCTGTGACAATGACTGTGGTCTATATGTGTTGGGCCACATGGTTAGGTGAGTGGGACATGACGCGAACATGGCGTCTGATGTGGCGAGCCACATATAGCCAGGAATAAGAGCCGGCTTGGCCCTGCAGGATTGGCCTTTTACGGGTCTGGGTCTAAACTTCTGTAAAAATCCCCAATTTATGAAGCCTATGGCCTTTCATGGGCTCGGGCCTAAATTCATTTTAAATCAAATAAAATTCACTTTTAAGTTTTAGAATTTAGTTATTATTTTACTTTAAATTGAGATACATTATTTTTAAAACTCATAAATTTCTAGTTAAAATAATTATCTAATGTCCAAATTAGCCTATTTTTAAAAGTTTAAATGAATAAACCATTGTAGAAAACCAATTAAATCAAACCATTTAATAAGTGTTAGCCTGTTACAAATAATCTATTAGATACTTAGATATCTCTCATATTGATAATTTGATATAAAGATGTTACATATATTAATTTATCTTTTTAAAACATTAAACAGGCTGCAAGGTCAGCCCTTTTAAGTTCGTAGGCCTATAAGGCTTGCCCTTTTAGGCCATACTCCTTCTGAAAGCTCTAAATCATAAGTCTGGCCTTTGACGGATTTTGGCCTAAAGTAGTTCGGCTCAATTTCTTGGCTCTAGCGCTGTCTCGAAGTTGGTGACATGGCCACTGAGGTGTGCTGCCACATCAATCGCTGAACAGGTCAACACGAAGACATGTCAGCTTAAGTGGCCGCCAACTGTGACAATGAATAGGACGGCGAAAGGACATGGGCTCACGCATGTCACGCCACATAGGCAGGTGACTGGGATCTATTGCGCACAAGTTCTCAGGTTAACATCGACAAAGTCAAGCTTAACGAGCCAGATGTTGTATGGGCTTAAAAAAATGGCAATTGTGTCCACAGGCTATGAATTTAGGATTAAGCTAAAGAATACTTTTAGTTATTTATGTTTTACATTAGGTATACTTTTGATCCCTTAATTTTATAAAGTATATTTTTTATCCTATTTTTCTAACACAGTTAATGTTACTAACAAAAAATATAGACACAATAAACTCAAGTGATGACTATACAGCTAATAAAACATTTTTAATATAATATATTTAGATTTTAATTTTTTAATATAATATTTTTAGATTATTAAACTAAAATAAACAAACAAATCATTGCAAAATGAAATCAATATTTTGATATTTAGATTATTAAATTAAAAATTTTTAATAAAATTTTTGATATTGACTACTTCATTTCATTGGATGTTCATATATTTTTCAATTTACATCTATATTAAGTTTAATATTAATATAAATTAATTACATAGTTATCATTTGAATTTACTGTATCAATGTTTTCCGTTAATAATATTAACGGTGTTAGAATTACATGACCAAAAATATACTTTATATAATTAATGGACCAAAAGTAATTATCATATAAATTTAAAGGACTGAAAATATACTATCAGCCTTTAGAATTATAAATGGGATGCCCCGCTGAGCCTTACCATGGGTAAATGGGTTCCATGGGTTTTTGGTTTGCCCAAGAAACGGTCTCCCTTATCTCTAATTCTTTCCTTAAAAAATCAAAAGAAACCTTTCGGAACACTCAAATATACTTCTAAAATTATCTAATTTTAAATTTTTAACGTCCAATAATTCTGTTTTATTAAAAATTGCCACATATCAATAAAAATTTAAATATTACAAAAAGTGTACATATAATTTAGGATTATGAATTCAAAAATTCTCCATTAAGATGAATAATATAATGGGCTGCGAAGAAAGTCGGGATACCAAACAATGCTCCAGAGAGTTCAAGGCTATTAATTTCTCTGACATGGCCTTGAGGATTTGACAGAAGACTCCGATTAGAAGCACCTATACTCATTCAAAAAGTCGTATAAACCGAAAATGCCCATACATTATAAAAAGACATGTATATCCAAACAATATACAATTCTAAAATAGATCAAAAAACCCCATATTCATATTTGTGTACTTGAGTTGTAATTTCCAAATACTAAACGATTTAATTGCAATTAATAAACAATTTAATTGTAAATCAACGTGAAATCACACCCTACTAAAAATAAATTATCTAACACCTAGTTACTACTAGTCTTGTATTATTAACAATTAACTTTCTAGCTTTTCAAAAAATATTATGCTTCCAACTACTAGAGCCATTTTGGCTCATTATAGGTATTTTTCAAGATCAATAGATCTTCAACTATTTTTTTCAAAATTTGAGGTCCTTCGTCAATATGCTTCTAACAAGATTCCTGTGAGCCACTCTCTCTATTAACTAATTATTAATTTCATTGCTATACAATCTACTGATGAAATTTCATTGCTGAAGTTTCTCTCTACCCAGACACACAGAAGGTACAATCATATAACAACTATTTTTGAATTTGTATTGTGGAAGATGGGGAACAGAGAAGGAAGAGACAAGTCCCATGCTGTCAAGGAAGAGTAACACCAAATAAGCCATAGAAATAAATTAGAAAAATATATAACTTACAAAGTAGCTGGAAATAATATTAAAGAGAGTAATATGAAGATAACATGAGAGAAGTTTTAAATCAACAATAGAAGAACTTTATGCCAGACAGAGTAGTGTAGTGGGGAAGAAAAAATTCTTTTGCCTTGTCTTGAAGCTCCTGCGGCCTTGATATCACTCAAATACCGCATATAATTCATACATACAACTATGACATAAACATCCCCATTATTAAGAAACAAAAAGCCAATAATGTGTCCTTAAACCATCACTTAGATTATGATGAGTGTATTAATTGATTGGGATTCTTGTAAATTTCATTTATATACTCAATCACCTTCCTATTTACCGTAAACAAACTTAATTTCTGAAGGAACCCTGAAATGAATATTCCATTAGACTAATGAATATACCACCAGACTTTATCTCTAGATATATGTTCGTTATTAAACAGAATAGAAGAGTAGTGCCAAAAGTCATTTCAATCATAAAAACTTGCAATTGTAAATCCAACTGCAAGTAACAAGAAATGAAATAGACATAAGACTTCAAAAATATTTTTTTTCAGGCATTACAAGAATGAGAAATTCCCACGATTCCTTGTGCATCTGCAAGTGTTCATTCATTTACATCACGATAGTTATCCTTCTGAACCTGCAACTGTAAATTCAATACTTTTAGGGGAAAGAAATAAAACACACTATACTTTTGGTGTTAAAGGTTTTGGTGTGGAAAACAAAACTAAAGCAGTGTCCCTAAATGGCTACTGATACAAAAATAGTAATATAACTTAGTAAAGGGTGGCCTTACCCCTCTTCCCTGTAGCAATGGATAAATATTCCACGTCTCCAATCCAGCAAGGACCCAAATACAAGCAGAAACAATTGCGAAGAAATCAAGCAAAAATCACTAAATTTGGGGGGAAATGACAACTAAAACAAATTCCATCATGCACATGAACTTAATTTTCAACTTTTGGGAAACGCTTCACATTACCAACCTCATCTAATAAAACCAAATTAAAAACTTACACCCAATCAAGAAATATATAGCATCTATTGTAAGAGCACAACATTCTTCAGTTTCTTTCATAAATAATCTTAAGAAAATGCATACTCAGCCACATCAAAAGGTGCAACTACAACAACAAAAGCAGACATGAATTATCATATGAACAGCATGAAAAGTTAATGCACGTGACAGGCTAGGAAAAGTTTTACATACACACAATGGTGATGAAATTCTCTCTGGCCGGTGGAAAAAGAACTCGGGTCTTCAAAGTGCTTTATATTCTCAAGAAACAAAAGCAATTAAATAATCTCATAACACCTTAAAATAGTACAGCACTTACCAAGTCCCATAATTTAAAATTCAGAGCAATCAAGAAACTTGAAAATCTCACTTCAAGAAAGCAACATTAACAACAGGATTACCATATCAGTGTAAAATTCATAGATGCCTATCAGCACCTTTCTAATCAGTAATCATGAAGTTGTCCATGCCAAAAAGAATTAATTAAAATAGTATTGACTGTTACCTAGGGAAGGGGTATGGCATGAGACAAATTCTACCTTAAAAAACGGAACCTTCACATCACTCGGTAGGGTGCACTACTTTCTAGCAAAAGAAAATTCAAACGGCAAATTCAAAAATTTTAAAGTATGATCCTCTTTATAAGAAGAAAATGCTGCAGCAAATACAGGTGGTAAGTATTGAATATGATAAAACATTGGCTAAAAGAATATTTTGCAGATGATAAAATACAGGTGACACGGAAAATGCACTTTATTTCACTAATTCACCTTACCTCCTAATCCATTACATTCACACAACTATCCATTATTAGATTACCAAAGTTTCATAAAAGCTAATGGCAGAGCATGTTGCATCACTAATAGCATCTTGTCCCTTTTTGTCAAAACATTTATACCCTAGTGACAAAATTCCCAATTAAAGTATAAAAATATATAATAAAAATAGGAACTTTTAGGAATTTTATTATTTTCATATAGTTGTAGTTTCAAAAGATCAAATTTTCATCTTTTTATCATTTCAAGACAATCATTGCACCTAGTTTCTAGGAATTAGTAAAAGGTTCTTCGAGAGACGACCTGAGTTGTGCACTATATTGCATTAATTCAGTTTTATTTTTGATAACCCCGATGCGACTAAAGGGTGTTATTTCAAGTGGCGCCGTTGCCGGGGAGCCAAGTAATTGGTTCCCTAGTAACTAAGTGTCAATCTTTGATTGATTGGTACCTTAAGCTTTTAGGTTGCATTTTAGTTAGTTTAAATAGTTTTGCATGTTTTTCATAGCATATTTCATCTTTGCATAGAAAATTTTGCAAAAATACTAACACATATTTTTACTTTCTTTCTTCTTTGCATTTGCATTTTTAGGACTTAGGATTCATTATGATTTAATTGATTGCAATTTGAATGGCTTAGTTTAATGAAGATCATCAGTTTCGGTTTTGCACTAATCCTTCTATGGATTCCTTTTTAGGGAATGACAGAACTTCAAACTTTCAATTCTTTAATGAATCTTATAGCACTTGGAGACATGAAGCACCTTCTAATCTCATATATTCTTAAAAGCTTGATTTGCTTTAACAAGAAGTGAATTCCCTTCGAGCAGACATAAATTATCGAAGAGGAGCCTCTAAATCTCAACCACTTCAGTATCTCCATCCACATTTGGAACAATCTTGTCCACAAACCTCCTATTTTGACCATAAACCCACCTTCCAACCACCTCAATCACACTTCAACCATATTTTTTCACCCTACCCATTCCATAAAGAATATCCCACTCCACTCTACCAAGAACCATCATCTCCATTTCATCTTCCCCCATTTCCCTTACTTCCATGCCATGTAGAACTACCTATGAACAACATTCTCCATCATTCTATGAACCACCACCACAATCTCCTACACTTCAACCTAGTGGACTTGATGCTTTCCTCACCTTGCCAAATATGGATGACGGAACTCGTACATTGAGAAGAATGTATGATGAGCTTAAGGTTGAACACTTTAAGTTGTTCATGTTCAAAGAAGGAAATATGATTTCCAAGGAGCATAAAGAGTGAATGGAGGAGATTGAAGGCTTTATCAAGACATTTGTTGATCATGTGTTATAGATAAAGATCGAAGAAGAAGACGGAGCTCCATGAACTTATGACTTAAATGATGAGGGAACTAAAGAGCAAAAGATAAATACCACTTCAGAAGTGGGAGATTTCATACCTCTAGTGCCTACTCCGAAATAAGATGTAAAGAAGAAGCAAGTGTTAGATTCCAAGTTTTGATGATAACAAAAGGAAATTGTGTGCAAAACATGTTTTTACACGTCTAGAGAATGATTGCAAAGTTACCAAATGCATATGGCAAAGTTTAAAGATGCCTGCTGTCAGTTTTTGCTGATGCACTTGAGCAACAGAGTTAACACTCGAGCATAAACCACTTTTGCACTCAAGCACATGCAAGTGTTGGACAAGAAGTGTTTGATATAGAGCAATTGCTATCAATTTTACTGCTGCACTCGAGCACAATAACCAACACTCGAGCATGAAGCTGTTTTGCACTCGAACATATGAAAGTATTGAACTAAAAGTGTTTGACAGAGAGCAAAGTCAGAACAAGATATCAACACTTTACTCGAGCACAGGTTTTGTACTGAGTGATGGTAATATCTGCACTAGAGTCCTAGCGAGTGAGGGACTGTGAGTGTTTGGCCGAGAGTCATGCAAAACAGAGAAGCACAAGCATGCCCGAGTGAGAGTTCATGTGCCCGAGTGATACATCAGCACTCGCAAGTGAGAAATCTAACTCTCTCAATTCTGATGTAAGTGCTGAAGATAAAGAGTATATTATAGAAGAATATTCTTCTCACTCGAGTAAGAGTATGTATGCTAGAGTGAGGGCCCACATCACCCGCGAGTGTAAAATCATACTCGATAAAATTGGGTGATAATGTTGTCCAGAGACGTGGCTCATAGTGTAAAATGAAGTAGCACACGAATGAGGGGACCAGTGCTCGAGTGAGGACCCACATCACTCGCAAGTGTGAAAAGGCACTCTCTCAAAATCCATGGAAGTGCAAGTGTAAAATTGAAGCAAAAGGAGAAAATATGGTATTGCACTCGAGTGAGACATCACAGTGCTCGAGTGATACTCTACCAGAAGCCAAAATGCACTAGTCTTACAGCGTTCAATCCGAATATGGTTTAATGATATTTATTCATTTTATTTTCACTTATTATTATTATATAACATCATTTAACATGTATTATGAGTGTGATACAGGAGTTTGAATGTTTGAATTAGAAAGACACAGAGGAAGTCAAACAACGGCAGACAACATCATTACGAATATCCAAGCACGTACCTACCACGTTCAAAGATTTCAAACATACGCATGCCATTCCACAGTAACATGCCCTGCTCTACAATGATCATTATTCAAACGGGCAAAAACAAATGTCTACAAATACAGAGTTTCAGAGACCATCAAATACAACGAAGTGCAAGAATCCACACAAGCAAATTTACGAGTCTCTGTTATTCACATTTTCTCTGTATTCATATCATTCTTCAGTGTTTATTATATTTGCTTTATAAGAGAGTCTATATACACTTCAAATTCTATTTTCATTTGATCTCAAGGTACTGGGACCTTGAGAGGGGAGATTTCCTTACGAGAGAAGCAGCGAGAAAATTCCTAATAGGACTTTTTGCTCATAAGACTTACAAGATATAAGCAGTAGAGAACGTTGCTACTCGTAAGACTTACAATGGTGTAAGCAAGAGAGAACGTTGCTACTCATAAGACTTGTATACGTAAGCAAGAAAGAAAGGTCATAGGTTTGTTTTTCTGCACATAAGACTTGTCGTAAGGGGGAGAGAAATTTATAGTATTTCTACTCGTAGTTCTTTCAAGGACAGTTGTTGTCTTGCGGCGTTCCGAGAGCCCACTGAATCTTGGAAGAATAGTGAAAATCTTAGTAGGTCTTGATCTCTGAGGACTGGACGTAGGCCTGGTTTTTGGCTGAACCATTATACTTCTCTATGTGCTTATCTTCTCAACTCTACTCTAGCTACAACTATTACCATATCACCACATCAACTGAAAAATTTATCACATCACCCAATTCACCCCCCCTCTTGGGTGAAGCTTACATCTTTCAGCAAGTACATTTTCAACTTCCAGAGGAGTCACTTCAAAGCAATGGTAATTTCCTCCTCTTCTTGAAGAGGTTGACCCTCCTCTTACTACTATTCTTGATGCTGTGAGAGATTATGAGGTGGATGAAGATATTGTGGTCAAATCCCTCATATGCTTGATGTTGAAAATGCTCATTATGGTATTTCTAATAGTAGTTGTGTAATTGATGATGTTACTTGCACAATCCATACTTCTATGTGTAATGAACATGTTCTTTTCTCTAGTTCTAGGAGTAATGAACATATTAAGCATGTCATTGTAAAGAATGATGAATTATGCTTGGATGCTCAAATTGTGGTGAAGTGTGAACCTGATGATAGTTCAAATGATTGTTTGAGTGATGCTGGCTTACATGATTCTTCCTCTCTTTCAAGTGTTCGCAAACATGATGTGGATTTTTATTATGCTATTGAACTTGATGGAGAATTCATTTTTCCCTCTTCTTTAGACTCTTCTTTTGTTTGTTTATGTGACAGGGAAATGACATGTGTTAATTGTTTGGAAATTGATAATTGGCTTTCTTCTTCACATGACTTTAATTCTTCATCTAGTTCAATTGATAACATCCAAGTGCAAGCTACACTTGCTATAAGCCTTGAAAATTGTGCACTTTTTGATCCCTTTGAATTGCATGATTTAGGTAGTTCAATAAGAAAAGATTCAATGATATATTTTGAATGACAAAATTGTAAATGAAAATGAATCTTTCAATTTAGTTCTTTCTTGCGATTTACCACCTGATATAGAAAATGTAAATACTTCTTTTAAAATTTTTGGTGGTGATAACTTAATCAATTCTCCTTCTTCTTTTACTCTTTTAACTCTCAACTCTAGTGATTGCAAAAGCGATGTAATGTACTCCAATACTAAGTTGGATTCTGCATTTTTCCCATTGCAAACACAAGAGGATTTTGAAACTGTGACTTCTTGTTTGGTTCCTACTGAAGGGAACCAAATTGATTTTCTTGGGTATGATTTCTACTTGGAGAGTTTTGTTCTTAAGATGTTTGCACAATACTCTAAGTCTCTTCATGTTTATATCTTTGGATTCGGTACTTCTTCTGGCTTGTCTTCTTTTTAGGCATATACTTGGAAGGGTCCTCTACAGTACCAGCCTCTACCCTATATTCTCGGACCTCTTCCAATTGATCCTGAACTGCCTCCACCTAAGAAAATCAAGCAAAGAGAAGTATGCACTATGAAGACCATCATGTTTCTCATATTGGATGAGAACTTCTCTTTCAAGTGCGTTAAAAGATTCTAACAAAGGTTGTCTCTTTCCTCACTTATTTTTTTCCTAATTTTTATGATTCTTTAAGCTTAGTTGTTGTATGAGGAAGATAAGTGTGGGGGAGAGACATAATCTAGTAGTAAAAGGTAGATTTCTTTTGTTGTTTACCCCCTTAAGCTTTGAGCTCTTGTCATTCCTTTGCCCTTAGGTTTTGCATTGAGGACAATGCAAGATTTAAGTGTGGGGGAGGGATTGGGATTTGAGTTTTTTGTGCTTCATTGTGCTTAATTTAAAAAATGTGTCATTTTCAAAAAAAAAATCATAAAATTCTTGATCTAAACCACACTTTTGGATTTTTGTCACTCCTTGTTTAGAAATTTGTCTAAATACTTGTGGGAATTGCTTAGGCTCTTGGTTGATTTTTAATGAATTGATTTGTTATTGCTCTTAGAGTTAGCATTTGGATTAGTTGAGATAATGTATTTTGATTAGGCTAATGTTTAATTAATCTTTGTAAATGTGCATTTGAGAAGAAAACCTTTGTTGGAAAGATTTTGAGCCTAATTTTCATTTATTAATGTGTCTTTGCCACCTATTCTAGTGTATCTCTAGAACTTATTTAAATTCCTTTTCAAAATCACATTTGCATTTAGATTAATGAATATGATAAGGGCATTCATTTCTAAACCTATTGACCTAAACACAAACCATTTATCATTGTTTTTGTTTACCCCTTTGAGCCCTTCACATTCCGAAATCTATCATTAATTAACAAGCACTGTGTATGCATCCCATTTGCATTATATCAACATCCAAACATTATTGAATTGCCATTAATATTTTAGGTACGAAGAAATGCCATTTTCATACATTATATATAAAAAAAAGAAAAAATATCATAATAAAATAAAAACAATATAGGGGAAAAAAGGAAAGAAGAAATAAAAAAATAAGGCATTTGTTTTGATTGGCAAGGAGATGTGGTTATTTGATCTTAAAGAAAAAGGAAAAAAAGTGGATGCCAATATGCACATTTGTGCAACATAGTACTTATTTCATTATCCCTTTCATGAGACCATTTCTATCATTACAACCCTTTTAAAAGTCCCCTTGATTCATGAGTCTGGGTGCTATATAGTGGTGGAGAGAGTAGAATTTTTACAAGTATATGGTAGGACCTAGTCTAGGTGGTATTGAGCAAAATTTCCTATACTTGTGAGAGAAGTTAAACACTTAAATCCTTGAGTGTTCTCTTATGTATATTTCTTTGATTAATTGTGCTTTAATCTAGTCTATTTGCATTACCTCATGCTAAGACATGTGTTAACTTGACTAGTAATAATTGATTAATTCATTGACTCCAATCTCGAGCATTTGAAATTTTATTCATGTTTAGTTTTGAATCGACTAATGCTTTACTTCCAATGACTCTCTATCATGTCTCTAATGATGTGATTGGTTATCTAGGGCCATAAAAGGTCAAGGAAGACAAAATTAAAGAATTGTTAGGATCGGCAAGCACAACGGAAAAATTTTAAAATTTTTTCCAATCCTAATTGAGGATCTATCAACGGCATTTAAACCAAGTTAGAAAGATTTGTACCTTTATTTAATTCAGGGTTTTCGATCTCTAGGAGCCAACATGTCAGGTCCACTCCCTCTACCGGTATCGAAACAATTGCTCTCCAACACAAACTATGTGCTAGCGCCTCCAACATAAACTACGTAGGTCAAAGTGGTTGTAACCGAACTCGTATAACTCCTAGTGTACATTTCAGCGATATTTTTCCTTACTCTCAACTGATTTATATTTCCAATAAATTTTCTTATACACAACAAAATTTCTGGTATCACCCAATTCACCCCCTGTTAGGTGAAACGCTTGTACTAATATTTAGTATTAGAGCGTAGGTCTTCTTGTTAAAGTATAACAGCCTAAGAACTCAAAGAGAATTTAGAGAAAGATTGTGAAAACTGTTCTTCTTTGAAAAATAAAAACATTGATCTCACGAAAAATCTTGAAAAATTCACTAAAGGAAGTGAGATGCTAAATGTGATTTTAAAAGCTCAACATTTTATAAATGATCGATCTGGTCTTGGATATGATCCAAAATCAGATAGAAGGAAAGGAAGAAAGAAAGCAAGAGGTAAGTCGTATTTGAATTATTTTCAGCATTCTATACATACATCAAATCCTTTAGCATACTGTAAGTATTATATAAAAAGGGTCATTACACATCATCATGTATTCATAAGAAGAAAGG
The DNA here is from genome assembly GCA_963242795.1 of Inga leiocalycina. Classification (NCBI taxonomy): domain Eukaryota; kingdom Viridiplantae; phylum Streptophyta; class Magnoliopsida; order Fabales; family Fabaceae; genus Inga; species Inga leiocalycina. The sequence goes on from OY725324.1 coordinate 20,285,221, forward strand.
AAAGATAGGAACCTACAAATGGGTACTTAAAGGTTCATATATTCAAAAAGTCATCTATACTAACCCAAAAGGACCCAAAAAGATGTGCGTACCAAATACTTAATTTTATTTGATTGCAAATATGTCTTAAAGCATCTAAAAACAATAAATGGTATATAGACAGTGGATGCTTTAGACATATGACTAGTGATTTTGAAAGTTTTACCACATTATAACCTAAGGAAGGTGGAAAGATAAAATTTGGAGGAAATCAATCCAGCAAGATAGCAGGAATTAGTGAAATAAAAAACGACAAAGGAATACAAGTCAAAGATGTATATTATGTTGAAGGCTTGTGTCATAATTTGCTGAGTGTGAGTCAAAGTGCAGATAAAGACAACTGGGTAATATTTGATTCAGAGGAATGTCTTATTTTCAACAAGAAAGACTTACATCATGATAAGAAAAATATCAAGACAAAGCTCAGAGCAAAAAGGGAAGGTAACTGTATACTCTTGATATCAATAGAAATGACTCTGAAAATTGTTTTCTGAGTAATGCCGATGAAAGTTGGTTATGGCATAAGAGACTAGCTCATGTCAACATGCACCAACTAGGCAAACTACTCAAAAAGGATTTAGTTCTTGGATTACCCAAAGTAAGTTTTAAAAATGATTTGATTTATGACTCATGTCAAAAGGGTAAACAAACTAAATCATCTTTCAAATCAAAAAATGAAATTACCATAAATCAACCACTTCAGTTGCTACATATGGATTTAGTTGGTCCAGTAAGAGTTAAAAGCCTTAGTGGCAACTTATATACATTGGTCATTATTGATGATTTCCCTAGATTTACATGGACTATTTTTCTATCATCAAAGGATGAAACCTTTGCAGAATTAATTGTTTTTGCCAAGAAAGTGCAAAATGAGAAAGGTATGTCCATTGCAGGTATCAGGACAGATCACAGTGGAGAGTTTGAAAATCAAGCCTTTGAAGAATATTGTGATACTAATGGCATTTATCATAATTTCTCCGCTCCAAGAACACCTCAACAAAATGGAGTCGTGGAACGTAAGAATAGAGTGCTCACAGAAATGGCTAGAGCAATGTTGAATGAAAAGAATGTGTCTTAAGTTTTCTGGGCTAAGGCAATGAGCACAGCATGCTATATTTCAAATAGAGCCTACATTAGAACAAAACTTAGAAAGACACCATGCGAGCTATACAAATGAAGCAAGCCAAACCTTGCCCATTTACACATATTCGATTGTAAGTGTTTCATTCACAATAACAACAAAGATAACTTAGAAAAATTTGATTCTAAAATAGATGAAGGAATTTTCCTAGGCTATTCTAACTGGAGCAAAGCTTACAGAGTTTTCAATAAACAAACATGCGTTGTTGAAGAATCAATTCATGTTGTATTTGATGAATTGGAATCCTCTGATAAAATCATTGATGATAAGCAGGAAGTTGTTTTAAATCAAGAAAATGGTCAATCTATATCTAAATCTCTTATTCTAGAAGTTGATCAACCCAAGGAAGAAGATCAGTCTCTAGGACAGCCTAGAGCCTGGAAATTCAATAAATGTCATCCCCTACATCAAGTCATAGGAGATATGAATGAAGGAGTCAAAACTAGAAATAGAATTTTCAATGAAGTTAGTTTTTCTGCTTTTATTTCTGAGATTGAACCTTTTAACATTGACGAAGCCCTATCAGACAATGATTGGGTTATAGCAATGCAAGAAGAACTAAACCAATTTGAAAGAAATCAAGTTTGGGATTTGGTACCCTGACCTAAGGATCATCCGATCAGTGGTACTAAATGGGTATTCAAGAACCAACTTGATAAATCTGCAATTATTGTCAGAAACAAGGCAAGATTGGTGGCCAAATGCTATAATCAAGAAGAAGGAATTGATTATGAGGAAACCTATGCTCCAGTGGCTAGATTGGGAGCTATACATGTACCCTTAGCCTTTGCATGCATCAAGGGATTCAAACTCTACAAATGGATGTAAATAGTGCATTTCTAAATGGCTACATCATAGAAGAAGTGTATGTAGATCAACCCCCAGGTTTTGAAGATGTAACCAAACCTGATCATGTTTTTAAATTAAGAAAAGCTTTATACGGTTTAAAACAAGATCCTAAAGCATGGTAAGAAAATCTCAGTAAATTTCTCATTGATCAAGGTTCTGTATGAGGAAAGGTTGATACAACACTTTTTACAAAACGAAAACAAGATGACATTTTAATCGTGCAAATTTATGCTGATGATATAGTTTTCGGTGCTACTAATGAAACCTTGTGTAAGGAATTTTCTGAGATAATGTAGGGGGAGTTTGATATGTCAATGATGGGAGAATTGAATTTCTTTCTCAGTTTGCAAATCAAACAAAGAAAGAATGAAATTTTCATATCTCAAACAAAGTATTTGATAGAGCTATTAAAGAAGTATGGAATGGATGGGGCAAATGGAATGGTCACGCCCATAAGCTCAACCACATTGCTTGATGCGGATGTCAAAGGAAAATATTACAATATCACAAAATATAGAGAAATGATTGGATCATTACTTTATCTTACTACAAGCAGACTTGACATTCCATCTAGTATGGGTATGTGTGCAAGATATTAATCTACACCAAAGGAGTCACATGCTGAAACCGTCAAACGTATCTTCCGATATCTTGCTGACACAACAGAATTAGGTTTTTGGTATCCTAAAGGAAGAAGTGAATATCTAGTTGCATACTCATATTCTGATCATGGAGGATACAAGACAGACAGAAAGAGTACTAGTGGACAAGGTAAGTTTCTTGGAGGTTCACTTATATCATGGTTTAGCAAGAAACAAAATACAGTGTCTCTTTCATCATCGGAAGCTGAGTTTGTTGCAGCTTCAAGTTTTTGTGCACAAGTGTTATGGCTTAAGCAACAACTCCAAGATCTTGGTATTTATCTAAAAGAGATACCAATATACTGTGACAACACTAGCACGATAAGCTTGGTAAAGAATCCAGTTCAACATTCCAGAACTAAGTATATTGATGTTAGACATCACTTTATCAGAGATTATGTCTAGAAGAAAGATGTCAAAGTGATATTCATTCCAACTCATCTTCAACTGCTGATATTTTCACAAAACCTCTTGCAAAAGATCAATTCTTATATATTAGAAGAGAATTGGTAATGGTAAATCCCAATGAATTGTAAGTTATTTAGTGCTTACAAAATGTTAGATGATGTTATTTATTAATGTTTTAATGATCACTAACTTAATCATCGGAGTTTCTAATAATTTGTTTTGCAGGATCTTGATATTCTGTTTTGAAGTATGAAAAACAGATATTAATAAAGGTCAATATTACTAGAGGGACAACTTCAAGTAACCACTATTACTGGAGTGACACCTTGAAGTAATTGAATAGATTACTCAAGTATCCACTCGAGTAATGACCTGAAAATTATAACTGTGAAGCATTAATTCAAAAGGAATTCAAAAGAAATGGCATAACGGTTGGAAATGAACAGTCATAATGTGAAGGGACAGATTACCTGAGGGAGGGCTCGAGTAAACTTCAACGTTACTCGAGTAAGGCCTTGAGTGAACCTGGTTGTAGATCACAAATTTGCTGAGTTTCAACTCTAATTTGTCCTAAAGAGCCATCAAATGATCGAGGGAATATATATAGGTAATTACAATATTATACATGCCAGGTACGCACTTGAATTTACTGCATTTTGAAATTTCTGGTATGATTACTCGAGTAAAGATGATGATTACTCGAGTAAGCCCTCGAGTAATGTCAAGATTTAGGGCTATTTATATCGATACTCAGTCATTCTTCACAAAATCTCCTCGAGTGATTCTCCTAGTGCTCTCACAAAAAATTTTCATAATCATTTTCTCTTCTCATTTCCGTCAAAACCCATTGATTCATGCTTACTAAAACCTCCCAGATTGCTCAGATTCATGTGCCCTTCTCTCGCAACTCTAACCTTGTTTTCCAGAAAATCTTTCCTTTCTCAAATCACAATGGTAAGGACAAAATCTCCTAATCTTAGCACTCCTTCTGAGTCCTCTGAACCATATCAACCCTCTGATTCTCTTTCATCTCCACCTACCAAGAAACGAAAGCTTTCTCCTAAACCAAAAGTCAAAGGTAAACCACAAACCAAGCCAAAGGTGAAAGGGGTTGTGATTAAGGAGCCTATTGCCACAAGATCTCAATGAAAGAATAGCATATCCACTGGAAAAGGTAAAGGAATAAAGGCACTATCCCTTCCTCCTTCTGACTCATCCGACACACCTACATTTTCTCCAAAACCCCCTAAAAAGCTCAAGCTTGATAAGAACCTCACCAAAGTCATGGTAGGGATGCTTGAACAAGCCTTCCAGTCTAAGGAAGTAAAGAAAGGGAAATCATCCAAGAAGCCATAAGAGGTCAGGGAATAGGAAATCACATTTCCTCTAAACGGATTCAATATGAACAAGTTGGAGGAATCTCATAAGCACTTGAGTCATTTTGTAAGAAGAACTGTGTGTATTAAACTTCTTGATTCCCTGTATAAGCACTTGACTACAAGGTTCTTCAAGAGGTATTGAATTTTGACCTAAGTCCTTATCTTGATTCCTATATGCCCTGGCTGTCTATTAAACTTCTATTTTATACCCAAGTTGTGAGGCATTTTTACTACAATCTTGAACCTATAAATGATCATATTAGGAAGTCTGTGGAAGAAGAAATGACTTCTAAGGTTAGAGGACAAAGAATTGTAATCTCACCTTCCAAACTCAATACCTAGTTAGGAATAGAGGACCCTCCTGATGATAATTATCCTAATTATGATTCAAACCAGTTGTTTTCTATCCTAAGACCTGGTGAGATAGTGGGACCCCTCAATTTCAATCCGAGTGATATGTGTGATTTTCATTGTGTTATATGGTATATTTATTAGAGAGGCATAATCAATAAAGCCAACAATTTCACTCATTTCATTGAGAGGGACTTCAGAAAATTCGCCTCATTACTCCTCAAAGAACAAAAGGACTTGGGAGAATATATTTTTGCTGAGATCAAGCGATATAGGTTTGAAGGGAAACCTACTACTCCAATGCCTTATCCTCAGCTTATATCTTTATCCTTAAAGAAGAACAAGATATGGTATTTAGAGAGTAAGGAGCCAATTGAGAGGTTAAGTCTAGTGGGGTGAAATCATATTGGAAAGCTGAACATTGATATTCCTTTGAAGACTCCTCTTGAAGCAAGTCCCAAGAAGAAGAAGAAGACTGAAACTGCAACTAATCGAATGGATGACACTCAGTTTTTTGCTCCAGCTAACACATCCTCTCCTTTTTTCTTTAGTGCCATAATACAAATATTCATAGAGAATAATCTGAAGGGTTTCCATATCGACATTGCCAATACGAATACGGAGTTGGTAACCCATATGAATGAGAAGATGGAACAACTTGTAGAGAGAATGGATAAGAGGCACGAAGAGATGTTAGCATAACAACATGCCCAAGGTGAGCTTCTGAAATCAATAGTTGCCAGACTAGGTGCTATGGAATCTGGCTCCCCTATTCCTAGTCCTTATGTTACTCCTGAGCCAATACCAATCTCTGAACCTGGACCTTCCAAGCCTAGTCCTCCTGATCTTATACCTATTGAGCATAGACCTTCTAAGCTTGGACCCAGTAATCTTCTGTTCTCTATGCCTAACCCAGAGACATCCAAGACAATCCACATCACCACTGATAATCCAGCTCAGCCAGTTCAGCCTAAGTCAATGCCTACTCCTATTGCCTCACCTACAAGCACTAAAGAGGTGCTTTTGTCTTCACCTATTGCTACAGAGGAAGTAGAAATTACTTCTTTGATTCCTTACCCATCACCTCCAGTGAATTCTCCAGAGGATCTTCAGACACCTCCAGTGAACCTTCCTGAACCTAAACCATCATCTTCAGATTCTTCCAGTTCATATGAATCTTTGGCATTTCCTGTTACTCCTATCTCAGTAGCTAAGCCATCTACTTCTCCTCATGATTGATACGACCCTTGTTATGAAGACAAAAAGGAGGAGAAGAGCCTAAGTGATTTTGTGATCAATGGCTGAGTTAATGTACTGGGGATATGGGTGTACAGGGCTTTAGGGAGCATTTAACTTTGAATTCTAAGTTTGATTATGTAATGAATTCTTCTTTATGCAATTTTCTTCTTTATGCCATTAAAGTTAAATTTCATTCAAGTTATATTGCATTGTGCGACTAATGAGTTTTTTAATTGTGTATGCAAGGTGAACAAGTAAATAAGAACAAAAACTCATTTTTTTAAAAGATCTTTAATAAGCTATTTCGAAATAGTTTTCAAGTTTAAATTGAACAAAAGTATTTAAGAAACTTGTGTTTGAAAACTCAATTTCAAAAACTTTGCTCAAAATCGCCAAGTTTTGTCATCATCAAAAAGGGGCAGAATGTTAAATCCCATGTGTTTTGATGATAACAAAGATTGGATTTGATAACAAAGAAAAAAATTTGAACAAAGTAACTAAATGGCAGACAAAAGCTTTACTTGAAGTTGGCACTAGAGTAATGAAGAAGATATAAGAGACAGAGCATAGGAAAAACATCACTGGCAGATTGCTTAAAGGTTTACTTGATTGACTACTGGACTAATAAACTCTGTTACTCGAGTGAGCACTCGATTAATGTTGGAGAAAATGTTCCAGAGGGGTACTGCCAAAATTTGGAAGGAGTTACTCGAGGGGTTACTCAAGTAATCTACAAAGTTATATGGACCATTACTTGAGTAACCACTCGAGTAAAGACATGAGCAAAGGCATTACTCAAGTATCCACTCGAGTAACCAGGACAAATACCTTCTAGTAGCTCTCGACTAAAAATTGACACACTTTACTTGAGTAACCATTTGAGAAAACTATTTACTCGAGGAACCACTCGAGTAATTTGTAGAGTTATTTAAAGTAGTACTCGAGGGATCAGGTAAGCAAAGTATAGGTATTCTCGGCCAAGAATTTGATGTTGTTACTTGAGGGAGTAATCAAGTAATCTGCAAACTTATTATCAATTTACCCGAGTAATCACTCGAGTAACCTGTGAAGAAAAGACATGCTTACTCGAGTAATCAAGTATTTCCAAGGTTTGTGATATATCTTACTCCATGTCTTACCCGAGTAATATTTTATGAAAATGTTGAATTACTCTCTGTCATATTTTTTATAAGTTTACTTGAGGGACTACTCGAGTAATGAGCATGATCACTCAGTAAGGCAGTCCAAAAATCATGTTTTTAATCGTATGTTTATTGGTTTGTTATCTATATGATCAATTCTTCATTACACTAGTATTCTAAGTATGTTTACAGAGAAACAATGAATAAATCATGTCATAAGAGAAAAGTCAAATAAAACGTCCGAGATCTCACCTACCGCTACCTACCGTAAACGGATAGTTTTCAAATTAGAAGAATTGTCAACCGTTCTACATGACTCTAACGGACATATTTGAAATGCTTCCAATGGATACCATAAATCATTTATATATATGGAGCATTCAAAGAACAGAAAAGAACAACTGAGAACAAGCAATCACACATCGATCAATATACTGTTTTTGCTCTATTTTCTTATACTCACTCTTTGTACTTCAGTGTTTATACATTTACTCTGTAAGAGAGATTTTCATTACAAAACTCAATATTCATTATTGAGACAACTTAAGGTTGTGGAACCTTGAGTTAGGGATTTGATTACAACGTGTAAGGGGGAGCGAGTATCCAGGTGAAGGAACTTGTTGTGTACTGAGGTGCCAAGAACCCACTGATTCTTGGAAGATATAGTGAAACTCTCAGAGAAGCTCTGAGGACTGGTCGTAGGTCAAAGTGGTTGTGAACAAACCAATATAACTCCCAATGTATACTTAGGTGATATTTCTCCTTACTCTCAACTGCTTTATATTTCCAATAAATTTTCTTATACGCAACGAAATTTCTGGTATCACCCAATTCACCCCCTTTCTTGGGTGAAACACTTTTACTAACATCCAGCACCTTGTACTCTTACAAGTGCCTAAGACTTCGATTCGTATCTCCATATCTTATCAAAGTCATATTGGTCTTGTTTCATATCTGCTCCCGCTTAAATGAATGACTAGGGACATTTTAATTTAGAACAATCTTTATGATTTATCCAAGGATACAATTATCACAGTTAACATGAAAAATAATATGATAACATAATGGAGAAATTTCATTAAAATTAATAATGTTCAAAGTACAATGATTGGCCCTTAGGGAACAATTTCCCACAAGAATTTCCAAGAAGCTCTATTGGTTGGAAGAAAAGGTATAGGAAAAGGACACGAAGACAAGAGGTATGGAACTTACCTTATTTGCATGTAATTGATATTTCAGCTTGTATAGTAATGTATGTGATTGCTTTACTTGATTGTGTAGAGCATATTTGAATAATAAAGCTCTGTTTCTGTTTATCCTGTGGCGATAGTTTTGTTTCATGAAACATTGAGCATGCAAAAATGTCATTATAGGGCATGCATTTAGTTAAAGCTAACATGTCATGCACATAACATCTATCATGCATGCATTAGTAACTTATTCCTGTTGAGATTCTCTTGAATCCACTCCCCCCAACCAACCATACAGGTGTGATGAAGTATAGAAGTGTACTGCAGGGAGTTGCAAAAGAGGGAACTATGGCAGAGAAGTGAAGATTGATTTGTCTGTATAAATATACCAATGAATGAACTAAGAACGAGCAAAGGAATAACATGGCTAGATAAATGAGTAGTGAATCACTCTGATTGAATTAAATAAAGATAAGAATTGATGAATAGGAATTAAGTTGCAAACCACTGAATGACGCTTCAGCAAGATTTTGAAAATTTTTCTGAAAAACCCACTCAACTACAGGTTCAAGTCTTGTCTTGAGGTTGAGAATTGAAAAATTTTTCATAAATGAATAGCAATGAGTGGTTCAAATGTGCTACATAAAACTCATCAGATTGATTATGAAAATAGGGTGTTACACATTTTGCATGGGGTGTGTTCCTGGGCTGTAAGACTTGATATGCAATCTGTGTTGTATTGAACTATATGTCCCATTATTGCTGAGTATAATGATTGTGCCACAGAGTGATTGCTGAATGCTTGTTTGATTGTTTGTTTTGCATGCTTCATGAACTTGCATATATTATAATGGTCTATTGTTACTATTGTGATTCTTAGGAATCTCACCCATATCTATTAAATGACATACAACTAAGGCAAGCAATTCGAAGGGCAAGGGAGTAATTATCATCGATAATTGAGAAGGTGGCGAGGTAGGATTAGTTTATTTTGTTGGTTATCTGTATAATCTATTTAATTATACATAGGATTTTTGAGTAGCCTAACATGGCTACAATTTTTTATACATGTATCTACATACAAACATATATGTACATAGTGATAATAGCACACATAGTAGGAGTATTAGCATGCATAGTAGATATAGTATTAATACTATGCTTAAATAACAAAATGGTGATGTGTACTTGCATGATTCGAGCCCATAACTTTACAAATGGTAGATTTAGGTGAGAGCAGAGCATAACTCTGATAATATCAAATCAAGTTGAATGAATGATGAGTTAAAATGAAGAGTTTGAACAACTGATTAATTGTTTTAATTAGTTTTAAATTTTTTAGAAAAGCCTATTCATTTACAGGTTCAAACCCTGTGATTGGGTTAAGTTTTTAACTATTTTCAAAGGAGTTTACTTCCCATGATCAAATCTAGCTTAGTGGTTCGAAATCACTATGTAATAACTCATATGACTAGTGATAAGCTAAGGTGTCAAAACAGTAGTCATGACACACACGGTATTTGCCTTTATTCTTACTTGTCCTACCTAAAGTAGGTCCATAGAGTTTGATATCAAAGCTTTATTAAGTTGAAAGCTAAATTGGAAAAAAATGGTATAATGAAAGGGTGAGTCCACTGACTTAGTGAGGTATAAGTAATAAAGTGCGTGGAGGGGATGAAAAGGGTGTACAAGAGCTTTTCCAAATATTTTTGAGAAAGGGAAATTTGGATAAAACCAAAATCAGATAATTTCATATACCACAAATCACAAGACATTCACTACACACACAGATATATATATATATATATATGCATATATGTATGTATATATATGTATATATGCCATACACTATACACCGTATAATTCTCAGTGGGGAATAACCGTCTCATTATATAAAACTTCTACACCTCATATATACATATATATATATATATATATATAGCATAGATTCCCTCAACTTATAATAGATACATCCCAAGAGAAAATTTTCCTTTTTTAAAAAGAATAAATCAAATTATTTATTTTCAAAAGAAATTAGAAGGTTTCGACATCAAATTAACTAAAAAGAGAGATTTAACAACTCAGTGGGGAATAACCATCCCATTATATATAACTTATACACCTCATATATATATATATATATCTATATCATAGATTCCCTCAACTTATAATAGATACATCCCAAGAGAAAATTTTCCTTTTTTAAAAAGAATAAATCAACTTATTTATTTTCAAAAGAAATCAGAAGGTTTTGAAATCAAATTAACTAAAAGAGAGATTAAACAAAAGCAAATAATTGTTGGAAACCAGTGATTTCTTTCAATAACAAAATAAATCAATTTAATATCTCGTTTCCTTAAGAAAAGATAACTTCTAAAATTGAAGAAATTATGAAAAAAAAAAAAGGAGGAAAGCGTTAAGAAAATTATACTAGTTGAAATATCTAGAAAACATCAGTGAGAGGAAAAAATTTGGATTTGCTTCCAAATATATCAAAAAGACAAACACAAACTTTTAGGCAACAAAAAACATAGCAACCACGAAAACGAATGGTGCCACCTTACTAATTATACACTTACCTAATGGGATCAATCATAGAGAACCCTTTTAACCCCTCTATAACTGAACACCTGCTAAGAAGTTTTCATGAGTATCACCTATAACAATATTTCTGTATAGAGATTATTAACAATCTCAGGAGTAAGTTTTTATATCACTAAGTGTATCTTAGGCTATTTGAGTCCTAATTCCTCATCTTAATTCAAATGATGGATAGTCAAGAAGTAGAAATCACATAATAATCACTAACTTGTTAAATCTCACAAGGATTAGTTGAAGAGCAAAGGAATTAAAGGAAGGAATGGTGTCAAAAAGGAAATATGATGTTACTTACATATGGAAGGCTCTTTAGTTTCGTGGTGGGAACGAGAGCGATTGTATGTGGATGGTAGAATTAGGTTTAGATTGTAGGAGGTAAGTCCTTACATAAAGTTTTAAATCTGGCTAGAAAAATAAATAAATAGATATTCTAATTAAATGCTAATATCTTACAAAATATCTTGGATAATATGGGATTTACTAATATTTACCAATCATTATCATTTCCTCTAATTATATATACACACAACACAGAGGCTATCGAGAGCGTTTTAAAGCCGCAACGGGTGTTGAGCCCCCAAAACAGACAATATTGAGAACGAGGAGCTGAGATGTTACAAATGGTATTATTAGAGTCAGACTCAGGTCGATGTGTGTCAATGTGCTAGCGAGGATGCTAGGCCCAAAGGTGGGTGGAGTGTTATATCCCACATCAGCTAAGGAGGAAAAGACGCCTTATAAAGGTCCAGTCTGGGATGTTACACCCCTCCTACCCCCGCATGCATACACAAATGATGTTAGAGAAAGCACACATTGAACATGTATGAAAATAGTGTTCTTCCAAGACCCAAACAAACTATGTATTGGTGATACAAGAGACATCAAGAGAATATGCCTGCGAAATACTCTTTAAAAGTGCATCAGTAACTTTGTTGAACTCACCCAAATGAATAGTGATAAAACTCGTGAATGCTTGTGTGACCTATTATTCATTAGTACAAAGTTAGAGATCTAAGAAAAGAAATTAAACAAAAAAGTCAACACCATTTGCATAATAAAAAACATTACTGCAAAAACAAACCCAATTGACAAATATAACATTATCCCCATAAAGATGTTCTTGGGGGCATTCAATACATGATTCTGTTGCTAACATCTTCATCATATACCAAATAGATAGCTGTATCTTTCACTCTCAACTCACAAGCAAAAGTGGCTATGACCTCCACTCTATTACTAGGCTCTAAATTAGAAATTATGTCTTGCCAATTATCTTCATCATTTAAAGCAGTTGTTGCATCTTTTTGGTAGAGTTTAATTGTACCCTTTGTACGGTTTGATACCAATACACCAACAGGATATATAGATGTCATGTTGTCTAGAGGAGACAAAAAGATTATACACAGAATCAATCCTTTCAAACTTTTGCCCATAATTTTAGGAACTTCAAAAAATATCGAAGGTCCTTCACCTTTAAAACTCTACCAACAAGGAAAATTGTCTTCAGGAAGTGAATTAACTCCAATCCCTCTTTCATTGCACCCCTAAAACATAAACATCACAAAAAAAAAAGAAAGAAAATCAATTAACCATATAAACCAAAAGGTATTTGCATAGATGGATATTTAAATACAAATGATCTTAGCACCCACTCTTTAGCATATAATATAGTATGTCTAAACAAACTTGTGAATTGTGCATTGTAACCTATTTAAAAAAAATTACACGTGTATCCTCATGTTGTTCACATATTGGACATTTGTCATAATTTTAAACGTACATTGAAACTTTCTTGATGCCTTCTAAACAATAAAAAGCATAATTGTCAACACAGAGTTAGTCTAAATCCTTTTGGTTCTCGAGTTTGAGTCCCAGAGAAGACATCAATGTTGAGAGGAGCTACCACGAACCTGAAAATGAAGTAATTGGCTGCTCGGATACTTGATAATAGAATCCAAAAAAATGCTAGATACATATTGATAATTTAAAAAAAAAATTCAAAAGCATAATTAACGTGCATTGTTGTACATCTACATACATGCATATTATTAATTTATTATGCGCATGCCCTCCCATAGCGTGCATACACAGATGATATTAGTGAAAGCACACATTGAAAATTTAAATTAAACATGTATGAAAATAGTGTTCTTCAAAGACCCAAAACAAATTATGTATTGGTAATACAAGAGATCAAGAGAATATACCTGCGAAATACTCTTTAAAAGTGCATCAATAACTTTGTTGAACTCGCCTACATGAATCGTGATAAAACTCATGAATGTTTCTGGCTTTTCCTTGTGAGCCTGCTCACGGAAACCAATCAATAGTGGAGTCTTTTTAGGTGAAGCTTGAGATGTTCTTGGAATCGCCTTGAATAATTGATGACTTTCGGCAAACAAAGGATGTGAAAGGCACTTTATTAACAAAGGGTTGATCCCAAATGCTTGAAACAATGATCTTGAATGCTTTTTTGGGGGCATCCTTGACAAAATAAGAGATGGAAATACATGACGTGGCAATCCTTCATAATCACATAAAGAAACATATTTAATGTTCTTCAATCTCACTAATGACAAGGGTGCTTGTGTTATAGCAATTTGACTTGCCAACAAAATGGTCAAGGATTCCATTTTCTCAATGTCTTCATCCAACCTTTTAATCTTAGAACAACCCAAAAGATTGAGAATTCTCAAAGATGTGAAGTCATATATACTTCTTGGGAGATGCTCCAAGCCATTGCAATTTTTTAAATTTAACATAATAAGATGTTTAAGATTTCCAATGGAAGAGTGAATCATAAACAAACATGGACAATCTTTAAGTATTAACTTCTCAAGATTCGGTGACTTTGAAAAGTTAGGTGTTTCTATTAGGCAATAAGAATGACTCAAGTTGAGGATGTTCAACCATTCCAAAACCTACACAAAGGGATTATCTCAAAATAAAAATCATAATGAATAGAAATAATAAGATAGATGGAAAGATTATACAAATCCGATTACTACTATTCAATTCCAAAATTCGTTGCAAACATCCGGTATTTATATACATACACACACCGATCAAATAAGAAAAATAAGAGGAAAATGACATGTTTGGGCTTAGTAAGAATAAAGCACAAAGTATAGAGTCAAAATAAGGTAAAGTAAGAGGAAAAGTTAGTTGGGCCAAAAAGATTAGACAAAAGGAAGTTTAGGGCCAACATGCAAATAAGATTAAATATCGGACGAAAAAGTAATTATAGAAAAATGCCCTAGAATTCATGAAAAACAGATTGCTAAGATATTTTTGAGGCCGGAAGTAATTATTTGAGAAGAAAAATGCCTCAAAAAGTAAATATTACCTTAAGCAAAGGTCCCAGAAGTTTAGGAACAAAATTATCAATCATTATTTTTGGGATTTAGCTAGAAAGTCTATGAAGAGATTTATTTCCTAAAGTCTGGCTTTAGAGTAAGATATCACATCAATACCTGGTTTTTTTCCCATACTTTAGTAAGATTACTCCACTTTAAGTCTAGGATAACTGTCTTTTCTAAATTGAAGTCTATTGGCAAGTTTTCTAAGAGAAATCTATGCCAACAAAGCCATCTCAATTCTTTTGATAGATAACCATGGGCTCCATTAAGTTGTACATGATCAAAGTGGAGTAAATTAAGCCTCTTCATCTTCTTGAATGCCTTGGTACTCAGGGATATTGAATTGTTTCTTGGCATGGTTAAAGACAGTCCCTTGATAGCCATTGTTCCCTATAGGCCAGGTAAATAGGAGAAAATAAAAACAATATAATCGACAGTAGACAACTCAAGGAGTGGATAATGAATGCTGAAGAAACAATTATAAAAATTTAAATGCAAGTGAACTTGTAGTTTGTAGGGCTGAGTAATGGGCGGGCTGGGCTGACCCGAAGGTCAACCCATTACCCGCCCGTTTATGTCTTAATGGGTACGGGCTAGCCCGTACCTATTAAGTACCTAAGATAGCCTGGTAATAAACGGGTTGGACATACCCGTCCAAATTTGGGCGGGTAATAGGCAGCTCATTTAACATATGATATTAAAAAAATCCCTGTTATTACAAAGTGTAAAACAATTCATTGCCATACTTTAAGTCCTACAATACTGCGCTTTTGCATTTAACAAACACATAATACTCATATAACTGTATGCAATGTACCTTTTAATTTAAATTAAAACATCACATAGTAACATTCACAATCAGAATTTAAGCCTTAAATCACAACTAAAAGAAGTATTCAAACTTTGAATCTAAAGGAACAAAACTATTAACAAAAGCCATTCAATAAAAGCATTGGCATCTTTCCATAATCAGTCTTCTTAACATGCATCATCCTTGCATTTCTATTGAATCTACAATAGAACTAATAAATAAAAAAAATAAACAAGTGGGTATGGGCAGCCTGAAGGCGTACCCATAGCCCGCCCGTTTAATGCTTAAATGGGCAGGTAATTTGCCCGCCCGTTACGGGCCTATTTTGGGCGGGCCTAAAATGGGTAAATTTATTACGGATGTGGGCGGGTTTATCGGGTTGTAGGCTCCTTGCTCAGGCCTAGTAGTTTGTACAACAAAGTTCTATTAGAAACATTCTTACCATGTTGTTTTCTAACACACTTAACACGTCATCGTCAAAACATAATCTTGTACGCACCTCTGGCTTTGGTGATTCCTCACGAATGATTTGTCTTCCCATATCACGTATTAAGTCATGCATATCAAGAATATTTTTGTTTCCAAATTTTACAACTTTTACAAGGCTTCGCTCAATTAGATGGGTAATTCCAGTTTTTGCATGAAGTTCACAACCATCTAATACTTGAGTAGCATAGCTTATATCCTTTCCAATAAAAAAACAACATATGTCTAGGAATAGATCTTTCTCTGTTTGGTCACTCAAACCATCATAACTTATTTTTAGAATTTCATATATTTTACAATTGGGATTTTGTTTCAATTTATTCAAAGAGTCTTCCCAATAAGGTATTCCCCTGTTAAACAAATATGAGCCAAGGACTTCAAGAGCTAGTGGCAGCCCTCTACAGTACGATACTACCTTTCTTGAAAGTTCAATGAAATTTCCTTCAGGAAGGTCTTGTTTAAACGCATGCCAACTGAAAAGTTCAAGAGATTCATTATCATCCATTTCCTTCACATTAAATACTATATCTACTTGAAGGATCTGAAGTAGACGTTCATCTCTAGTAGTGATAATTATTCTACTTCCTTCCCCAAACCACTCACAATTTCCACATAAAACTTTGAGTTGGTCTTCATTATCCACATCATCTAATACAAGAAATACTCTTTTTTGACAGAGAGTTTTGTTGATTAGAGATTTTCCCATTTCTACATTTGGTAGCTTGATCCTTCTTGTCTTCAAGATGCTAGAAAGAAGAAGTTCTTGCAAATAAACTTGACCATTATCTTTCTTCCACTCTTCCCTAATATTTTCAAGAAAACTCTTTCCCACAAAACGTTGGCCCATTTCATTGTAAATGGCTTTAGCCATTGCCGTCTTACCAACCCCTCCCAACCCCCAAATGCCTATTATGATAATCTCATTTGAATCACTACTTAGCAATTGGATGATATCTTGCACGCGAGACTCCAAACCCAGTGGATGGTGAGCAACAAACATGTGTTTGCTGTTTTCTAGCATGATTGTGATAGTCTTGACAACATCATCTAGTAACTCAGCCTCAGTTCTAGCAACGAGAAGAAATTGGATGACCAGAATTATACCAAAACTTATTAAAATTTAATGCATGGTACAAAACTATAATAGCAACAAAATGATAGAAATGTAGAGTTAGCCAAAACAAGAAAATATAAATGGCATCATAGTCCCAATTAAAGAAAATAATATCAAAAAAGTCACATAACTTGTTAATGACAAGTGAAAGATAGGAGAGGGGTGTCTCTATTGGATTTTCTATCCATTTACTCTCCATTGAGTGTATCTATCATTAGATCAACTTTCAATGATTAAAATTTAATAATATGTAAATAATAGCATTATAATAAAAATTTACCATGGTAAATCTCAACCATTGAAAGTTGATATAATGGTAGATACACTCAATAGAGAATAAATGGAGAGGGAAATCAATGGAGACACCCCTCTCCCATGAAAGATTAGCCATTGACAACTGAAGGAGTTATTATGGACAAGTTATAAAACTTTCCTGATATTATTTTTTTTTAATTTTTCGGACCTTAGTGTCATTTTCCCAAATATAAATATCACATTGGTAAAGGGCCCATATCTGCTGCTAGTTTCGCCAATCTTTCCCTGTATTTTCAGTATACCATTATTGGTTAGAACATCAGATATTTTTCCTTCAAGATAGCTGGAGTATCAACTCAACTATTATGACCTTTACTATAGAAAACTTGAGCCCATGATTCATTTGGTACCGTAAGCTTGGCTATATACCATAGATCCCTCTGCATACAAGGAACTTGTTACTTTAACTTATCTAAGTATCATTTGTAATTTTGTAATTTTCGTCATAAATAATATATAGACACATTCCTTGTTTTTATTATCTAGACTAACTTCATATAGCATTGTTAGTTAAATACATTTCTTTTGCGAACTAGGAGGCTTTAAGACGTGAACCTACATTTTTCATTTCTCTATTTGTTTTGCAACTATGCTTTAGTAATATCGTGCTGCACATGTACAATATACGAAGATATTTTGTTTATGAAACATATCAGGATAACTCTATACTTTCATATATCTATCCTAGATAACCATGTTCTGTTCGGAATGCTTGAATGTATTTCCACCTATTTCATGCCCCCTATTTTTTACAATATTATATCCACTAAGAAAATCCAGAAACGAAAAAGCTCAGTGTAATCGTGCGACCTAGTTATCTATAGGTTCATTTAATATTCCTTTGATTTGGTCTTTAATTGCAGGTAGGTAAGAAGGTAAAGGTAGCTTAATCATGCATGTACCCATGTTAAAAAGAAATCCAAGGAACACAACAAATATTAAATAACCAACTTAAGGAATTTGACCATTTCAAATAAAATTGAAAAAAAAAACATATACATACCTGTAGTTTTGCATATCCCACCCTGATAAGTTGGCAGCCTCAGTAAGGACTCTCTTGAAATTGTTTGTCAAATTTTTACCTTTACTACTTGAGGGTCTTGTTATAAGCCGTTCCCATGCTTTTCCGAAGGCATTTTGTTGTTTACGAACTTCAGATGGTTGCACATCATAGAATATAGGAAAAACCTCTTGATCAATTGTTTTGTAACACTCCATAATTTTCTCTAATTCTTGCAAACACCAACTAGAGTCAGCGTAATTCTTTGAGAATATAATTATTGAAATTCTTGAACATTCAATTGCCCGTAGTAATGAACTTGAAATATGTTCTCCCCTTGCAATCCCTTCTTCATCCATGAAGACCTCAATTCCTGCTTGTTTTAGAGCTGTATAAAGATGAGCAGCAAATGCTTTACACGTATCTTCACCTCTAAAACTCAAAAATACATCATAGGCATACTTGAACTTTGGTTTGTTTGAAGTGATTTGCCACCCTATCTCTTGTAGCAAATCATGAACATGGGTCTTATCATGGTCAACCTTTACAAGGCTACGCTGGATAAGTGCCTGCATTCCCATTTCTATTGGGGTTGTTGAGCCCTTAAATAAATATGTAACATAATGTTCACTCTGGCCCACATGAAAGCGCGCTATGTCACAAAATAATTTTTTTTCTGAATCAACTAAAAAGTCAAGACTTATTTTGAGCATATTTTGTATTTGGTCACTTGGAACATTTTCTAATTTTTTCAATATTGTTTTCCACTCTGATTTTTTCTTCTTCTGCAAAAGAGAGCCTATAACCTCAAGAATTAATGGTATCCCTTTACATAAAGGAATTACTTTCCTAGAAAGATTCACAAAATCATTTGCTGTGCCAAAGTTTTTAAATGCATGCCATCCAAAAAGCCGAAGAGATTCATTGTCATCAAACCTTTTCACTTCTATGATTTGTCAGCAAAATGCTCAAGTAAACACTTATTTCTTGTTGTAATGAGAATCAAACTCCCTCTACCAAACTGCTCTTTATTTTCACACAGTTCAATGAGTTGGCCAACTTGATTTACATCATCAAGTACAATTAGGGCTGTTCTAAATACTTTCTGCTTATTATTCGCTTGAATATCTGAAAGAAGTTGCCTTAGCAGGAGAGCTCGACCATTATTGTTCTCCCATAGATCCTTGATATTAGCAAGGAAACTTTTGCAATCAAAATATCCACCAATTGCATCATAAATAGCTCTGGCGATAGTAGTTTTACCAATACCTCCAACTCCCCAAATTCCAACTATGATTGTGTCTTGCACATACTGGGATTTCCAACCTGATTGGTAAAGCACTTCGTTCACGAGGTTGCAACCCTACTTGTGATATGGCTTTGGCAACAAGGTTGTTGACTATTTCTTGGTCTCTGGTGGCAAATTACAATTAAATTAAAATTAATGGGGGTAAGCGTTATGAAAAAAGATCTATTAAATATTTACGGATATAATAGATATCCAATTTCTAAATAATTTGATTAACCAAAACTCATACTTTCACTAAGAAATCATTTGCAATGGATTTTCCTTGGTTAACAACAAAATTTGTGACAACCTACCTTCCTGATAAAGGCCATATTATGGGGAGTTCGAGAAATTATAAAGAGGCTTAGTTCCCAAAAATAGTCCAAATAATTTTAAAGCTAATTTCTAGGAATTTAAGAGCCTATTTTCCCGAAAATTCAAGAAAAAATAGTTAGAGGATATGATTTGGCTTAAAACTTTTAGGGAAATTATTTTAAGGCTTGAAGAAGCTCATTAAGAAAGAAAATCCTTATAAAAAAATTAAGGATTAAATTATAAAAATTATATGGTGAGTCAATACCAATTCAAAAAAATGGGAAAAATTAGTAACTTCACTATAAGGACCTGAAAATCGGAATTTGGTTAAAATTAAGCCAAATTATGGAACCCTAGGGACTTAAAGGATTTTAGATTAGACAAATTAGGAAATTTAAAGCCTTGTGAGTGGGACCACTAGAATAAAAATTAACACATTCATATACACACACTCACACCACTCATGGGTAACACCAAACACGATACCCACACACACTTTCACCAAATAAAAACACTCACACTCCCTCTAATTTCATTAACCCATTTTCAGACAGAAAGAGAAAACAGAAGGGACAGAGAAAAGATTGAGAGAGAGAGACCGTAAGAGCATGAGAAAGAGAGAGAAGGCTGAGGGAGATCATTGCCGGAAAGAGGAATAAGGAACAGGTCAACCTTACATGCAAGCTTGGATTTGGCTTTAGGTAAGTCTCTTCCACCCTTTCCCAACTTCTTTCAATTAGTTTGATGGTGCTTTGGAGGTTAGATTGTTGCTGGAAGTTGAGGTGTGTTGGGAAAACATTTTTCTCACCGTGGAAGTTTGAAAGGAGGCTTTGCATGTCGAATTTGAGGAGAGTTTTGAGGTATGTTGGCTCTATAATTTGAGCTCCAAAACAGAGCATGCATGTTGAGGTTCTTAGGGTCAAAAGTTCTTCTTCTTGATTTTCCAAACCGAAAATGGAGTTCTGCATTTGTGTAATTGCATAAGCTAAAACTTGAGTTTTTGAGTGGGTTTGGTTTGGTTTCTTTTATGATTAGAGAGCTAACTGTGTTTCTTAAAACCTAGAATTAAGAAGAGTTCATTTTAGGAAGAGAAAGGTGGTGTTTTTGAGATTTTCTTGACAAAGGTCGAATCTGTAGTTTCACATAGTCAATCAGAATCGAGCATCGTTTTAATAGGGATAATGGTGTCCTCTGTCTATGAAATTTGGCAAGGAAATAGTACACATCTTAAGCTTGAAAATGAGTCCTAGAACATGTTAATTGAATATGCAGAACAAAAGTTATGATTTTCAGAATTTTGGTCACAAAACTGGAAACATTCTATATTCCATATTTTTGACCGTGAGTTAATATGCAAATTACATGAGGTTATATTTAGAATTTTTCAATGTGATTATTTTTCCCTTAAACTCAAGGTACTGAAAACCAGACTGGATATTGAACCAACCAAGGTACTAGGTTAAGGGTCAGTGGTTCAGACCGGGTCAACCCGGGGGTCAGACCGAGGTCAATTAAAAAAATATATATAATTTAAATGTTCATACATACCATTCAAAAAATTATATGAGAGTTATTTTTCAACTAATAGTCCAATATAACCTCCTGAACCTAATACCTACAAAAATATCATTAAGTACATAAGGATTTTTCCGCAACCAATGCTAAAAGTATTCCACAATCCTTTTAAAGCTCTTTATAAATTAAAAAAAAAACTGTTAGGAAAATATTTTTAAAAAAATAAAAGCCAAAAGAACTTCATTTGGAGTATAAAAAAGTATAAAACAAAAGCCCAAATAGTGACTAGTCCGGGTCAGGCCGGTTCACACCGAGTCAGACTGGGTTGACCGGTTTTCCAATTTTTTCGCCCAACCGGACCAGACCAGCGACGAGTATACCGGTTTCCGGTCTATACCGACCGGTCCAGTCCGGTTTTCCATACACTGCTTAAAATAAGACTCAGAGCTTTAAGTCAACTGCTAGAACAAAGAAATTGGATGTGTATATTGTAAATTATGAATTTTCAAACCTTGAGTAGAAAATCTGGAATATTCTGCCTCACAAAAAAGGACACTTAGATTGCACGTTGGATTTGAGAGATTAAGTCCATGATTTTATAAAGGATATTATTTTTCTTTTACAAAGGATTAAAAGAACTTTACATACAAACGAGCCACCTTATTTGGAGTTCCCTAACTAAAGTTATGCTTTTTCTAAGTTCCTTCGAGAACAACAGTAACAAGGGATTGCTTGAGGTTGTATATGCAAGAATCAATCAAGTTGAAGAGGTATTTTAAAAGAACAAAAGTTCGTGTTTCCCTCACAACAGATACTTGGACTTCTTGTCAAAATGCCAACTATATGTGCTTGACTGCTCACTGGATTGATGAGGATTGGACATACCAAAAGCGAAACTTGAATTTTTGTGTCATAGAAAACCATAAGGGTGAGACAATTGCGTCAACTTTGGAATGATATTTATTAGCTTGGAACATTGATAATGTTTATACAATCACTGTTGACAATGCTGCTTCAAATGACAAAGTAGTGGCAAGATTAAAAGAAGTTTTAAGGCATTGGAATGGTTTAGTCTATGATGGAGACTTTTTGCACTTGAGGTGTTGTGCACATATTTTGAATTTGATTGTTTCTGATGGTGTAAAGGATTTGCACAGTAGTGTTGAAGGCATTAGAAATGCCGTCAAATATGTAAGATCTTCTCCTTCAAGGCTTAAAAAGTTCAAAAAGCTTGTTGAAAGGATGATCAATGATGATAAAGATTACAAACTGTTCTTTATGAAAAAAAGATAATTGGTCCTCCTTCAAAAGTGGATTTTAAAAAAGCTACAGAATTTGTTGAGTTTTTGAAAGTGTTATATGACATGACTTTGCAATTTTCAGGGTCACTTCATGTTACTTCAAATAAATGCTTCCAACAAATAGCTGAAGTTTATGTTATCCTCAAAGATGCAGCCAATGATCATATGAGTTTGTTGTCCAACATGGCTAAAAATATGTTGTCCAAGTATGAGAAGTATTGGGGAAATCTAGGTGACATTAATCCTTTGCTAATGATAGGGATTTTGCTTGACCCTAGGTATAAAATCAAGTATTTGCAGTATGCTTTTGAGGCTATCTCTGAGAAGGCCACATAGCATGAGACATGATCAAAATGGTGATAAATGTTTTGTATCATTTGTATGATCATTATGCAATTGGGCTAGATACATCTCAATCTCATACTCTAAGCCAAACTCAGGTACAAGCATCTAGTGAAATTCAAAGTACTATTAGTAGTACTTCTTTAACTCAGTCTCGCATATCTGAGTTGCGTAAAAGAATGCCTATAATGAGGCGGTTTATGGTTGGAGCTGAGGCTGATAATCAGCTAGATAAGTATAGAGAAGTGGATAAATACCTTAAATCTGAGTTGGTTGCATTAAAAGATGAAGAGTTTGATGTTTTGGAATGGTGGAAAGAAAATGGTTGTAAATTCAGAGTCATTTCATTGATTGCACGTGATGTGCTAGCCATACCTGTCTCCACCATCTCTTCTGAATCTACATTTAGTACAGGGGGTCGTGTCATTTCAGAATATAGAAGTTCACTCTCATCAAAGACAGTTGAGGCCCTCATTTGTTCACAAAATTGGTTGTCTCCTTCTACTTCCGCTTTGTGTGATCAACTAAAAGGACTTCAAATTGATAACTTCAATGACACTATTGCTATAGAACAAGGTAATAATATCTAGTCTTTTGGTTTAATTATTTCATTTCATGTATTATTTATTAATTAATAGTAATTTTCGGTTCTTTCGTTTTTGTTTCTTGTAGCTAAATCGGTATCTTCAACTTCAAGCATGTCATATGAAGAGCAATCACTAGACAACTAATTAATGGTTAGTTTTCTTCTTGTTTCATTTAGCTTAATTTATTCTCAATAGATGGTTGCTGCAATTTGTTATTGATTTTGTGTAGATTTGTCATGAGTTTGAGAGGTTTAGCACCTACTTGCCTGATCTCAAGGTTGTTGTTTTCTATGGTGGTGTCAACATTAAAGTTCACAAGGATCTGTTAAAAAATGAATGCCCTCATATTGGTTTTGGCACTCCTGGAAGAATACTGGCATTAACCATGGATAAGGACATTTCTTTAAAGAATGTTAGACATTTCATTTTGGATGAATGTGATAAGATGTTGGAATCACTGGGTATGTTTAATTGCTGCTGTCTTGCTGATTTTGTTGTTGTTGCATGATACATTTAGACTTCCAGTGATTTTGTTGTGGTTTTCGCTTTTCACTTCAAGAAATTTATGCAGGATGTAATATCTCATTGCTAGTACTATTAGAATTAGAAGTTGCTTTTTCATAGTGTTAATTCCTAGAGAATTAGAAGTTTAGCTTAATATCATGGTCCTTTCAATATTTCCTCTTAGTAGTATTTCCGTTGATATTGTGCCTTGTTTTTGTTACTCATTTTTGTGGAAATATATAAGCTTATGGGTTGGAGTATGTGTGGTAGATGGAGCTGGAATATGATGATGGGAATGTATGTATGAGGAACATTTTAGATTTGCACATGTGTTGTGTTTATGTGTGGTAGACTTGTTGCTTCCCTTTTTTTTTTTGGTTGAAACAGGAAGTTGATTCACACAAGGATATTATTAACACAAATTTATGCTTGTTTGTAACAAGAGTGAAGCATTGCTCCAAGCATTTAACAAGACAATATTTTCTCAAATTGGTGTTTAAACTAGCTTTTAGAAAGTTCTCTTAACATTAGTTTTTAGAGTTATAGATAAGTTAATCTTCTAGAAGTTTTGGGATTAAATGCTCAAATTGGAGCCACCACATATTTGGTTGTCAAACAATTCAACTTACTGTGAATGCACTGTTATGGTAAATGTAAACCAATGGCTCTCAAAGATGTATTAGAGACTGTGGGTTTTTAGTGGTACAAGTAAAAAAAAAATATGTTGATTAAAAGCCATCCCAACTATGGAAAATTTATTCAAGAGGAACTGTGGTACAACTAAATTATGTTTGATTTGCAAAAATGCTATGGAAGATGAACCTCATTGATATTTACATTGTGAATGGGTGAAAAGGGTCTAGTTTGGAAGTTCATTATCTATCGGAACACCTGAATCTGATTTAAGATCATGGTTGGCAATGTTGTTTATTCATGAGCTCTAGTCTCTATGGCAAATGATTATAGTTGCTGTAATTATGTGGTTCATTGGAGGCAAAAGTGTGCTTGTTTGTTTGAGGAACAACCTCTTAATCTTCTTGCAAGCAGAAAAGTGGCTACAAGAATTCTGGGATGGTAATAGGTGGAGCAAAGATGAGGAAGGAAGAGAGTCGACTGATGGCCTGAATGCTTCTTCCAGTCACAAATGGCAAAAATGTAACCTAACGGTAATACTCTGAAAATTAGTATGGATTGCTCGTTTATTGAAGAATCAAAAGCTGCCTCAATTAGTTTTGTTATTAGAAACTTTGATGGTTGGATTGTTGATGGAAATCATATATTAGTCTCGGCTGATTCTGTTTTGATGGCAAAATGTAAGGCTTTATTTAAGGCTATGTCTTTTGTAAGGGATAATCAAGCTATAGTGTTTGAAACAGATAATACCTCTTAGATCAAATGCCTTAATGAGTCTAAAGTGTCTCCTGAATGGAGTTGTGAACTGGTGTTAGAACATCTTCTCAATATGAAAAAACTAATTAGGAACCATGTTGTGCAGTGAATTCTCAAAAAAGCGAACAAGATAGCTGATTGGGTTGTCAAAGCTTCAAAGAAGGGGTCGTGCCCGGGAAATTGGGTCACAAGACCACCTTCAGATCTAATGAGCTTATTGATATCTGATTTGAATGCTGATATTTTAGGTACAGCTAGTTCTATATGTTTATCTTTTTAGTTTGCTGTTATGTTTGTTTCTTTAAGTATTTGAACTCTGTTTGTTTGTATGATTTATTTCTATCAAAGTAAAATATTCCCGCGGGCAAAAAAAGAACTGCCTACATTTGAGAATAATATATCTCAAATCATATCTGGCTTCCTACCCAATTTATTATGGATATATAGATATAGATGTTATAAATTTTTCGACTCTTTCTTTTATTCTTTTGGGTTTGAAGCATATATAATTGTGAATTTCATGAATTCTGGCAGCAGGTAAAAATCATAAAATGGAAATTAAAAGCCGAATAGGATTAGTTGTCATACCTAAAATCATATGAAAGTGTGAAGCCATATAGTGAATGACACACAGCGTCGGCTATTTGGTGCAAAATGTCCAACTGCCCATTCACTTCTTTCACAAATCTTTTCAAACAGTAACTCTCGAACTGCAAACGCACTTCATCGTAGCTCACTCCATAGAAGAAAGGCAACACTGTTTTCTGATCCAACGTTATTATATTCACCAGTTTCTCAACATATGTGCTGGACCCAACGAAGCTTTGTGTGAATACCACCATCACAATTCTACACCTTTCTGCCGTCTTCCATGCGGAAAAAAAGGGTTGGACCGCCGTAAAAGTTGTGAATCCAGCGTACCTTAAACATCTCTCAAGAAAGGTGCTTACACCATTTTCAAGATCACTGGAGAAAGTTAAGAAAACGTCGTATGGGAAGGTCAATCTGGGTTCAGAGGAAAAAGAGGCCGAGGAAGACATGAATTGATTTTTGGGGGGATAAAGATTTGGCTGAATGATCCCTTTCTCAAGTCAAGGGGCCTCTTTTTTTTTTTTTTTTATAACAAACTGGAAATCATCAACTATCTACCCTAGGTAGCATACAAAAACACCTACAATCGACCTACGTTCTTTCATCATTATCCTCCTCTTGAAGAACAGGTGGAGGATGATCAAAGAGACAAAAATTCCCCACAATGCCATGTGCATATTTGACCAGTCCATCAGCAAGGACCAAATCTTCTCGTGGAACATTAATGAACCGAACCTGCCAATCTCTGGAAATAAGATTCCTAATCTCATCAACCACATCTCTGAAAGGGTAGGCCTGTTCACACCCCCTAATTGCAAGATTGATCGCCTCTATGCAATTAGAGAAGAGGTAAACCTTCCGGATACCCCTCGTCCAACATAAATACAGACCGTGAATCATACCTATAAGCTCCGCTATAGCCGGTGGAACAGCTATTAGTGTACAGGAAAAACCGCAAACCCAATGGTTATCGAGACCCTTAATTACTCCACCACAACCACTCCTTCCATCTCTCATAACAGACCCATCTATTTCCAAGGAAAAGAAATCTTGAGGCTCATCTCGGCAAGATAGATGAGAAGACTGGCTCACACTAGCAAAGACCCCCGAAAGAAATGAGATCTTGATCAGCACAGGCTCTGAAGAAAGAGGAAGCTACACCAAGATTTTCACCTGGATTTGACTCTCCAAAAAGCTTGTTGCATCTTGACACCCAGATATCCCAGCAAATATATCCAAACAGAGTCGGCCATTTCACCTTCTTTGAGAAACCTTTACCCACTTCATGAGTCAGATTCCATTTGATCCATTCTATACCCTCTAGAGAAACAAAAGTACTCTAATGAACATGTGTAACCATTGCTCTCCATCTTTCCAAAGCATTTGAACAATCCCGAAGAAGATGCATGGAATCTTCCGTCCGGTTGCAAGAGAAAGGACATGCATCTGATTCTTGAATACCTCTACTTGCTCGAAGTTGAGCTGTATGAGTCCTACCATGTGCAACCAGCCACAAAAACGACTTGATCTTCTCAGGAACAGAGCATCCCCATAATAGCTTCCATACATTCTCAGCACTCCTGTTTGTACCTGTAAAAAGAGAAAAATATGCAGATTTAACAGAAAATTTGCCATTAGAAGATGGCCTCCAAAAGAACATATCCGCTCCTCTCTCCTCACAAGGTGGGTGAGCACAGGTAATTCGGTTAGTAATCGCTAGTGAAAACCAACTCTGAAGTTTCCGACTATCCCATTCCCCACTACTGAGGACATAATCAACAACCTTCTCATTTCGGTCAATAAAACCTTCCAGACCTGGAACCAGATCAATAAGTGGTATATTAAGAGTCGACCAGTTTTCAAACCAGAAAGAGGTACTTCGACCATTGCCAATCCTTTTTCCCAAACTTTTCTTGAAATGATCCCAAACTGCACAAATTCCCTTCCACGTGAGAGACGAGTTACTCTTTCTCCTCACATCCGGCACTTCTCTGTTATCACAGTTGTACTTAGATCTCAGAACCTTGACCCACAACTCATTAGGGCTATTAATCAGTCCCCAGCAAAGTTTCATTAAGAACGCTTTATTCTGGTTTCTAAGATTCCTGATCCCCAGTCCTCCTTGCTTCTTATCCTTCAAGACCACCTCCCACAAAACCAAATGCATCTTTTTGATTTCATCTTGTTCTCCCCACAGAAAGTTTCTACTCTACCGTTCCAGATCGTTACAAACTCCTATAGGAAGAAGCATGGTCTACATATAGTGAAAAGGCATAGCTGATAGCACAGCTTTAATTAATGTGGTTCTCCCCGCCATATTTAAGCACTTACTCTTCCAACCCGATAACCGCTTCTGGCACTTTTCAACAATTGGGGCAAAAGTCATCCGAGATACCCTCTTGTGAAGTAAAGGAATCCCTAAATATTTGCCCAGATCCCCTGTTAGGCCTACCCCTAATCTCTGACTTAACCCTAAGGCTCTGTTGAAATGAACATTCTTGGAAAAAGTCACTTTGGTTTTAGCTTTATTCATCTTCTGTCCTGATACAGCACAAAATTTTTCCATACAATTCAACATCACATCCACCTGGGAGCCAGAAGCTTTCCCGAATTGCATTAAATCATCGGCAAAGAACAGATGGGAAAGTTTTGGCCCTCTAGAACTCAATTGTATTGTCTCCCACTCTCCTTCATCCACCGCATCTTGGATTATATGATTCAAACGTTCCATACAAAGAGTAAAAATGTACGGGGACATAGGATCGCCTTGATGAATACCTCTGGAAGGGGTAAAAGATTCCGTAGGTTCACCATTCCATAGCACCTGGAAAGAGGAGTTGGTTATGCAAGCCATAATTACTTCACATAATTTGTTGTCCACCCCAATACCTCTCAGTGTATCATTGATAAAGGCCCATTCTAATCGGTCATAGGATTTTTCAAGATCCACTTTAACAACCATCCAACCATTCTTCCTCTTCGTAGTCCTCATAGAGTGAATTACCTCCTAAGCTATAATAACATTGTCACTACTCTGCCTTCCTGCAATGAAGCTACTTTGATGATGCCCAACCACCTTCCCCAAGATTGATTTCAGTTTTTGAGCAATTACCTTAGTAACAATCTTATAACTAACATTGCAAAGGGAGATAGGTCTGAACTCTTGTATTGAAACCGGATTGTCGACTTACGGAATGAGCACCAGGTTAGTGTGATTAATACTTCTAATATTTGACGGGGTGCTGAAGATATCCTTCACCAAGGCAAAAACCGACCCTTGCATAAGATCCCAAAATTCATAATACAAAAAAGCCTGAATGCCATCAGGCCCAGGCGCCTTAAAAGCCCCAAGATCAAAAACAGCTGCTTTAATATCTTCTTCAGAAACACCCTCAGTTAAAACTCCCAACTCTTCTAATGACAGTGAAGGGAAATTATTAACTGTGACAAGGGATTGGAGGTTACGTTGTTCACTAAGAAATAGAGCTTTATAGTAGTCTAGTGCCATTCTTTTGAGATCAATCTGCTCAAAAATCCATTCCCCTTCCTGATCCTTCAAGCCATCAATCCGATTTCTTCTTCTTCTGATCATAGTTGAGTCATGAAAAAATTTTGTATTTCTGTCACCCCCTTTCAACCACTTGCACCGGGATTTCTGGAACCACAGTAGCTCTTCCTGAGCCAGAACCTTACTATATTCTTTATGAAGTTCTTGTTCAACCTACAACAGATGTTGACTATCCCGTCTAGATCTTGCTCTATCAACACCCTCAAGCCTTTGAATTATTCTTCGTTTCTTCTGATAGAAATTCCCCAAATAGAGGTTCGGTATTTTGATGATATCTCTCCAACCACATGTCGGATCGAACTGAAACTAGTGGCATTGGAAACAAGACTTCCAACACGAACTTTTGACACCAAGATCATATTCAAAGGAGTTTAGATGAGGGAGATATGATCTGTTGAAGTTGACTCATGAATCACCGTCATATTCCAGGACAGCTTCGGTATTTTGGACATAACTCTCAAAATACATATCGGATTGAGATGAAACCGGTGCCATATGAAAGAAGACTCAAAGAGCTTTCCATGGATATATAATTTGACATATTTGAAGCTATATCCTAAGAGCTATGACTTCTGGAAGTTGCTGCTCGTGATTTCAGGATTGCCTAAGAACAGTAGATAATCTTTGGATCATAACTTTCTGTACACAACGAGTTTGGAGCTGATTCTTGTTGCATTGGAATGTAGATCATGAGGGCTTTCTGATGATATATAATTTGCCATGTTTCGAGTCAAAATCAAGAATTTACTTGAAGGCACCACTCGAGTAACTAGTTGATAACAAAAGATGTTACTCGAGTAGGTACTCGAGTAACCAGGTAAATCACGTGAAGTTGCTCTCGGCCTGCTAATGTTACTCGAGGCACTACTCGAGTAACCATGTAAAAGACTTCCAGTTGCTCTCGGCATTTTGTACGACTGCTAATGTTACTCGAGGAGGTACTCGAGTAACCATGTGAAAACTTCCAGTTGCCTTCCAGTTTTCCCAATGATACTCGAGGAGCTACTCGAGTAACTCACTATGGTAAGCAAAAACCTGAAGTTCATCAAAAGTTTTTTTAAGGATTACTCGAGGTGTTACCCCAATAATCTATGAAGTTGCAAAAGCATTACTGGAGTAGCTACTGGAGTAAATCACTGTTCATGAAGAGTTATTGACGAAAACTTCAAGTCACTACTGGAGTAAATCACTGTACATTGACGAAAACTTCAAGTCATTACTGGAGTAAAGCACTGTTCATGCGAAAACTTCAAGTCACTACTGGAGTAAATCACTGTACATTGACGAAAACTTCAAGTCGCTACTGGAGTAAATCACTGTACATTGACGAAAACTTCAAGTCACTACTGGAGTAAAGCACTGTGCATGAAGAGAGAACTTCAAGTCACTACCCGAGTAAGCTATGCAGAAAATAGAAAGTCACTCGAGTAGCCACTCGAGTAACCTGTGAAGAAACTTGATATTTACTCGAGTAAGTACTTGAGTAATGCTTCCCAGAAAAATAGAACAGCGTCCGAAGATTCTGGAAATCAATAGAATGATCATATAACTCATTCTTCTTGCTTCTAATCACTCTAATACTTCATTGTATTAGTGTTTAATGCATTTTTCCAGTAAAACAATGAAGAGATGATGAGAAGAGATAAAAGTTGACTTTACGGAGCGGAGCGGCCAACGTTCCAACGGCTAGTTTTCAAAATCGAAGAACGGTCAAACAAAGCTGCGTCACTCTAACGGACATGTTGAAATACTCAAACGGTCATCAAACCTCATTAGCTATAAATAGAAGATCATCCAAAACAGAAATAGACTAAGTGTGCATGCATCGTCTAAATGCCAACATCCTGACATCATTGCCCATCGCACATACTCTCTGTTTCTCTACTTTCTATATCATTTACATTTGAGAGAGAGAGTTTTTGTATTATACTTCAGTGTTCATCATATCCACTCTGTGAGAGAGTTTGTAAACACTTTCAATTGTATTTCTGAATTGATCTCAAGGTAGAGGGACCTTGAGTGGGTTGATTTCCTTACGGGAAGCTGTAGAGAGAATCACTGGTAAGACTTTCTACTCGTAAGACTTACAAGGTGCAAGCAGTAGAGAACGTTGCTGCTCGTAAGACTTACAGTGGTGTAAGCAGAAGAGAACGTTGCTGCTCGTTAGACTTGCATAGGTAAGCTGGAGGGAAAGGTCTTCGGGATTGCTCTGCTCGTAAGACTTGTTGTAAGGGGGAGTATCTTGGTGAGAACTTTGTAAAGGCTTTTCTTGTGCCTGGATTAAACAAGAAAATAGTGGATTTGAAAATCTCAGGAGGAGCCTGGGGACTGGACGTAGGTCATCGTGGATTGGGCCGAACCAGGATAAATCACAGTTTGCATATTCTCTTCCCTAAGCTCTTATACTTCCAGCATATATCATTTAAATATCTAACTGTGATTTATGATTCATTACTTTCATATTTATTGCTTCCTCTAAGATGCGAAAAGAATTTCAAAGTTCTTAAGTTTTTATCTTACACCCAATTCACCCCCCTCCTGGGTGTCAGCCGGTTCTAACATTTGGTATCAGAGCCGGACTCTTGTTTAAAGGACTTAATCGTCTCAAGAGTTTATAATGGCTGATTTTGAGTGTTATATGCTTTCTGAAGGTTTTGACTACACTGTTCCACCTATTTTGAAAGATATTGATTTTTGGTTTTGGAAAGCTAGAATGACATCTTTCATAAAAAGCTTTGATTATGATATGTGGAATGTTTTTACAAATACCTTTGATTTCAAACCAAGAAAGGATTGGACAGAAAAAGAAAAGAAAATGTTTTCGTTAAACATTAGAGCAATGAAAATTTTGTATAGTACTCTAACTGAAAATGATTTTGAGAAAATTAGATTTTGCTTTACTACAAAAGATATTTGGGATACTCTTGATTCTCTGTATACTTCTAACAAGTGTGTTGAAGTTGAAAGTGTTGACAGTTCATGTGAGACTACAAGCTATATATCCACAATTCATGAACAAGTGGAAGTTGACAATGAAGAAGGAGAAATCATAGAACACTTCCATGATCTTGTCAACATAGAAGAACAAGAGGAAAATGATTCATGAAAAGAGCTCGTTATGGACGGACAAGAAAATTCACTCTCTGGAGCTCAACATGAACTTAAGGTAAAAAGTTCCAATTCTTCTTGTGATTTTCGTAAAACTGATTTTCAAAGCTTGCATAAAATTGTTTTTCAACCAATTATTGATTCTATTGAGAAAAGCAAAAAGATTTTCAATCATGCTGGAAATTCATGCGAGAAGAAAAGACTTAGGCAAACTGATCATTCGAAATCATCTTTTCTTGATCAACACAATACTTGCATAAAATCTCATAATGCATATCATCATATTACTTGCAATTATTGTGGTAAATCAGGTCATATTTCTCACACATGCTATATTAGAAGAAATTCTAATTTGAGAAATAAATATGCTTGGGTTCCAAAAAGACAAGTAATGTCTAATCCTAACAATCAAGGACCCAAGTATATGTGGGTACCAAAATGTTCTTCTAGTGCTTTATGTATGCAGATTGAATATAAGAAGAATGAACATAAGGGTACGGAGATGATGAAGAAGAAACCAAGAGTTTCTCATGCACCAAGAAAGAGGTTCATACCATCTATATCGAAAAGAAGAACTCTCGGAGCACCCATTGCTGGAACTGCAAAGTTTAATCACAAAGAAATGCAATGGAGAAAAAGAGTACGTTCTACCTCAAGAATGGACTACCATAGAGTACCGCTCAACTATCTTGAGGAGAACAAGAAAAGGAGGATCTCTCAAGCATCAAGTAAAAGACTCCTGGAGTCTATGTATTTTAAGAGACGATTGCCAACACCCAAAGCAAGATATTCAAAGTATCAACATCCTATAAAGATGCAGTGGGTAAGCAAAAGCAATCCTCCAAGTATCTAAGGCAAAGGTACACAATGATAAAATCTCCTATACTATTGTCTGTAATATTTCTTGAGATTTTATATTTTGGAACCTTAGGAATGAGCATTGTAAACTATTTTGAAATTATGTTTTCAAATCTTTTTTTTTTAAAAAAAAAAGGCCACTTAATAGATTTATTTATAAAGGGATTGCAATGCTCAACAGGATAATTCTTTATGCATATATAATGATTTGAAAAGAAAATATTTCTTTTATGCATAAAGATATGTTTAATTCATTATGCGCAATTGCCTCGAATTGATTATATTCTTAGAGCATGTGAATTTTATCTTGATTCCTACAAGCTAACAAGAAATGGATCCAATCAATGTTGGATACCATGAAGAAAAGAAATTTATATAGTTCTGTAGAATAAGAAAAAGCTTCTCAAGACTATGACCACATTCATATCTTGATGATGCTGAAATTCGGAGGTTGGATCTTGGTGCTGATTGTGCAAAGGAGAGAAACCAATATTATTCCACCAAAATCAAGCAAGCTGTCACAAGGACAAGAGAAATTACGGTGATATCTAATCCTTACTCTATACTGTGATTATATGAATTATTTATTTTGAGTAATGAGAATTTGTTCATTATTGCATTCATTTAGCAATCAATCCTTCATGATTGATAATTTGTTTATAGATTGCTAAATGAACGATAAGTGAAATTGTGCATAGTTTATCTATCAATTTATGTTTTGAAGTGCACAATTCAAAAATGTGTTTTGGTTTCATCATGTGTTATAAAATTGCATACCATTAGCAATTAATCATTTATGGTTTTCAAACTGTTTTTAGATTGCTAAATGGACTTAAAATGAAATTGTGTATTTGAGTTTTGAAAAGTACATTTCAAAAATATACTTAGATTCCAATTCATCTTGTTTATAAAAATGCATACACATTATTTGAAAATTACTTATATATTGTTTGCATTTAAATTGGTTTCAAAATTGGAAGTTAATATTTATGTATACTGTCACTACAAAAAAAACGTGATTTAGTAGCGGTTAAAAATAGGTATTCGTAGCGGTTCTAACCGCTACAAACTAGATTAGTAGCGGTTAGAAAAACCGCTACTAAATCGTACGTTGCAAGCGGTTTTGTAGCGGTTATATAAAACCGCTACTCAATCAAAAATAACCGCTACAAAGTTTGTAGCGGTTAATAGTAACCGCTACAAAATCAAGAGATATTTGTAGCGGTTATATAACCGCTACAAATATGAAAAATTTTATTTAGAGTGAATTTTTTTTTTGTAGCGGTTAAAAAACCGCTACAAATATATAAAAATGAAAATTTGTTAAAAATGACTTTTTTTATTTGTAGCGGTTAGGAAACCGCTACCAAATTTGAATTTCATGAAATTAGTAGCGGTTCTTAGAACCGCTACTAATTTCATGAAATTCAAATTTACCGCCAAAAAATTTAAATTTACCTTTAAAAAGGCGCGTTATTTAGTAGCGGTTTAATAACCGCTACAAATATTTAAAATTTTTTTTAAATATATACGTTAATTTTTTTATTTTTTTTCAATATTATATTAAATAGTTTAATTTGTTATTATTTTATTTGTTTCAATTAGTTTATTATTTAATAGTTTAACTTATTAATAAATTAAAAAGAAAAAATGTAATTGAATATGATTAGTATAAAATTATATTAATAATATTATTAACGATAGTTAGGTAATAAGGAATTATTATGTTTTATAATATCATGTAATTGTATCTGAAAAATAGATGAAAATGAGATAGAGTTAAGATATATGTAGAAAAAAAGATGTTTAGAATAAATTTTATAGAAAGGAAAGAAGTATTCTAAAAGAAATTGAAAATCTTGTTACCATATTTGATCGTATTATTCAGCTCCTCAACTCATAAGAAAGAAGTTGTAAATGAGAGGAAATGAAAGAAGGGTAAGGTGAAAAGAAATTGGGGAGTGTTTGAAATGAGTTGTGATAAGGGTATTTATAGGGATTTACGTATTATTTGTAGCGGTTAATGTAGCGGTTACTAATTAGTAGCGGTTATTTATATTTTTGTAGCGGTTTAATTATTTGTAGCGGTTAATGTAGCGGTTATTATTTAGTAGCGGTTATTTGTTTTTTTGTAGCGGTTTAATAACCACTACAAATATTATATTAATTTTTTTTAAAAAAATTTTTTTTACATTTTATTTTAACACAAATTTTTTGGATTTTTTGTAATGAAAAATTTTTTACACTTGAATTCTACAAATATTATTTTAATTTTTTTTTACATTTTATTTTAACACAAATTTTTTGCATTTTTTGTAAAGACGAATTTTTTACAATTGAATTTGATCACTCATCGTCGCCATCCCTACAGAAATTTTGTAAAAAAATTATTATTATTGATGTATTATTAAATTTAAAAAATTTAATTGAAATGACGTGGACTTAAAAAAACTCACCGCAGTAGAGGTAAATTGTCATCGTCTTCAGGGAAGTAGTTTTCAAAATCAGCTGGCTGAAATGGCTCACTCTCGTAGGCGATGTTATCGCCTTCACCCATGTCGTAAAGGTCTCTTGGCTTTAAATGAACGACCATGTGCCAATCCCTATGCCGCTCGTCCTCGACATAATAAACCTGATGTGCCTCTGAAGCTAGAATATACGGCTCATCATCTTGAGAAATACCAGTATGAATCGGCCGTGAGAAATTGACTGATGTGATCCCTAGGTCGTCATTTGTCAGTCCCCGAGAAGTAGTGGTATTTGCCCACAAACACTTGAACAGCGTCACGGTGAAACGGCCTTGATAATTAAGCTCGACCACATCAAGAAGCTTGCCATAGTAAGGGACGCCTCCGAACTGCATGTTGGCGTCACTGCTGCTCGCATAACTCCTTGTCCCAAATGTGCCATAAACACCCGAATTCTGTGTTTGCAATCCCTGATCCCGTGAAACCGTGCAAAACTTAAAACCATTGACATTGTACGCTGTAAACCGTTTTGCATGATCAAGAGGGCCGATTGCGAGAGATCTGAAATCCGGTGAGTGTGGGTTGTGGTCATTTAGTATTTTGTGCGCAAACCAGGCCGGGAATTCTCTATGGACCCTCCTATCAACTTCCGAGGATGTCTGTGTACGGATCCTGAG
This sequence comes from Inga leiocalycina, assembly GCA_963242795.1. Taxonomy (NCBI): domain Eukaryota; kingdom Viridiplantae; phylum Streptophyta; class Magnoliopsida; order Fabales; family Fabaceae; genus Inga; species Inga leiocalycina. The sequence goes on from OY725324.1 coordinate 20,321,794, forward strand.
CTGACGCTTGACATGACTTCTGAATTCCCTGCAATTAATAATGGAAAAGCGTTAGTGAAATGAAAGTGAGAAATGTTACGAAAGATATAGATCGAATAACATACATGTGAGTGTACAATTCTTACCGTATGAAAGGCTCAACTTGAGTGCAATTAATCAAGACATGTCTATGTGCTTGGAACTTCTCAGTTGCCGTTAGTTTGAAGTTCTCAGTTGCTCCAACTGGTTTACCAACACGAGGGATAAATTCTCCTGATGTCGGCGCAGGTTCAGGACAATCGTCAACACGAGGCGGGCGGTTGAAAGCCGTCTCAAGATCATCAAAGTACCTTGAGCAAAAATATAACACCTCATCCCCTATATAGCCTTCAGCTATACAACCTTCTGGCCACGCCTTATTCCTCACGTAAGATTTTAATTTCCCAAGGAACCTACGAAGTACATAAGAGAAAATTGATATAAAATGATGAAAAGGACGACGAGCAAACATTAAATACAAACAATAAATGAAAGCACATATTTAAAATGAGTACCTCTCAATCGGATACATCCAACGATATTGTACTGGTCCAGCGAGCTTTGTTTCATGAACGAGGTGGACTGTGAGGTGAACCATCACAGTAAAAAAGGACGGAGGAAAGATCATCTCCAAGTGACAAAGCGTAAGAATGATTTTCGACTGCAGCTGATCGAGCTCCTCAACGATCAAAACCTTAGAACACAACTTTCGAAAGAAAGAACAAAGTTCCACCAAAACGATGGAAACATCGGGAGGAAGTGTATTCTTTATAGCCAGAGGGAGTAACTGCTGCATAAGAACATGTGAGTCGTGACTCTTCAAGCCAGCAACCTTTCGAGCCTGCAAGTCGACACATCGAGAAATGTTGCTTGAATACCCATCAGGAACTTTTAATTTCTTTAACGTCGCGAGGAACACATCCTTGTTCGGTTTTGTGAGGGTAAACTTTGCCGGTGTAAATCTGTCATTCTCATCTGGCCAAGCGTCTTCATGAACTCCCATGTCGCGTAAATCTTTCCTAGCTTGAAGGTGATCTTTTGTCTTGCCGGGTTCGTTAAGCAGCGTATACAGCACATTGTCGCAAACATTCTTTTCAATGTGCATTACATCAAGATTGTGGCGAAGTAAATTAGATCTCCAATACGGAAGCGTGAAGAAGATACTTATCTTCTCACTGCTGAGGCGCCGAAGTCCTGCGCGTCTTTTGGCGAGTTTGTGCTGAACCGTCGCTTTTTCCAAACTCGACGTCAACATGCTCAAGCTGCTGTAAGATATCTGTACCGGACAAATCCTGTGGTGGTCCTCTTTTCTCTGGTTTCCCATTGAAGCGATTCCGTTGCAATCTGAACTTATGTGTTCCATCGAGAAACCTCCGATGCCCCATAAAGCACCACTTTCGGCTGTAGGGAAGGCGCAGTGCATCAGAGTAGAAATTACAAGCCGGGCACGCCGACCCAGTGTGCACGTTCCAACCAGATAATGTGCCAAGGCCAGGAAAGTCACTGATCGTCCACATCAAGGCTGCACGCATGTTGAACAAAGTCTTGTTGTGAGCGTCGTACGTCTCCAAGCCGACATTCCACAGGTCAAGCAATTCCGCAATAAGCGGTTGGAGATACACATCGATGTCATTGCCCGGTGCCTTTTTGCCTGGAATGATCATAGACATAATGAAAGAGCTTTGTTTCATACACATCCAGGGGGGTAAGTTGTAGGGAACTAAGACTACCGGCCAAATGCTGTAACTTGTGCTAAGATTCCCGAAAGGATTGAAACCGTCGGTCGCCAACGCAAGCCGAACATTTCTGGGGTCAGTCGCAAAATCTGAAAAGTCGTTGTCAAACGTTTTCCAAGCAGCTGCATCCCGCGGATGTCTTAATTTACCGTCTTCATTTTTATCAACGGCATGCCACCTCATGTGCTCAGCAGTTTTAGACGACATAAATAATCTTTGTAGACGAGGTTTCAAAGGGAAGTACCGGAGAATCTTTGCAGGTTTCTTCTTCTGCTTTTTCCCCTTCCGAATTGTCTTGTACCTCGATGTGTGACATCTCTTGCATGTCTCCCTGCTGGAATCGTCTCCCCAATACAGCATACAATCATTTGGGCACGCATCAATCTTTTGATAATTCAACCCCAACCTGTTGATGATCTTCTTGGCCTCATAGAAGGTTGTGGGAATCTCGGCGTCGGGGAATGCATCTTGTAATAAGTCGAGCAACATCGACATTCCCTTATCCGTGATCCCACACAAGCACTTGATATGATACAATTTGATCAAGAAAGATAATTTAGAATATTTGCGACAACCTTGATATAAAGGATGATCTGCCTCATCCATCAAGCTGAAAAAATCCCGAGCTGCTTCATTCCCCATAAAAGCCGGCTCAGAGCCGTGCACTTCTTCGTTGAAGTTGTCGCCTTGAAATCCAAACGCATCACGCACAGCATCATTCACAGGATCATCTTCATCTACTTGAACGCCTACTTGAGAACTTCGAGGAAGAGCCTCGTCATATCTAACGCCGGCTTTCTCACCATGAACTACCCAGAACGTATAGTCCTCAGGGAAAGGCTTCACAAGCAAATGTTCCTTCACAACATTTCGTGGATGCCACTTCTTGAACTTGCATTTCCGACACGGACAGACGATCTTGCCGTTACAGCTGGCGTGAGTGAATGCGAAATCTAAGAAACTGTTTAATCCGTACAAATATTCAGGAGAATTGCGCGGCAACCTTATCCATGATTTATCCATAGCTACAAGTGAGAGAGAAGAAAGTATAGAGAAGAAGATGAGTGAGAAGATAATTACGAATGCCTAGAACCTTATATTCTGAAAATCCAACGTTTATCATTTTGTAGCGGTTATTCAACCGCTACACCAACCGCTACAGAAATTCCAACGTTTATAATTTTGTAGCGGTTACATATATAAAACCGCTACTAATATTCAAGCCGTTAATTGGTGGGAAATTCAAAATGTACTTGTTGAGTATTAGTAGCGGTTATATATATAAAACCGCTACTAATGTTCAACGAATTAGTAGCGGTTATTTATATTAAACCGCTACTAATATTAAAGCCGTTGGACATTAAATATAAAAATAATTTTCTAATTTGTAGCGGTTATACATAAGGTAACCGCTACAACTGTGCACAAAGGCGGCAAATTTCAAAATTCAAATGATTTGAGTGTTTGTAGCGGTTCTTAGTGTATAACCGCTACAAACATATATATTTGTAGCGGTTTATGAAGAGAAACCGCTACAAATATATAAGTAAATTTGTAGCGGTTATGTGTTAAAAACCGCTACAAATATACATTTATAAATTATTTATAAATGTATATATAATTTATTTTTTTAAAAATATATTAAAAATAAATAAATTATATATATATTTAATTTATAAAATTATTATATATTTGTAGCGGTTATGTACTAATAACCGCTACAAATATATACATTTGTAGCGGTTTTAACCAAAAACCGCTACAAATATATACATTTGTAGCGGTTTTAACCTAAAACCGCTACAAATATATATATATAATTTTTTTTTTTTAAATTTAGATTTAAATCATTTATAAATTATTTCAATGCGATATAATAATATAAATATAATTATATAAAACACAATAAGAAAATTCTGAAATAAAATCTCATAAATATTTACAAATGTTTAAAAGAAAAGAAAATGTCCTAAACTAAGAAGCTGGGGGCTGATCCTCTGGTTCTCCCTCAGGTGGGGCTCCCTCAGATGCCGCTGGATCGGGCCGCTGCGCAGACTGAACCGCACCATCCTCATCAGCAGGAGGAGGAGCTGTAGGAGGAGGAGTAGTGCCCAGGACGACGTAGTGAGGGACAGGGGGGACCGCTGGATGCTGCTCGTCCGGGAACAGCCGACCCCATGCTCCCTCGAGCATAGTGTTCGCGATCTCACGCCACTGCGTCTGCTGCGCGTATATAGCGTCTGCGTGGATCTGCAGCTGCTGCTGCTGCTGCACCTGCATCTGCTGCATCTGCTGCGCCATCTGCTGCTGCAAATCTGACCGCAGCTGGTCAATTGACTCGTCCCTCCGACGTCTGACCCCTCTAGAGCTGCCAGCCTCAGAGGCGGCGCTCCTGCCGTAGATCATACTGGGTCTGGCGCCTATCCCCATCCCCCGCACTCGTCCGGGGTGCTCAGGCTGAGCCATACCCGCCTTCAGAGGAGCCGTCGGGTCCACTGACCCCTTTGACTCCTCAGGCTGGGTCTGTCGCAGCTCAGCCTGCGACTGCTGCATCCGCTCCTGCCATTTTATGAAACAATTAATAATTACAATTTTTCATTATTAACTTGGTTTTATAAAAAATATAATATTAAATTAACTTACAATCGCCGCCTCTGCCTGCTGAGAGGTCGCAGTCCCGTCACGGTGTCTGTGTGTGATGGCGTATAGCTCCGCATAGTCCGTCTGACAGTTCTCCTGCTGTGCCTTCGTCTCCTGAAACAATTACAAAACAATAATTAGTGTTATGAATTAATCTGCTAAAAGTAAGTGAAGCACTTGAAAAGTTACCAGCTCGCTGTAGGTCACAGCAAAGGTCTTCGATCCTGCTGTGTGGTGGATCGTCTGCTGCGCCCGGATCGCGGCGTTCCTCCGAGCAAGCTCCTGGAAAAAAAATTAAATGTATTATAATTTAAAATTAAATACAAAATAAATTGATATTATAATTTAATATTTAACAATTACAAAATTATATATCAAAAATCTAATAAATACATTACCTGCGCCTCAGGGCTCCTCCTGAACTGGACGAAACGCGCCTAGTCGTTCGGCGGCACGCCGTCCGGTACGCTCTCCTGCAGCTGCTCCAGAGGCATCGTCCCGTCCCCATCCACACTGTGGAAGAGACGGTTCCTCCTGTTCCTCCAGGCGTCGCCCATCTTCACGAGGGCGTACCTCTTCCGGTTGGCCCGGACGGCAAACCGCAGCCGAAAAAAATACATTTAAATATCAATAATACTAAAAATCATAATTTAAAAAATATAATTAAATAGAATTAATTAAAAAAATATTAATTGAATAGTTTTAATTACCTGAATCACCTCCTCCCAAGCCTGGTCCTTCGGCCCCCTCAGAATGTGCCTCCACGTCGGGAAGTGAAGGGGGAACCGCATCCAATTCGATCCCAGATCGCTCAGGAAGCGATTGAGCAGGTGACCCCCATTGTGGATCGGCTGGTCAGTGCCCTCGTTCCACGGCACTACAACTCGCAGGGACCGGTCCATGCTGTTCAGACCGGCCACATCCAGCCTCCTCGTCGACACGTTCCCCTGCTCATCTGCACAGTTGACCGCACGTTAGATAAATTATAATTCAAAGTTAAAAATTTAAAAAATTAAAAAATTAAATAATTTACCTTCGACCTGCACCTCAAACCCAGTGGACCGCGAAGACGACCCTCGTGGGTTGTTCTGCTCCCGAGCCTCTTCCTCATCGAGGAACTGCTCCATCTCCCTGAACCCACTAATCGGGATCTCGAACTCCTCCTCGTTGAGGAAGTCCTCAACGCTAATCTCTGGCACCTCCACCTCAGGCACCTCCACCTCAGGCACCTCAGCTGCGGTCGTCGCCTGTGGGATCGTCTGCGGTTCCTGTGGAGGGATGGGCTGAGATGCCTCGGTAGCCCTGCCTGCGCGCTGCCCCCTCCCTCTGCCCCCTGCCCGGCTGCCGCCACCCCGTAAAGTCGGTCTGGGGACCACAGGGGCCTTCCCCTTATCCTGTCCTGAAGCCATATCAACTGTACAAATTAAAAAAAAAAAATTAGTCCATTATTATACAAAAATATAATAAAAATACAAATATAAATAAAAATATGTGTTATATACGTACCTCAAGTGTAAATACTGCGGAATACTGACCAAAAACTCCTATAAAGACGTCTGAACGCTCAAATCTCGAAGAAATCACTCAGAGAAACCTCAGGAAACAAAATGAGCAAACGGAGAAATGAAGGAGGTGGGGGGGTTTAAATAGGCCAGTAATTAGTAGCGGTTATTAAAATAACCGCTACTTTAACCGCTACAAATATCCAAATTTGTAGCGGTTCTACAATAACCGCTACAAATCTTCACAACGTTTGAAATTCTGTAGCGGTTATTGCCCAGAACCGCTACAAATTTGGAGTCTCTTGAAATTCTGTAGCGGTTTTCAGTATAAACCGCTACAAAATTCTGACCTTTGGTATTTTGTAGCGGTTTATGTGCATTAACCGCTACAAAATAACCGCTACAAGTTTTGGCGGGAATTTCGCGCCAAATTTGTAGCGGTTTTTTGTAGGAAACCGCTACAAAATATCTTGCCGCTACAAATTTGTAGCGGTTTAGGTAAAAACCGCTACAAATGCTATAATTTGTAGCGGTTTAATATAACCGCTACAAATGCACCGCTACAAATTACCTTTTTTTTTGTAGTGTGTAAATCAGAAATGCTTCAAATTCTTCCACTAGAGTATTTCCCCATCATTGACATATTGATCATTAATCTTAAATGTGTTATCCAATGCTTGAACTCCTGAACCATTATTTTCTAACAAGTTAGACCTTATGTCTAACAAGTTAACTATCTATATGAGTTTCAAGTGTATTTCCTAGAAAAGAATCTAATATGTGAAAGCTTTATGCCTAATGCATAAATCTTTGGTTGGCCATGTTATTCCAAGCATTATGAATGTTCATTAGTGCATTGAATCTTAATGCATTAACCATTATTGTGGAATAACTTACCAGGATAATATTCTAGAACACTAGTCATTTGGATCAATGAGTATGTGTTTCATCATCCATAAATTCTTATACTCATCTTGTTGCTCAAATGTATTACCATTTGTCTTCATCCATTCTTCGAGTAACTAGATCCTTCTATTCAAATTCTTGAGTTGAATATCCCTATTCTTCAAGACACATCTCTAAAAGTCAAGTTTATCTCTTGGTCAATAGCAAAGTCATTGTGTTTATATACATCCTTAAAATTAAGCCTTTTTGGCTAATTCATTTTCAATATGACTTTTGCTCTTGGGAAAATTCTCAAACATGTTAAACTCCAATGTCTAACATGTTTTTTTAGTTGTTCTCTAAAAAGGAAGCTTTCTGGTATATGTATACTTAAACTGTTAACTTTCACCATTTTCAACATGAACATTGATTATAAACATATTTCAAAGATGAGTTTTGCATATATTCAAAATCTCAATTTTACAATACATTGTTATAATTTGAAATTTACATCTGAGATTTGAAACAATGTGCATATCTCATGATCATTCTTGGGAAATTTGATTTCATTCATAATTTATCATTTCATAATAGTTGGTCATTATAAATAGATTTTCAACTCTCTTTGATCTGACTTACCTGCCTTGCATGAAAATCTTATCAATGACATATCTTTTAAAGTGTATTTACAAATCGTCATTGATTTTTGAAATCATCATTCTTGGTATTATTTGTTCATTACCCTTTATGAGTTAATTGCTTGAATTTATTTAATTGGGTAAAATTATATTTTAGTCTTTGTTGATTATTATACTCTTTGCTCAAATATCATATGATTCAATTATATAAGAGCATAAGAGTTATAATGTCTAATATTATATGGACCCAAGAGAAAGTTGGGTACCAAAGAGCATTTATTTATACTTTTGCAGGAGTTAATCAAAATGCTCTACTTTTGGATACAAAGATCAAAGGCTAACAGAGAAGGCATGACTAGCAGTGTTGCAATGTGAGCAGAAGCAAAATCTGTGATATCACTCAAGTGACACCACATCACTAGCAAGTAACTAGCTAGTGATGCAGCCAGAGAAAGAGAAAGAAGAAGAAAATCTCTTAAGTGAACCTAGATAAGATTCATCTCAAAGCAACTCAAGGCCAAGAACAAGTATAGCCAATGTGAATCTTTGTTGCCTAGCCACCTTCCTTATCGTTCCAAGGTGATCAAAAGATGTTTAGAGGAAGATGCTGAGATGCACAGAATCATCAAGCTTGGTGAGCCTATGAGGATTCTCAACTACAATCCTAGCTCTATGTTTTCACAAAATTATATGATATATCTATACTAGAGCTATGGTGAGCAAGGCCAATTCAATCGCTTCATGAAAGGATTATCACACAATGGCCTATATTATTAGTGAGAAGGAGAGGAACGTCGGAGAGATCATGTCTTTCAAAGATATATATACTTCTACAGAACTTACTCCAAGTAATCAGAAGTTACTTCAAGTAATCTGCAATTACTTCAAGTATACCTTCAAGTAATTCGCAATTACTCCAAGTAAATCTGAAACTCACTCCAAGTTGACACAAGTGGCATAGAGAATGAGAGCTGAGACTTCAAGAATAGATGAGATACAACATTTTGCTAGAACTGGTCTTCTGGTCCTTCATTCTTTGGTTCATCTGTCTAACGCTTTCTGAGAGAGGAGCTTCAACAATCACACAGAGCTTGCTACAAACATGCTGAGTTCATCACTTCTGTGAATGGCAAGATTCGACAACTCTGTGGTTCAATCAACCAGAACTTCAAGGCTTTATTATAAGCTCATCTTGGTATCCTAAAGTGCCTACAGAGATTATGCTTCAGAATCTTTCAGTACTAATCACATCATCAGACAGTGAGTATCCAACGATGCATCAACGGACTTCAGAGGATTATAACTCGAGTGATTACGATATTACTCGAGTGAGGTATTGTATTTTTACTTAATTAAAATTCTCTGAGTTGCATCACTCGGGTGAGCACTCGAGTGATGGTTGAGTGGAATTACTCGAATAACTACTCAAGGGATACAGGGTTACAATATTTAAACCCTGAATAGCATCATCATTTTCAAAACTTGATTTCCCTTCAAATCTTCATATTTTCATACTCATTCTCTTTACAAAATTTTCAAAGTTTTTTACAAATTTAGGAGAGTTATTAATTGTATTGCTCATGACAATTTTTTTTAAGCCATGCATTCATTAAGGGGGAGCTTCACATTCACATGTGTTTTATATCTTAAAAGCTCATCTCATTTATTGAAAGAAAATTCTTTTAACATACTCATCTGAATTCACTATCTTTTAATTAGTTTTGATGATGAGTTACTATTATATTTTCCTTTCATGATCTTAATTTTCCTTTCATATCATATAGAAAGGATGGCTTTGGTTTATGCAATAAATTTAATACTTGATTGCACCAACCATTCTCCTTGTAAGAATGTTTTTATAACAAGAGAATTTGTTCTATGCAAGATTATTCCTCAGCATACTAAAAGGAGCATATATGATGACATATGCTTTAACAATCAATCAAGGGAGATAAATTGGCTACAATATTCAAAGCAATAAATACATATGCCAATACAAATGAGCATTGAGCATGCTGAACAGAAGTTCAACTCAACTGGAGAATCTATCAACTTTGAGGAAAGATGATTTAACACTGGCTACAACCCTCAAAGCAACAAAAGGCACAAGTCAGGATGATTTTAGTAGTATTCTAAGGAAGGCTATTCCTAAAGCTTTCTATTGAGCACACTTCAGAGCCTACCATTGAGCCAGCCAACTCCTATGAACAAGATCCATCACAGTTGCATAGTGAAAGTATGGTGAACATAACATCTTGGATCTAACACAACAAGAAAGGAAGGAGATGGGTTTCATGGATCAATCTTCAGCTTGCCAAATCCAAATGAGCATTTCTAAACCCTCTCTTTATATTTTGAGCTTACTTTGCATATTCTTGACTATGGAAGTTTTCTTGAAAACCTTTCCAAATTGTTTCAAATTGTTTTTTAGGAAAATCATTTTTTTTCACTTGTATCAAATTATAAATGAAACTACTTTCAAAACGGGGGAGAGAAACTTGTTTTCCAGATGCATTTATTTTGATTAATGGGGAGAATGACATTTCTCATTTGATTTCATATTTACTTCTCTACAAGTCTTTCTTCTTTATACTTCAAACTTTTTGCTGATGTCAAATAGGGGGAGAGAAAGGCAAGAAAAATATATTGTTCTTACTTAGTTTTATAACTCATACATATGTTTCTTGAAAGATTTGTCATCATCAAAAAGGGGGAGAATGTTAGATATGAATAGTTTTGATGATGTCAAATATGAGCAAAAAGTTTGTATAATATACTTATCTTCCACATTGACTAACTACCATATTTAATGTTATATATCTTGTAGATTAGTCATAGACATCATTGTGGGTTGATATTATAATGCCTCATAAATGGAGAATAATCATCAAGAAGAAAATCAAGAGGCAAGGAATTGAAGAAAGAAGAAAGAAAGATGAAGATTGAAGATATTCATCAAGAAGATTGAAGTTGGGTTATGAAGAATGATCATCAAGAGGAAAAACAAGAAGAAAGAGATTAAAGAAAGAAGAACTTGCAAGATCACATGAGAATATCAAGATTCAAGCTCCTAGAAGTGATACCGGAGGTTTCTATGATCATACGGAAGTTAGAATGGGTCAATACGAAGCTAAAATGATGTATATGGAAGCTATGGTACCTTTGGGGATGATTACCCGAGTAATCACTCGAGTAATATGGTATTGTCTGATTTTGGAGGTGTTTACTCGAGGCCTTACTCGAGTAATCTGCCGGGTTATTTGATGAATTACTCGAGGCGGAACTTGAAGTAAATAAGACTCTGTTTTTCGCGCGGCAGAACAGAGGTTCGGTATTTTGATGATATCTCTCCAACCACATGTCGGATCGAACTGAAACCGGTGGCATTGGAAACTAGACTTCCAACACGAACTTTTGAAACCAAGATCATATTCAAAGGAGTTCAGATGAGGGAGATATGATCTGTTGAAGTTGACTCATGAATCACCGTCATATTCCAGGACAGCTTCGGTATTTTGGACATAACTCTCAAAATACATATCGGATTGAGATGAAACCGGTGCCATATGAAAGAAGACTCAAAGAGCTTTCCATGGATATATAATTTGACATATTTGAAGCTATATCCTAAGAGCTATGACTTCTGGAAGCTGCTGCTCGTGATTTCAGGATTGCCTAAGAACAGTAGATAATCTTTGGATCATAACTTTCTGTACACAACGAGTTTGGAGCTGATTCTTGTTGCATTGGAATGTAGATCATGAGGGCTTTCTAATGATATATAATTTGCCATGTTTCGAGTCAAAATCAAGAATTTACTTGAAGGCACCACTCGAGTAACTAGTTGATAACAAAAGATGTTACTCGAGTAGGTACTCGAGTAACCAGGTAAATCACGTGAAGTTGCTCTCGGCCTGCTAATGTTACTCAAAGCGCTACTCGAGTAACCATGTAAAAGACTTCCAGTTGCTCTCGGCATTTTGTACGACTGCTAATGTTACTCGAGGAGGTACTCGAGTAACCATGTGAAAACTTCCAGTTGCCTTCCAGTTTTCCCAATGATACTCGAGGAGCTACTCGAGTAACTCACTATGGTAAGCAAAAACCTGAAGTTCATCAAAAGTTTTTTTAAGGATTACTCGAGGTGTTACCCCAATAATCTATGAAGTTGCAAAAGCATTACTGGAGTAGCTACTGGAGTAAATCACTGTTCATGAAGAGTTATTGACGAAAACTTCAAGTCACTACTGGAGTAAATCACTGTACATTGACGAAAACTTCAAGTCATTACTGGAGTAAAGCACTGTTCATGCGAAAACTTCAAGTCACTACTGGAGTAAATCACTGTACATTGACGAAAACTTCAAGTCGCTACTGGAGTAAATCACTGTACATTGACGAAAACTTCAAGTCACTACTGGAGTAAAGCACTGTGCATGAAGAGAGAACTTCAAGTCACTACCCGAGTAAGCTATGCAGAAAATAGAAAGTCACTCGAGTAGCCACTCGAGTAACCTGTGAAGAAACTTGATATTTACTCGAGTAAGTACTTGAGTAATGCTTCCCAGAAAAACAGAACAGCGTCCGAAGATTCTGGAAATCAATAGAATGATCATATAACTCATTCTTCTTGCTTCTAATCACTCTAATACTTCATTGTATTAGTGTTTAATGCATTTTTCCAGTAAAACAATGAAGAGATGATGAGAAGAGATAAAAGTTGACTTTACGGAGCGGAGCGGCCAACGTTCCAACGGCTAGTTTTCAAAATCGAAGAACGGTCAAACAAAGCTGCGTCACTCTAACGGACATGTTGAAATACTCAAACGGTCATCAAACCTCATTAGCTATAAATAGAAGATCATCCAAAACAGAAATAGACTAAGTGTGCATGCATCGTCTAAATGCCAACATCCTGACATCATTGCCCATCGCACATACTCTCTGTTTCTCTACTTTCTATATCATTTACATTTGAGAGAGAGAGTTTTTGTATTATACTTCAGTGTTCATCATATCCACTCTGTGAGAGAGTTTGTAAACACTTTCAATTGTATTTCTGAATTGATCTCAAGGTAGAGGGACCTTGAGTGGGTTGATTTCCTTACGGGAAGCTGTAGAGAGAATCACTGGTAAGACTTTCTACTCGTAAGACTTACAAGGTGCAAGCAGTAGAGAACGTTGCTGCTCGTAAGACTTACAGTGGTGTAAGCAGAAGAGAACGTTGCTGCTCGTTAGACTTGCATAGGTAAGCTGGAGGGAAAGGTCTTCGGGATTGCTCTGCTCGTAAGACTTGTTGTAAGGGGGAGTATCTTGGTGAGAACTTTGTAAAGGCTTTTCTTGTGCCTGGATTAAACAAGAAAATAGTGGATTTGAAAATCTCAGGAGGAGCCTGGGGACTGGACGTAGGTCATCGTGGATTGGGCCGAACCAGGATAAATCACAGTTTGCATATTCTCTTCCCTAAGCTCTTATACTTCCAGCATATATCATTTAAATATCTAACTGTGATTTATGATTCATTACTTTCATATTTATTGCTTCCTCTAAGATGCGAAAAGAATTTCAAAGTTCTTAAGTTTTTATCTTACACCCAATTCACCCCCCCTCCTGGGTGTCAGCCGGTTCTAACATTCCCCACTTTTTCCTTGTTCCAATTTTGAGCTTTATTCCTAAAATCTGCTACAATTTCTTGCCAATTCCCTGAATTCCAGTTTTGTCTAACCACCTCAGAGAAACCTTCTTCCAATAACCATGCTGCTTGACATCTGAACGGAGCTTTAGGAAAATTAAGAGCTCTTCCAGGTATGCATTTCACAAGAAGAGGCCTATGATCAGACCCAAACTTGCTTAAGTGATGAATTTTAGTCAAAGGAAACAAACTATTCCACTGGTCACTTGAAAATCCCCAATCAATACGTTCCTTAAGAAAATTCCTTTCCCACGTAAATCTTTCCCCTATAAAATCCACCTCAATTAAGGATGACTGATAAATACACTCTGCAAATTGCCGCATAGAGAGAAGATTTGGATCCGACCCCCCAAATTTATCATAAACCGATAAGTAGGAGTTAAAATCCCCCACCATAAACCAGGGGCATGTAACAAACTGGCTAATTGCAACAATATCATTCCAGAGAATCTGTCTCTTAACACGAGATGGTTCTGCATACACACAGGTTATACAAAATTCATTGCCACTTCCCAACACTGAAACATTTACATGAATATATTGCGTAGAGGAAGATGAATAATTAACCCACACCCGGTCGTCATTCCAAAGAACCCAGATACCTCCCACAAAACCTGTAGCTTCAATTCTGATCCAATTAGAAAAACCCAAACGCCTTATTACTCTGTCTGCTTTGCTACCACTCACTCTCGTCTCCAGGAGAAAAACAAGATCTATATCCCTTTGTCTAATGAGATCTTTAAAACGTGCAGGAAAAGTTCTTGAGGCCGCACCGCGGCAATTCCAAGATAAGAAATTCATAAGTAAAATTAAACACATAGAGGACAGAAGAATAGAAACTCATCTGATCATTCAAGGGACGCTGCTTGTAGCATAGCAATATCGCCTGAACCATCCTCCGTATCTCCCAGTTTGACCATTTGATCATGACTCGCTTCGTTGTTATTCTCCGGAGTTTCCGCCACTACCTCTTGCTCCAGAGAAGCTAAATTTGTAACGGGTGGCACACTCTGCTCCAGCTCAGTAGCTTCCGAAGTCACAGTATGATAGGGTCTCACCGTCGTACCTTCTAAATTCTGCCTTATCGCCTCCTGTTGGTTCATCTTAGTGAAAGAAACAAGACCTTCCCCTTCCATTGCTTGTAACTGATCAGACCTCAAGGTCCTCGAATGAGAAACTGACCCAAAAACTAATTTATGAGTACGGTTTAAAACTCCCATATTTCCTCTTGAAATCTGGAGTTTTCAGTTTTGGTTGGGGTTTTCGGTTATTTCTTGGACAATCCTTTGAGGCCCCAATTGGACTTTCTTCAAAACAAAACCGAACTGATTGGTTCTCACCGCTACCCTGTTCCACAATTTCCTTACCCAACCCATTCTCTTCTTTCTCCATTATTTGTCTTTCGGTGTTCTCCCTATTTGGCCTATTAGCCCTCTCATCCAAGCAAAGCCCAACCACAGCAACCCCAAGCCCATTAATACCTCTTCCTTGATCCACCCTCTCTCGGCTCTCCTTCTTATTCCCACTACCCGATGTCACTCTTCTCTCCAATTTCCTTTCCTTCTTCAATACACTTTTCTCTATCCCATGTCCTTTGGAACTCGAGCTCCCCACCTTTCCCTCAACTAAATCACCTGCTCCCTCCTTCTTATTCTTCACCTTCAGTCCCATCATTGTTTCTTCTTTAGGTCCTGAGTCTCCTTCTGATTTCCTTCTCCACTCTTTCACACCTCCCTTCATCACAGGGGTTTTCTGCTCAGTCACAAGTTCGGCACCGTCTTCCCCAACCTGCAGAGCTTCATATCGGGAACCGATTTTCTGATTTTTCTCCTTGGTTTTCCCACCGTCTGGTCCTATCTGTGGTCTCTTCCCATCCGAATCCAGCCTAGTCTGCCTATGTCTGAAGGTCCTAGTCGCTTTCATCCACGCTCCAAACTGTTCATCGGCCGGAACACCCGGTACGCTCACAAGTGAGTACTTCCCTGGCGAGCTCACCTCCGGTAAGTTTGAAACTTGAGGCCCCAAGTTTCGTTCATCTTTATGGATTTGGTGCTGTTCTAGGTTTTTTTTTTCTGTCGATGACACCGTGGCTTTCTGGACATTTAACAAACACTCTTCTTGGTTATGACCATACCTACCACACTTGAAGCAAATTACTTCTAATCCTTCGTATTCCACTGTAAAAATTCTAGACCTCATCACAAAACGAGATTGGAGTTGTTTGTTGAGATCTATCTCAACACTAATCCTAGCAAACTTCCCCCTTTCCACTGTGGTGCTTGTATTATTACTTTGAGCCAATGTGTGCAAATCTACTTTCAACGTTCTCCCAATCAAATTACCCAATTCCCACATGTATTCGGTTGAGTAGCAATAGATGGGCAAAGTCGGGACACGTACCCAGATTGCTACCTTCCTTATTCGATTGCAATACGGGTTGAAATTAGGACTCCACCTTTGTACTGCTAGGTAGTGTCCCTGAATAAGCCAGGGTCCATCAAATAGAAGCTTCCTACCCAGCTCAAGATCATCAGACCAAAAAACATAGTAATTATTTGGAAGGTCAATGAGTTCAAACTTCCTAGTTCTGAGATGCCAAGCAATCTTGTCCTTCATCATTTCCAAACTTGTTGTCTTCCCCAACACAGTCACAATTAGCGCATCCTTCCACGGCCAACAGAGTTCTCTTAGTCTTTCATCTGGCATATTAAATTTTGGCAGAGTTTGAAGAAGATTGCGTTCAACTTCCGAAAGTTCTGGTGCATTATCACGCTCCTCACGCAGCCATTCTTCCATGAGAGCATCAAAATTCTTAGTTGCCATATTTTCATTACTGCCCACAAGTTTGGATTTGTATGAGATTTGTGTCTTTTGATTCGCCTGTTTACTCTGTTTCACCAGTTGGTGTTCTGTAAACTGGACCACTTCGTCTATGTCCATCTGGAGATTTTGACTAGTAGTTTCCCCCACCGGAGGGATACTTGACATCTTTTTTATATTCTTTGCTAACAAATCAGCTTGTTCCTTCGAGATTTCTCGGTTCTCAGTAGTAAGATTTTCACTAGCTATTACCTGTTTCCCAAGATCACCAGAATGCTCACCCTCACTCTCTCTAACACTCTCTCTCATCCTTCTCTCAAGGGGCCTCTTTTAATGCCAAGCTCAAGAGAATAACTCTTTAGCGGAGATTTAATTATAACAAATTACAATGAATTATTGGTGTTTCTTACCGAATTGGTTTTCATACTAAACATTTTTTTTAATAGGGAGAGCTCATCAAATCTTGGTTGTTAAATCTGATCTAGAGGATCTGGATCTAAAATTTAAGAGTTTATGCTTTTTTAAAAATATTATTTTAATAGGTATATAATCTAAAATATAAATAATCTCTTAATTATTATTCTTTTAAAAAATATTTTTTTATTTAAAAACCATCATTTAAAAAAAAAACTCAAATTTAGACGGTTAAGATATGATGAGCTCTTTTTACTAAACTTTTAGCTTAGTAGAGAAACTGGGTCCTATTACTTACCTTTAAATTTATCATGCTCTTCAATTAACATATAGATTTTTTAGTAATGAATTTTTTTTTTTTTTTTACTTCGTAGAAATTCCCCCGTTCTAAATTACTCCATAATTCCTAATATATATATATATATATATTTCCCCTGCCCTTTTTGAGTTTTTTCTTCCAGATCAATGCTATTTTCTCAAACACATGATCGAGCACCTTCCGCGAAGGCCGCAGACGTGTGGATTCTAGCGAACAATGTGCATGCTTTTGCCGACAAGTATCACGTGGTGGGGTTTGCTTTTTCTGCCTTTTCTGTTAATAATTTGGTCTTCGGGGGACAACGTAACTGTGCTCATTGACCGGGGTCTTGTGATTTTGGGTTAAGTAAATTCTTGAACAAGATATTGTTGGGGGAAAAGGTAATGATAATAAGAAATAATTTTTTTCCAGCAGAAGTAACATAAACTGCTTTAAAAAAATTATTTTAATATTTAAAAATTTAAAAATATTTTTTTAGCATTTAGTTACGAGCTTATTATTTAAATTGGCTGAGTCAGCATTACAAACATTGTTAAAATTAATGGACTAAAAATAAACTAAATTTAAAAGATTAAAGTGAAACTTGATATAAATTTAAAGGATCAAATATGTATTTTAACCCACATTAAATGCATCATTAATTCTTTTTTCTTTTGGTTCAATGCTATTTTGCCAATGAGTCAATCTCTTCTCTACCCATAAACTATGTATATGAGCAATTGAGCTATATGAGCAATTGGGCACCTTCCGTGAAGGTCGCATTGCATGTTAAAAGATATTCCCTCTACTTTTTTTTTTACATAAACTAAGTATACTTTTAATATTCAAGTTTATATGAGGTTTTTTTAGTCTCTTAAATTTATAAAATATATTTTTAATCCTTACAACTTATACCATTAATTTTACAAACTTAACATTATGACTGCTCCAACGTCAAGGAGCCAAAAGCCTCATGATGCTCAAGTCCATCTGAGCTAACTCACCCGTTATCGAGCACCTTCCACGGAGGTCACAGACGTTTGGATTCTTGCGAATAATGTGCATACTTTTGCCTGCAACTATCACGTGGTGGGGTTTGCTTTTTTTCCTTGTCTGTTAATACTTTTGGCCTTTGGGGGGATAACTATGCTCATCGACCAGTGTCTTGCAATTTGGGATTCAGTAAATTCTTGAGCAAGGTATTGTTGGAGAAAAAACAATGAGGATAATAAGAAGAAATAATTTTTTTAGTATCGTATACTCCAATCCTTTTTATGAGCAACAACTGCATAAATTGTGCAAAAGGAACTAATTAGTTAAGAGCAATAACTGTTAAGGAATGAGTTGGTGGCTCATTAGAAGGAATTTTTTTAAGTATCATATGCTCCGATTTTGTCAATTATTTATTTATATCTTTTTATTATATTTAATATTAAAAAATAATAAAAACAAAAAATAATCTACTTATTATTTTTTTACCTTAAAAAATAAATTTTTTTTATGAAATCAATTTCTCCACATATTATATTACATTTTAACCCTTTCACTTTTTATTAATAATGTTAGATAATGTATAATTTATTTATTTTCTATTATTATATTTAATTTTAAAAAATTATCCACTTTTCTTAGCATAAAAATATTTTTAAAAAATATTTGGTTTTTAAATATAATAACATGAAAATATGTCTTACCAAATAATTAGGTTTTAAATTATATGATGATGTTAATGTTAATATGTTGCATTGTGCTATTTACTTTGAATTTAAATATGATGTATTTTTATATAGAAAAGTATGTTTGTCATTCATTTACTCACTCATTTTCTTTCCTTTATATTTTCTGCCGTCCATCCAAACATTGGGGGCAATAACATTTTTTCCCTAATTTTCTTTTATCTCCGTTTTCTAAACACCCCCCCTCCCCCAAAATTTTGTTCCCTCCCAACTTTTCTTTCGATCTAAACAGTTCACTAAACAATAAGAGCACCTTCGAAGAATTGCATGGCGCATTAAATGAAGCACCCTCTTGTCTTTTAATTTTATAAAGAATAATTGTCAAAATATTAATTAAAAATAATAAATGTGTAACACACATATATTCAATTATACCCTTATTTATAAAGAAAATACATGAGAAATGAGAGGTAACATATTTTTAATGGGGTATAAATAGAAAAAATAGTTTAAAGTTTTAGATAATAAGGATTTGTTTCTTATACCCCATGAGAGAGATGTTGTTCCTTACAAAATGGATAGGAGGAATACGAATTTTGGGGGGAACTTTGGTTTTCTTTTTAAATTTTAGTGCAATGAATAGTATATTTAGTTTAATACAATAATTAGAAATCTTATACTACTAAATCAAATGAAGAATTAAATGAGCCGATGATATTTCATATGAAAAGAGATACGAACAGGATCCAAATCCACTCCCCTATACACATAGAACCCGTTTGGTTCAATCTCATTACATGCCTGCAATGATAATCATAATTGCATTACCAAGAGAAGAGTGTTTGGTTGCTTTTTAGTATAGTAATAGGGTTTACCGTGATAATGATGATTACCAAAAAATTGGAAATCCTCATTCATACCTCTCGTCCTATGAATCCTCATTTCCATCCCATTGCATGTTTAAAAAAGTTCAATTTACCTTTTAGATTCTTGTATCTTTATTTTACTTATCTCATTTCACTTGTCATATTGATAAATCCCAATTTTAATATATTTTATCACACCTTATTTATTTATTTTGGGGACTATTTTAGGCTAATTTGGATTTATTAGATAATATTTGGATAGTTATCCAATTTTAGGAAATAATATAAATCTGAATTGATTATGATATTATTGGACTTAAATTGATAATATTCTGATTAGTATTTTGTAATTGGATAATATTTTTTTTTTTGGTGTAAACGGGGCCTCAGCCCTATCTTATTACTGAATCAAAATGTTCCTTGGGTATGAAACACCCAAATAGTCCCTAAACAAAAAACTATCAATACAAGCTGGAGGAGACTCAAATACAACTCGCGTGTCTTCCTGTACAAAGCTAAAATTGGCTAGAGCATCTGCACAAGTATTCCCCTCTCTATATACATGTACAAACATTATATTAGAAAATTCTCTCATCACCCGGCTAATACCTTTCAGCAGACACGAACTGACTTCATCTTCAATCTACAGATTTTTCATCATAGACACAGCTGCAATAGAGTCACATTCAACAATTAGTTTCTCAGATCTGAAACGCAGTGCTAATTCCAAACCTGACAGAATAGCCCACAACTCAGCTTTGATTGCTGAACAGCATCCTAGTTTCCTTGCAAACCCACATATCCATTTGCCATTACTCCCTCTCATCAAGCCTCCACATCCAGCTCGTCTCTCTTCTCCTTTAGATGTACCATCTATATTTAACTTTACCCAACCTTCCATTGGAGCCTCCCATCTAATATTTACCTCCTTCTTAAAACCACGCACTCTTCCAAACTCCTCCCTAGCCCTTTTTACTTCCCTCACATACCAGAACACCACTCTACTTAGATTTTCAGGTAAAATAAATCCTTCCTCAAACATGCTCTTATTTCTCCAAGTCCACAACAACCAACAGGCTAATCCAAAAATTAAATTTCATTCTCCATTTGATATTTCTAAATTCCAGACCAACCAATGTTTTCCTTGCAAATTCTCAAATTCTGGTTCAAATCTGCCTTGCTTGAGTTCCTGCCACAGTCCTCTAGCTACCTCACAGTTTCGCAACACATGTAACAAAGATTCAGACTGATCATGACATCTATAACAGTTTGAGTTTCCCCCAATTAAACGACATCTCCTGACTCCTGTAAGCAATCTGTCATGCATAGCAATCCACAGAAAAATTTGTACTCTTCTCGGTCCCTTCCATCTCCACACCGTACTCCATATGTCCTCTACTATGCTCTGCTCATTTTTCATACTATGATACATATCAGCCACTACATACTGATTCTGCAACTTTGTTCCCCATTTAACAGAATCTTCACCATTCAATGAATTAGGTGGAGGCACTGCCATTATAAGCCTCTTCCCTTCTTCATTAACCAAACCATCAATCCTTTCTACATCCCACTCCCCTTCAGGATTCACCATCTCCCTCACCTGTAGTCGCTCATCCTCCTCTGTTAATTGCCTAGAACAGTAAGCAAATAATTTCCTATCATCATCCACCCATTTGTCGTGCCAAAAATTAATTCGCTCACCATTTCCCACCTCCCAATGCATATTATTTAAAACATGTGGCCAAATTCTCACAAGGTTCTTCCATATAGCCGAGTCAGAATTTCCCATGACACATCCCTTCTGCAGATCCTTATTTCTCCTATATTTTCCACATAAAACCATTGAACATAGGCTCTTTGGTTTAGAAATCATGTTCCAACCCACACGTCCTAGCAATGCATCATTCATAACCTCTAAATTTCTCAAACCAAAACCACCATTCTTCTTTTCTGTACATAACAAATCCCAACTCACAACATGGATCTTCCTTTTCCCCTCCTCATTCTACCATATAAAGTCTCTTTTTATCCTTTCCATCTGCTGCCTCACACTAACCAGGATATGTGAATGCTGCATAGAGAAAACAGCCAATTGGTTTGTGACTGATTGAACCAGAGTTAGCCGTCCTGCTAAAGAGAGTGTTTGCTTCTTCCAACTACTCAGTTTACCTTGCATTTTATCAATTAAATGCTGAAACTTCCTCTTTGAACCTCTACCCTTCAACATAAATGCTCCCAAATATCTCCCCAAATCCTCTATTCTTCTAAACCCAGAATATGCACAGATCTCATTTTGAGTTCTTCTAGCTACATTTCTTGAGAAGTATATACTAGTTTTCTGAGCATTTATTTTCTACCCAGAAATTGCTCCAAATTCTTCTAACATATTCATCACCGTACATATGTTATTTATGTCAGCTTCGCAAATCAGTAGTAAGTCATCAGCAAATAGTAGGTGTGACACATCAGTAGCATTCCTACCCATACGCAAAGGCTTCCATTTGTTGCTATTCACACAATCTACAATTAGGTGAGTCTACTTTTCCATCCCTAACACAAATAAGTATGGAGATAATGGGTCTCCTTGCCTCAATCCCTTGGAAGGCACAAAAATCTCCCTTCTTTCTCCATTCCATGTTAATGACATCTTTGCTGAACTAATGCACCCCATGATTACACTCCTTACATGTTCCTCAAACTCAATTTCATCCAGCACCTTATCCATAAATTTCCAAGCCATCCTATCATATGCCTTTTCAAGATCAATCTTGATGATCATATATCCCTTTTTCCCTTGCAATCTACTCATAGAATGAACAACTTCCTTCACAATTATTATATTATCATGTATGCTACGCTTAGGCACAAAACTAGTTTGATATGGTGAAACCAAACTATCCATAAGTGGCTTCAGCCTATTCACAATCAATTTAGACAGACCTTTATATAAAACATTACACAAAGCAATAGGTCTAAATTGACTTACCACTTCTGACTACTCCACCTTCAGGATTACTAATAGTGTGTCATTTATTTCTCCTATTCTTTCTAGATTCCTCCACAGCTCCTTAATTAGATTGATGACTAACTACCCCACCACCTTCCAGTTCTGCTGATAAAAAATAGCAGGGAAACCATCCCTTCCCGGAGCCTTAAATCCCCCCATTTGAAAAAAAGCATTTCTAACTTCCTCTCCACTAACTTCCCTCCCCACCCTCCTCAATTTTTCCTTATTTACTTCCCCCCAACCTTGCCTCGTTACTGCCCATTCTCTTTCATCCTTCTCTTCTTTAAACAATGTTTCATAGAATTGCTGAAAAAGACTTACAATTTTATCCTCTTCCTCTATCCACACTCCCTCACTATTTTTAAGCATCTTTATCTTGTTTCTCCTTCTTCTCACTAGAGTCTTTTTGTGATAATACCTGGTATTGCGATCCCCCTCCTCTAACCATCTCCCTCTTGATTTTTGAAACCAAAGTACTTCCTCCTCTCTTAATGTTTGCATAAGCTCAACCTCTAGTTCAGCCTCCAATCTAATAAGGAAAGGGTTACTTCTTCTATCAATACTACTCTGTACCCCCTTCAACCTATTCAACAACCTCCTCTTGCGGCCTCCAATGCTGCCAAACACATCCATGTTCTATCGTATCAACTCCTGCTGCAATTTGGATAGCTTCACATGCGCCTCCCCCTTACCTTCCAACTATTCTTTATTACTTCTTCGAAATGTTTGTTCATCTGCCACATAGCTTCATATCTGAATAGCCTCGGTCTAAATCCTCTGTTATCCTCTTGTGTAGTAATGAGAATAGGATAGTGATCAGAACATAATCTAGGGATAATCCTGACCTCAGCATTCTCAAACTGCTCTTGCCAACGTATATTACATAAGCACCTATCCAACCGCTTGTAAACCCGGTCTAATCCCTCCCATTTTGGACCTTTCCAAGTGAAAAAAGGACCGTTTGCCTCAATATCAATCAATCCACAGTTCTGAATCCAATCATTAAACCTCCTACATCTTGTCTCATTTGTCCTTCCACCCCCTTTCTGTTCTGCAAGTGTTTTTATCTCATTGAAATCTCCAGCTAAGAGCCATGGTTCCTCAATCTCACTGGATTTTTTATGCAACAAGTCCCAAACCTGTAACCTTTTTTGCTCATTTGGGCTAGCATACACCGCTGTGAATAAAGTTTCTTCCATACCTAAGCGCAACTTGCAGTGTATAAATTGTTCATTTTTCTCTATAATATTCACTCTTAAATCCTCCAACTCCCATAATATCCATATTCCTCTTGAGAACCCCTCAGCCTCCATTCTAATCGATTTATTAAAACCCCAACTCTTGATAGTTTTGGTAGCCAGAATGCCACTTATTCTAGGTTCAAGAATCACCACAACATCCAGTTTATATCTATATCTCATGTCTCTTAACACAGCCATAAAACCTTTGCTAGCTGCACCCCTACTATTCCATACAAATAGTTTCATCATATCAACAATTAAACTAATACAGAAAAGGATCAACTTACCTATCATCAGCAAGTAGAGGTGTGGCATACTCTACTTCAATACTCATGCCAGTACTCTCAATCGGATCTTCCTCCTCTGCATGATCCCGCAGCTCCCCAGGATCCATATCTTCCTTACCTCGCAAACTACCTTCATAGCCTATTGGATGGACATTTTCCTTCCCAATCCTTTCCACCTTTCGGCTCATATGAAATCCCAAGTTACTTTCTGGTACACAATCAGAGCTGATCTGCACATTTTGAATTTCTTTCAAACCACCCCTTCCATTCCATCCCTTGTTTTTTACTACAATATTCTTCACCCTGCCCTCCTTCTATTTGCTTTCTTCTTTGTCTACTACTCCCATAGCATGAGTATTGGCCAATTCAGAAACCATATCTGTTTCCTCCATATGTACCTCTCCACCAGTCCTTCCTTGATGTTTGATAGAAGCAAGCCCCTGCCTCCTTCCCTTCACCTCTTCTCTAGCATCCCTTTCCTATACTCTATCCTCCCCCTGGTTCTTCCCATGTCATCCTCTTCAACTTCAAGAACAGAAAATCTTGATCCATGTTGTTGAGTCTGTTTCAGCATTGCGACCCTCCTCGGCTTTCTAGTTCGTTGAACAGTCTTCCATAACTCTTCCTCCAAATTCTTATCTTTCTCCACCTACTGCCTTTCCCCTTTAGCCTCAACTTCTATTGCCCCCTCACTCCCTTTCCTATGAAAATCCTCACAGCCCTCTTTGACATGCCCAAATTGTCCGCACTTCTTGCATAAAAGGCCTAGACTTTCATAAGCCACACTTAGCACCTGGCCCTCAACTTTAAATTCAGGCACCAATGGCTTAGTGAGGTCTAACTCCACACACATACTCGCGAACTTCCTCCTAGCTCTCTGCGCCGTATGAATATCCATACGAATAGCTTTGCCAATTGCATTTCCTAGATTAAGCAGGAATTTCTTATCAAATAAAGGTGCTGGCAAATTTGGAAATCGAACCCATGCCACTACAGATTCAATTTTCTCATTTTTAGGACTAAAATCAGGGCGTCATCTCGCCACATTCAAATAAGCATCGGATATTACCCAAGGTCTACCAGTCAAGGCATCCATATAGTCATCCATGTGCTAAAAACTAACCAAGTAGAAATCATTTTCCAGATCGAAAATATCAATACTACCTTTCCTCTCCCAGATCTGCTTCAGCTTCTTTATCATGAATTCATATGTTGGTTGCCTTCCCATCAATTTTACAATCAGAGTTCGGCTGAACGGTTTCATAAGCCGCTCACGTTCCTTATCTTCAAACAGAAAACTCGGACACAGTGGATTGGAATGATCCACATAAATTCCATCAGTCGATTGAGCACTTTAGCAAAATCAGTTCCCACACCATAATCCTCTAACTCATCATCATCGTCATTCTTTGACCATTCCCACCAGCATACCCTCGAATTCACATTCAGCAGCAGCAATTCCCTGTACGACTTTAGTGAAGATGCCTTACCCTCTGGCTGCATCCACTTCTCTTCCCGAGCCTTAAGCACTTCACTTCCTGAAAATTCCCCCGCCACAAAACGAACCTTACGCTTCCTTCGATTCAGCTCCTCCATGTCCTCCTCCGCCATTTCCTCACTTCCCCCCCCTCGCAAGATGCGACAGAAGGGGACGTTCATTTTCTCCTTCACAGTGGGCGGCGAAGCACTCGATTGCTGATCTGAACCCTAGCAGAGCTTTTTCCTCGCTAATTTCTCGCTTTTCTCAAGAGTGACAACTTCCCAGACCCAGGAATTTTATTGGATAATATTTTTAAATATATGATAGATCACGATTTTATTTAATTCTTGCAGGAGAAGGAAAAGTTGGTTAGAAGATCTTACAATGCAGAAATTTTCTTAAAAGCTAAAAAAGAGTCTAATTGTGGAATTTTATTTGGGCTTCTTAAATTTTAATAGGCTCAAGATTAGACCCAAAAACTGTCTCTTCCCTTCATTAATTAACCTAGCCGCCAACAGAAAGGGACGCACTCGGAGAACGCTGAAAGGGAACACGGATTGACGCTGGAGGCTGAGACGCACGCAAACGCTAGAATTGCTGGAGGTTATTCTCTATTCACCATCAATTCCATTCCCTTTTCTCCATTCGCACAGACGCACACCAGGAGAGCTTGATTCATTCAAGTACTATTATTTTTCCACACGGGTCCCATGTCATTGATCAATCATCAACCAATCCATTCTCGTATTCTCATGGCTGTGACGTGTTGGAAGCTTGGAGGGAGAACTAATATCATGGCAGCTTAAACTTTTTAGGGAGACAACTTGGGAGGAGCATGGAGGAAGTTAGAGTCCAGGAGCTTATACTTGAAGGTCATAAGGAGTGGCTTTCCTTTTCTCTTTTTGATTCAAGACTTAAGATTATTTAGTTTTAAATGATTTTGGGTTGTATTAATTGAGAACAATCTAGTTTTAGATTGTAGACTTATTATTGATTTAGATTGAATTGATATTTTGGAATTGATTTGTTCTTAAATGATTGTTAGGATTTTTGTTTGCAAACCCTTGATTATCAATTAGATTATTAACTGAGTTTTCATTATTAATTTAATTGTCAATTTGGGTTTAATCTCTTGATTGTTTAATTAGGGTGATTAATTGTTGAATTGTTTAATTAGGCAATTGTGAACATGATTTCCAAAACTATCTTAAATATTTGTGATTGGTTTTTTAATGAATTTAATTACCCACCATTTATTTCATTATGAGTTTTCTAGTGGAATAAATGTTATTAAGCTTGAGGGTTTCCCATGTTTCAATTAGGTGATTAAGTTTATTAATTCCAATTTTTCATCAGCCTCCCTTTGATCTAATAAATTGAATGGCTAAGAAAGTTAATTCCATGTAAATCCTAAGTTGTCCCCTTCTTCATCATAATTGAATTAAACCTTTGTTGTTTGTCTCACTCATTCTTAATATTTTGCTTTGCATTTTTAATCCTCTTTCATAAAAAACCCCCAAAAAAATTGCATTCAAATTCATATAGATTAGTCTAATTCTCATATAGTTTTTAAAGTCAATTGCATTAGTGCATTTAGTTAGTTTAATTGCATTGAGGTAATCATATCTTGCATTCTAGTTTAGGTTCATCTATTGCATCTTTGTCACTTGAAAACCAATCCTAAAGAAAACCCATAGCTTGCTCCTTGAGAGAATGACCTATGTTGACCCTAAACTGCATAATTAATTAGGACCTAGTTTAATTGATTGCTTCAGCAACAGAAGCACGCATCACATATCACACTACAACTACCACCACTACTACCTCCTCCTCCTCTACCGCCGTCACCTCCACCTGTTGCCGCCACTACTTCCTCCTCCTCCACTGCTACAACTACCACCCCCACCATTACCATTACTGCCATTACCTCCTCCTTTACCCCCGCCGCCTCCCATCACCACCGCCACTATCTCCTCCTCCGTCGTCACCCGCCTACCACTACTACACACTACCTCCTCCACATCTGCCTACTGCTACCACCACTACCTCCTCCTCCACCACCGCCGCCACTACTACCCACCCACCGCCACCAACACTACCTCTTTCTTCACCACCACCCGCCTACCCCTACCACACACTGTAATGCCCGAAAATGTGATTAAGGGCTAATGACTTCAAAAGTGAATGTAATTATTGTTAAATATACACTTTTGTAGAATATGATATGAATTGTGATATGAATGTGTTATAATCAATGCCTAAACCCTGTATTTAAGTTCAATTGTGGATTAACACCTAAATTGAAATTAGATGGAGGGAGGGCGTATAGTATGATGAAATGGAAAGATAAAATGTGTTTAGTGGTGATTCAAGAGAAATTAGCATAGTCAGGGGAAAATGGGGAAAAAGAAAAGTTACGACCAAATAGTCAGCAACCAAAGAAGGAATTCATTAGTAACATAAGAGATCAAGAAGTGAGAATGCTTATGTGATATGGAGAGAATCATCCTATGCTTGCATGTGTATGGAAGAAATGGTGAGATGTGGACACTTGGTACAATCTTGTGGAGTCAAAAGGGTCCAACATGATTTTTTAATTCAATTTCTCTCCTCTCACCCTTTCATAGTCAGCTAAATGGACAATTGAAGGGCTAAAATTCTGACTTCATCTTCATCTTCATCTTCATCATCTCATTTTCTCTCTCTTGCTCTCTCCATTTTTGTTCAAATTGAAGGAAGAAAGAGAAAAGAAGAGCTCAATATTTAGATAAGATCTTGACCTCAAATGCTTAAACTCTCTTCTATAATCTTGATCCTTGGGTTGAGAGCTTTCATCCTATGGTTTTAGATTCTCAAGAGGAGGTGTTTTTGTGCTTGAGAAAATTTGAAAGTTGGTGAATCAAGAAGCAAACTTGAGAAAGTGAAAGAGGTGAGTAATAGTTGCATTTTGACCTATGTATTGTGATCATTTGATGACTTTTGGAATTTATAAATTTTGCCTTGATTTTAGTGTCATTTTGGAATGAATGAATTGCTTAGTGTATTGTGGTGGAATTGGTGTCATATTGTGTCACTGGAATAATGGATTTGGTTTGGAACTTGGAATGGAGAGGATTGAAATTTGAAACTTGTGTATGATATTGTGTTGATATGTTATGGCCAATGTGGAACATATCAATGTGAAGTGAATTTGGTTGTTTTGGTGTTTCCAATGGGTTCCATTTGAAAATTTTCTGTGGGAATAGGTTTGTTTGTTTATTTTGGAACCATTTGATACATTGGTTGAAATTTTGAAATTCTGTCCATTGAAACTCTATGCTGGGAAGTTGGGTTACATGGACGTTTTGAATGAGAAAATGGTGTCTAAAAATTTTGAAACTTTCCATTCTTAAAGTTCACATGTCAAGCTTCAAAATGGACATATAATTCATGTCATTTTGATTTGTGAGCTAGGAGTTATGATTTTCCAAAATTTGTGGTTGAAACTAGAAGCTATTTTGGAGCAGTATAGGATTTTGTGTAATTCTGTATTTTTGTGGTTACGAACAGCATTGATTCATATTTTTCCTAAATAGTTTTCCATTGGCTTTGGAATCACCCCATTTTGAGTTTTCCAAAATTCGTTATGATTTTTTAAAGTTTCCTTGGCTACAACCCAAAACTTTATAGGAAGTCTTTGGCCGCATCCAGAAAATCTTGGTTGTAGCAAAAAAACCTTCTGTGCAGTTTTTAGTCTAAGCCAGAAGATCTTGGCTACAGCCAAAAACTCTCTGTGCTGTTTTTGGTAGCAACCAAGGATTTCTTGACTGCAGCCAACCCCTGTTTTCAGCACTTTGTGATTTTGAAAAGTGGTTATAACCTAGTATTTCCCAATCCTTTTAGGTTGTTGTTAGAGAATTTCATAGCTACCTAAAGACCTCAAATGATAACCAACCTTGAGCATTTGAAATTAAGAATTTGGAAAAGGGAATAATGCTACGTCCTTGGTTTTGGTTTTATGATTCAATATTTGCCCTATACGAGATCAACCGGTGCCAGAGCACAACCGAAAAGAACAAGGTAGTGACTCTTTCTCTTATATTGTATGTAATGCATTGTATGTATGTGATTTCATTGGATTGTGTACTACCAATGCTACAAAGCTCGTTGCTATGTGTATGCTATGAAGTTATGTGTATATTGTGATGCTAGTCATGCATCATGTGTATATTGTGACATTAGTCATGCATCATGTGTATATGGCTTTGAGTTGCATCGCCACGCCAAAAGTCCTCCGGTAACTAACAATGATTTGGGTGAGGGCTGTGTGCATCCCCGGCGGTGAAAGAGGATGAGGGTGGGGTTAACAATAAATTCGTTATGTATGTGAAAGCCTAAAGGATATGTGATAGCCGTAAAGGTTATGTGAAAGCCGAAAGGCTATGTGTAGGCTGTGAAGACTATATGTATGTCATTGAGGCAATGTATATACTGTGATCTTTGATGCTGTGCTGATTGATGATTTGCTTATATGCTATGTCATTATATATTGTATGAGTGATATATTACTACTAGGATTTTTTTGAATCTCATTCTTTCCATTGACTAACCTACAGACAGGGCAAGTGGCTCGAAGGGGAAGCAAACAACCAAAGGCTACTAGGACTCCTTTGGGAATGTAAATTTGGTAGTTGGTTGTCATAGGTTGTTTGGGAATATTGTACATATTGTAGATACAGATTTTGAATATGGTTATGTAATCCCCTAGTTGGGAAATTGTTGGGGCGGTAAAGCCCGTAAACCCTTAAGTTATTATATGAAACCTAGGGGTTGCCGGGAATTTTGGTGTGCACTATGATATGTATAAATGCAATTGAACTGCATAGGGTAATTATATTCAAAATGTGAGTATGAGGCCAAATTAAACATGTTTTGAAAGAAATTTTTGAAAACCCTATCTTGCGGATGGGATTGGAAATAAGTCTTTTAACATTTGATGGTCTCTAATTCATCTTAATTACATATTTTTGAATTATAATTACAGTTTATAAGGCAGGGGGTTACACACACTACTTCCTCCGTAGCTGCCAGCCGCTTATTGCCACCACCACTACCTCCTCCGGCGCCACAGCCGTCACCCACCCACCGCTACCTCCTCCTCCTCCGCTGCCACCACCAGCTCTTAACTATTTTTTCTACAAAGATTATACTAAGGGTAAAATAAACTGTGCAGTATATTAATTTTAAATAATTGTTAAAATATTAACTCATTGCACCTTGCTTAAAAATCATACCAAACATTACCCCTGTAATTAATATTACATTGCATTACCATTACATCGCATTGCACTGCACTGCAGGGTGTAATGGAATCGAACCAAATGAGCCTATAATGTTTTATGTTAGCTCCTTTTTTTTTTTTGCGCTTGCTACTTATATCACAACGGCATCACCGAAGTAAGTTTTATTTTTCAAAAATTATGTAAATAAAATTTAGTTCAAGTTGCCTGTATTTATAAGACTAGATTTTAGGTGAACTTACATGTACACATATACATATTAACAAATCACTATAACAAAATAACAAGTGTTCACATTTCATAGGTGAATCAATAAGTGCATGTACACATTTTAGCAACTAATAATAGCAAAATAAAAAGTATTCATTTGACAATTTATAAATCTTAATTTATATTACAAGAGCTAATATAAAAATTTAAGTTGTCATAGGAAAATTTATGAGCGTGCAAACGTATTTTAACAACTAACAATAACAAAATAATAAGAGTGATAGGAGAACATAGCGTAATGGATATAAACAACTTGACTTAAATTTTGTCCAACTACAATTTAGGGCTTGACCAAAGAAACTAATATTAATTCAGTATGATTATGAAATAAACAAACTTAAAGAAAATAGCTGCAAACAAGGTTGTTAAACACACAAGTTTAAACAAACTCGTGATAGCAACATAAACTTGTATCTTGAATTCAAACCGTAAATGCGTAAGAGTTTACTTTAATCAATAAATAGATATTAATATTGTAAAATTAAATAATTAAAATATAAATCTATCAACATTTATAATCTATCATACTCAACAATGAAATTTCTACAAAATTCATATATAAAATCATTGAGCATGATGAAATTGAAAAAAGTGAACATGATTTTAAGAGTGAGTGAACATAATTTTGCAAGCTAGAAACATAACAATAGTAAACTCGGTGTGTGAACTTGCAAATTTAATTAACCGAGTTTACAACTAGCAAAAATTTAAGAGTGACACGAAAAGATTTTCTCAGTTAGAAATATAAAAAAAGTAAACTCATAAAGTAAACTCGTGATTTTAATAATAACAGTTAGAAGTATATGGAAGGAATAGAGAAAAAAGCAGGAATTTTCTTAAATTATTCCATAACACAATACAAATAACAAGCCCTATTTTTGGGAGGGTAATTTGAGAAAAAAAAAAGTTGCTTATATTAAGGACCAACTCTAAAAAAGAGAAAAATGCTTATAAACAGGATAAGAGGGAGTAATGACTTATTTGGACTTCAGAGTGTTGTGTTTTTCCTGTGTAACAATAGAGTCATATGAGGCCAATTCTGACTCTATTATGCATTCTTTTCTAGTTACGTACTATTGAATTTTTTATTTATTCATTTGCTTATTTTAATTTTGTTAGTAATTCCATTAATGTCTATTTAGAAAAATTGGGAAAAAGTCCCCACCTATTAAAAATTTTATTGATGATGAGAAATACTTAAATTAAAGTATTATACACACAGATTAGCAGTATTTTAATTTAAATCCTTATAGTTTGGCCAAAAAATAATTTAAATCCTTATAACTAATAAAATTTTTAATGGGGGATTTTGCCCCATTTTCCCTCTTCTATATTAGTGATGTGTTTGTAGGTATAAATTGCTGCTCCGTGCGCAATATCTTCGAAAGTCAGCAAGCTGACCTTTTTATCAAATTCGAGAGATCCAAATCCACTTGGCTACAATTATTCAATTAAGACCTTTAAAGAATGAAAATGGGAAGAATACTTCTATACTTTCTTTATTTTATATTTCCTCTCCACTTCTTATTTTCACAATTGTTAATAATTAAATTTAATGCAATATTATTATAATATTAATTATTAAATACTAAAAAAAATAAACGAATAATTAAAATAATTAGATTTTGATCTTTATGGTTCACAACTATATACTTTTATTATAATGTTTCTTATAATTTTTTATTGTATACAGTTTTACACTATTCAAGTTGAATTTTAATAATTTGAATTTACTTAATATATGATTATTTTTATTATTTAATTATAATAATATTTTATAGAATATTAAATCATCCTTTCAAAATTGATCAAAATTGATCACAATACTTATTATGACAGTACTTGTTATGTGACTGGGAAATGGATGCTTTTGTGTCATTTGAGATTAAGACAGGATACAAAGATGGCACTTTGTCTTAGGGCTAGTTTGGTATCAGGGGAGGGGAGGGGAGGGGAGGGAAAGTGTGCGGAGGAAAAAAATTTTTGAGTTGAATTTAAAAAAATTAGAGAAGTAAGGTTAAAAGTTTTTAATTAATTTTTTTACTCTTTTATCTTATATATTCTCTTTATTAAAATTTTATTACCCCACTTCTTCAATCTTTTAAAATTCAACTTATAAAAATTTTCTCTCTCCTCTCTTTCCCTCCAAATCCTTCACACCAAACAGACCCTTAAGAGACAAATAAACAAAATTGAAACTTAGCCAATCAGATGAAGAGTTGTCTCCATGATTGGAATTACCTCCAACACCTTTATCATTCCATCATCTATGAAATAGTTAAATAGTTATATATATATATATTGATTGGAGTTGTCTATTGAATATTGATCAATTTTTTTCTTATTTTCATACAAGTGCTTTTCTTTTTCTGGGGCCCGCCTTTTTCTTTTCCCCGGACAATCTTTTCACATTTTACTTTTAAAATATTATCTTGTGTTACTTGTTTTTGTTTTATTCCCCATGTGTATTTTTTTGTCAGATCACCATTGACGGTATATATTTTGTTTAAAATTGGTTTTTTAATAAAAAGGAACTGTACTTGCCAATTTCAAGTTGGCCACCTGAGCCATATATGGCGAATAAATTAATGTAATCAACAATCAAGCTATATATTATATTTAGGACCGGAGGTAGTACGATAATATCAATATCTTCGACCCAAAACAATGAACACAATTACTACACATGCATGGAGGGAAAAAAAGAATTAAAATGTATCATAATTTTATTCTCTCTATTGTTTTATTTTGGTGGGGGGGGGGGGGAAATGACATATAGGGACCATTAAAAATAGTGAATGACATTGGAGGACTCCTAAATTCAAAAAAATATGGTTAGTATGTTTATACTTTGGGTCAGTTTGGGAACCCGTTTGGAGGCTAATAAAGCCCATTTGAGGGCTAAAAGCCCCAAAAGCTCATTTGGTGTGTTTGGGAGAGCGTTGATGATAACTGGGCTTCTGCAGAAAATGGAGCTTTTATCAGATGGAGATTAAAGCTGCTTTTACTCAGATGGAGATAAAAAAAAAAATCATTTCTACCACCGCCAATCTAAACATAAATCACATATACAATTTGACTTTTTTTTTTATATGACTTTTTTAAAAGCTCATTTGCAAAACAAGTTCCTTCTCTACCGCTAATCCAAACAGGCACTTTATCTTTTTCTTCTCCTTAAGAAAGGAATCAACTTTTGCTTTTAACTTTACGACCGCTCCAAACATCGAAAAGCCAAAAGCGTCATGATGCACAAGTCCACAGAGCTATCTTGCACGAATTTAGAATGGATTTTTTTTTTTTATCCCTTTAAGCCATTCTAGTGTCCGACACTTTTTGTTTTGGATTCTATTATCATATATTCACACCACCAATTAATTTAGATAAGGCTTTGTAATTATGATGACTCTCCCTACAATCTTTATGAATAAGGTGCGATTTAAATTTAGAACAGAGTTAACACTCATAAATTAGTGAGTGTTCCTTCTCCTTCAATTTCCCGTGTCAATGATGAGAATAACAAGCTCGGTATGCATAGTTTGTTATGTGATATGGGAAGAGAGATCATCCGTAAAACATCACTAGAGCCTGAGGAGTGTAGCAAATTATTATTCCATGATGATTTTCCATGTGTTGAAAAATAATACTGTGAGTTCTTTTCTTAATGAATTGAATGCACTAAATCAAGTGATTATCTTTTTATTGAGAAAATAAAGAAAAAGGAAAGTTATTAAAAAAATTCCTTTTTAACACTTTGCATTTCGTTTTATTACTTAACTTAATATGATTGGTGCACTTGTTATATACAAATATAAACATATTTTGGACATATGAGTAGCTAGCAATAAAAATGGATGGCTATAGTCTATTGATTTTGTACCGTGGTCAAGTCCTCTATTAGCTTTATTATTTAGGGACTTTTTCGGAAATATGAAGAGGATTAATAAAGACGGTAAAGAGCACTTTACCAAAAAAAAAAAAAAAGACGGTAAAGAGCCGAGCAATCATCTAAGAAGGAAATAAATATCATAAAGAGACTGAATGCATTGCATTAACAAAGACTGCGACAGTGACGTTAATTTATACAGGTGTCCTGTGATAGAGTGGTTAAGAATAACAGACACGTAGCCCTAGCTAGAAGGATCTCGAATACAAGACTATATTGGGCTATAACTCTTATGTGTTGGGCTTCTTGTAATTGAAAGATCTAAGGGAAAATCTCTAAAAAATACATTTGAAATAGGTAAATCCGTATTTGGTGCAATGAAATTCGGAAATCCCTGATCAGAGTTGTGTCAGTCAGAGGAGGAATCTGGAATTTTGGAATCTCAGCCAAAAGACGCTTCTACCCTTCAGTTCTCCATCTCTCCACTTTGGAATAACAACACTAGTTTCTTAATTAACAACACTCTATTCTACATTAACAACGCAAAAATGCCACAAAAGAATCCGTACGTCTCTGTTCTTCACCTTCATTCTGAGCGCTTTCTTCCTCGTCTCAGTTGCAGATCTCCGCCATCTCAATTGCAAATCATACAGCTGATTCAAAGCTCATTGAAGAACCCACCAAAGATCCACTGAGACTTTGTGATTATAGCCCATCGATCTCACCCACCACCCAACACCTCCCATGGCCGCCCACCGCCCAACGAGATCTCACCCACCGCCGTCGATTGATTCTAGATCTGACCACCGCCCAACACCTCCTTCCCAGCAACAGGCGCCAATCTCCAATCGTCTCCTCCCACCACTGAAAACACCCATTGACACACTCCCAAGAGAGTCCGATGTGCACGCAAGTGGGAGTACAGAGAGTTAAGGTAGTGCCAAAAAGTGATGAAACCAGAGGAAAAGTGACGAAAAATAGAGGTAAGCCATGAAAAACAGAGTGTGTGTCTTTCATCCCGTAATCCATCACAAACAATAAAAAAAAGGCACAATCTTCAACAATAATACAACTAAAGAGGATGGATTATTGTTCGCGACAAATTATGGGATGAAAGACATGCAAAAGTGGAAATTCACAACTTGGATACCAAGTCGTTAATGGTGAATACTATGTTGTTAATATAGAGACAAGTATTGTTAATAGGCATCCAATTTATAACTTTGCCAATGTTTGTATGCGTAGATGTGAAACAAGGAAGAGGTTTTGTTAGAGGGAGAGGTGTTGTTTTTG
Organism: Inga leiocalycina; assembly: GCA_963242795.1. Classification (NCBI taxonomy): domain Eukaryota; kingdom Viridiplantae; phylum Streptophyta; class Magnoliopsida; order Fabales; family Fabaceae; genus Inga; species Inga leiocalycina. Next base: position 20,357,722 of record OY725324.1, read on the forward strand.
GCATCCAATTTGTGAATTTCCACTTTTGTTCCCAAGAAGATGTTAATCAAGGAGGTGATGTCGTTAATTAACAGTCGAGTGTTGTTAATACAGGAAGAGGAGTCGTTATTGGCATTCAAGTTGTGAATTTCCACTTTTGTTCCCAGCAAGATGTTAATGAAGCAGGTGATGTTGTTAATATGGTGAGAGGCGAAAAGGAAAGAGAGGTTGAGCCCTCTTAACTTGGACAGGCGAAGCAACGCCATTGAACCTCGCACAACTGACCTTCGTCCAAGCTATTAATGTAGAATGATGTGTTATTAATCAAGAGTGAGGTGTTATTATTCCAAGCTGAGAAGGAGGGGATAGCTGAAGCATACATTTACCTTTTGGCTGAGATCTACAACTGAGATGAGGAAGAAAGCGCTCAGAATGAAGGTGAAGAACAGAGACGTACGGATTCTTTTATAGGATTTTGGTGTTGTTAATGTGGAATAGAGTGTTGTTAATTAAGAAGGCAGTGTTGTTATTCTGAAGTGGAGAGAGAGAGAATTGAAGGGCAGAAGCGTCTTTTGGCCGAGATTCCAAAATCCCAGATTCCTCCTCTGACTGACACATCTCTGATCAGGGATTTTCGAATTTCATTGCACCAAATAGGGATTTACCTATTTCAAATATATTTTTTAGGGATTTTCCCAATATCTAAACTTATAATTTGAAACTATGTAAGCCAGAATTAAAATGAGCAAAAAACTATAAAACCGAACTAATGGAGTCAATCAGTCAACAAGTCAATTGCCTAAAGCCGTGGCTGGTCACTTTCTTTCACCGCCTCGAAAGACAAACCCATTTTTGATTTTCCACACGTATTCTTCGCCTCTCGTATTTCTTTCAAATATATAAATGCAATGTTTTCCCCCCTTGTTGAATATAAGAGTTAGTTATGATATTGGTCTAAGTTCTAAATATAAGATTTAAATCCATTTTATCTAATATTTATCATTTTTTCATAAACTATTTTACCTAATAGATAAACTGATAGATAATTTATACATGAATATTTTAAGAATATCATGTCACATTTATTATAATTAAGTAATTTATATCATTTTCTTAATTTAACTAAATTAAGTAAGACCTGAAGGAATATTATCTGCATGTGGGTGTGTGTGAGAAATAGTTTTGGGCATTAACTAAGCACCACTTTCATACTTCCTCAATAGCAACTCAAGTATGCAAAACATAAGCATCCATGCCTGGAAATAACACTTTGTAGATACATTGCTCAAGAATTAACACAATACTCACTATCAGAATTTTCTTATTATCACAGATATTTGATTTTCATCTCCATGCACCAATGGTCCATCACCATAATCAAGAGTTTCAATTCCTTATTTCAATACATCATAAATCAATCATTGATTTTACCATCTCCTCATGATACAACAATTCATCTTTTCTTTTTTTATTTATAATAATCAAAATGATATTAGAAAAAGAAACATTACATAGTCAGAGTGATAGTACAATGGAGAAGGGAGTTATGGGGGAGAAAAATTCTAAGGCAAATCCATCATAATACACGTAACAGAAGGTGGGGAAAAGGCAAAGAGCTTATGCCATTAGAAGGTACAGACCACAGAGAGAGCAGGAGAGTGTTCAGGCAAGGAAAATGCCAAAGACAAATAAGAAAGTGATCCAAAAATTTCACTGATGACCAAATGAGGTGGTTGAATCTTGCCATGATGAAGAGCAACATTTCTTTTTTTGCCAATGCATGTTGAGGGGCACAATAATACTCTGAACTTAATCTATTTGGCCGTTGGGACTTGAGATGAAGATATAAATTTTTCAGCGACATAATCTAAAGACTCCCTATAAGCATCCACATAAGCAGCTACCTGCAATATTAGATTAGTATTTAGATTACTATGAAGAGTAGCGTCCATAGACGAAAAGCTCGTTGAACAGCATTGTTAAGGAGATGAATTTTCTTCCTATCACCAGAGTTTCCCCAGAAGCTTAATACACAATAAACACTTTTCAGCTCTGTTTCCAATGTGAATGGGTCAAAAACTGAAATACTCAATAAACAATAAATCATAGAGATGCAGACACATCAACATGAAAGATACTCCCTCCGGTCTTAAATATAGGACAAAGTTTGCACTACAAACTTTGTCCTATATTTAGGACCGGATGTAGTATTATATTAACCTTACATACTCTTGCCTACCCCACCCTATAACTCAAACTCCAGAGATTATTCAATTCTCACTTTTTCAAAAATCACCATTCAAACCAGTCAATTTAGAAATGAAATGAAATGTGAGATGGGCTAGTTTAATTTAGTAGGTAAGGATTTGAGTTAATGGGTTAAGGTTTTGGGTCATTTATAAAAAAACCCAATTAACATTAAAAAAACTACTGTATTTCATAGACAAGTGGGTGCTGTACGACAGATTGTTTATGTCATTAACAAGATAAACGTGTGAGAAATAAAATATTAACTCATGTCCTAAAGATAAGAGCTAAGCAAGGTGTTCATTTTAGTCTTAGATATTAGAACTCGATTTATTTTGCCTAAAGTATCTCTATTGATTACCCATATTAAAAAAAACTCTCAATTAAGGGGTATTTCCAATGCAAATAATTAAATAGGGTAGTTTAAGAAAATCAAGACACATTTTTGTTACAAATAATTAAACTAATTTTCTTAATATTTTTAGTTATCTAACTCTTGTATTAAGATCCAAATGTAATATAATGATACCAAATTACTAAAGTGGACTATAGTACAGTGACAGAAACTAACCATTTTAAGATTTTTTTTTTTCATTTTGCTGCTTTCCTCAACAAATAAAAATGTGAACAATAAAAAATAAAGGAGAGCCATAAACTAAAGTCTTGTACGTACCTATCATTCTTCACCTTTGTTTACCTTTCAATGAAGCCCTACAACATTACATCCATAGAAACAAATATTAAAATATTTCAGAATAAACACTTGCAAATCTTATATGACAATCCCAAATGGCAAAAAAATTACAAACCTTCTGTCTTATCAATGCTATTTAACATTATCAAGTGATGCTGAGTTCCTTCATCATATACCATATAGACTAAGTCTTCTTCACAATATGTTTTTGAGCAAAATTGATAATAATTTCCACCTCATTATCAGGCTCCAGACTAAGTGTTATTTTTTGCCACTCATCATCATCAAAAGTCATTGCAGCATCTCTTTTATAAAAGTCCATAGTACCCTTTGTGAAATTCTTTATCATGAAGCCAACAGGATATATCGATGCCATGCTATCTTGAAGAGAAGAATAGATAATATAAATTATCATTCCTATTAAACAACGACCAACACCTCGAGGCATTTTAAATGATATAGAAGATCCTTCAGTCTCAAATCATAGATTATCAGGATGATTATCTTGAGGCAGAGAGTACTCACACCCACCATCACTCAATCCCTATACCATGAACACAAGAAATACATTAATTGATTAAGAACAGAGAAAACATATTAGTATAATGCTCACACTAATGAAAATGATCATCATGCTGGTTTAACATTTAGCATACATACTTGATACTTTCCAATTACTCTTTCTTAGAACTTGGTGGACATATAGCTTAAGCAAAGACCAACAGGGGTATTAAACAGTGCCAGGATTCTAGCTAATTTTTAATTGAAAATACATTCGTGGTGGTTTCGAAGGATTGCTAGTACAAAATTAGTTAAACAGTGCCAGGATTCTAGCTAATTTATATATTTAATTAATATAGTGATAATTTCCAATGACTTTCTTCAAAAAATTAATAGTCTATTAAATTTAAAAATGTTATAACTGCCTTAAATGGTTAGTATAAGTGCATTATTACACATTTATACACACACACACACACAATTTGTTAGAAATATATTCTACATTATTACGCCAATACGATATTTATTAAAGCATTACATTATTGCACATTTCAAGTCAAAACAAGTTACTTGAAAGCGATAAAGACATATTAAGATAATTTATGCATTGGTGGCAACAGAGAGATAAAGAAATAACCTGTGGAATACTCCTTAAAAGTGCATCCATAACTTTGTTGAAGCCACCAATATGAATAGTTAAAGAACTCACGAATGTCTCTAGCTTCTCCAAGTGAGATTGCTCATGGAAACCAATTAATGCCTGAGTTCCACATGAATCTTGAGATGTGCTTGGTCTTGTTTCTAATACTTCACGGCTTCTAGCAAACAAAGGATGTGATAGACCCTTGATTAAAGATGGCATGACCCTAAATGCTTGTAACAGGGACTCTAAATGAATTGTCGGTGACATCCAAGACAAAAAAATGGATGGGAATACATCACGTGATGATCCTTCGTAGCCACATACAGACACATATTCATTCTCACTAATGAGAAGGGAACTTGTGTTATGGAAGTTTGATTTGCCATCAAAGTTGTCAAGGATTCCATTTGCTCAATGTCTTCTTTCAGCTTTTCAATCTTTGAACAACCAGAAAGATTAAGAGTTTTCAAGGTTTCAATTTATACAAACTTTTTGGAAGATGATTGATGCCTTTGGAATCCTTTAAATTTAACAAAACAATACATTTAAGATCTCCAATGGAGGGATGAATCAAAGACAAACATGGACAATCCTTGAGTATTAACTTTTCAAGACATGGAAAGTTTGAAAAGTCAGGTGTTCTTGTCAAATAATGACAATGACTCAAATTGATAACTTTCAACCACTCTAGCTCCTGCACCAAGAGAACATTTTAAAATAAATCACAATATAAATGGAAAGAATAAAATATATGAAAACCAATTAATACAACTATTGTAACTAGTGTTTAATTTAAAAGTTTAATTGTCAATACCTGTCTTTTCTCCCATACTCACTTTAACTCTATGGCAACTATCTTTTCTAGTCTTAGACTTGCTGGCAAGTTTTTTAGGGGAAATTTATGCCAACAAAGCCATCTTAAGTCCTTTGATAGATAGCCAAAGTCTCCAGCAAGTTGTTCATGATCAAGTTTAAGCCAACAAAGTCTCTTCATGTTCTCAAATGCTTTGGTGCTCAGGGATATTGAATTGTTTGTTGACATGTTTAAAGCCAATCCCTTAATGGCTATTGTTCCCTATTAAAGTAGAAATAATGGAAAATAAAAATAAATAATATTTCAGTTATTGAAACCTAATATAATACAAACAAGGAACATATATTAAATGTTTGAACACACAATAGTCAACTAATAAAAAATTGGGAGCGCTAATTGAGTGATGAAGAAACAATTTAAACAATATAATTGTAAGTTATTGAGAGATATTCTTACCGCAGGAAAAAAAAACAGAGAGAGAGAGAGAGATTCTTACCGTGCAATTTCTTAACACATCTAGAACATCATCATGAGACCATAATCTACTCCGCTTCTCAGGATCCTCTAGTGATTGCTCACGAATGATTTGTCTTCCCATATCATGTAGTAATTCATGCGTATCAAGCTTATTTTTCTTGCCAACTTTTACCAAGCTCCTTTCTACCAGGCGAACAATTCCAACAGCATGAAGTCCACAACCATTTAATGTGTGTAGTATAGCTTTGATCCTTCCCAATAAAAAAACAACATATATCAAGGAATATATCTTTCTCGGTTTGAGTACCGTCATAACTTATTTTTAGCTTTGATGTATTTTATCATATGGAATTTGTTGTAGTTTGTCTAAAACACTTTTCCATATCATTGCTTCCCTATCAAACAAATAGGAGCCAAGAACTTCAAGAGCTAGTGGCAAACCTCTTGAGTAGGAAACTATCCTTCTTGAAAATTCAAGAAAATCTCTTTCAGGGAATGATTGCTTAAATGCATGTCAACTAAAAAGCTCAAATGATTCGTTGTCATTCATTTCTTTCATATTGTATATTTTATGATCTTCCACACCAAGGATCTTGAGGAGCCGTTCATCTCTAGTAGTGATGATTATTCTACTACATTGATCAAACCATCCATGACTTCCACATAAAGCTTTCAACTGATCTTCATTATTCACATCATTAAGGACAACAAGTACCCTTTTCTTACAAACCATTTTCTTGATTATAGTTGCCCCCATTTCTCAACTAATAAGTTTCACTCTTCTCGCGTTAAAGATGATTAAAAGAATTTGTTTTTGTAGATAAACTTGACCATTATCTTGCTTCCACACTTCCCTCACATTTGAGAGGAAACTCTTTCCTTCAAAAGTTTGACCAATTTCGTTGAAGATGGCTTTAGCAATAGTGGTTTTTCCAATTCCCCCCATTCCCCATATCCCTACTATTATAACCTCATTTGATTTATTAATTAGCAACTTGATGATATCTTGCACATGAGATTCCACTCCCACTAGGTAGCGAGCAACAAACAAATCTTTGCTGTCTAGCTTCATTGTAATAGTTTCAACAACATCATCTATCAACTCTGTCTCAGTTCTAGCAAAGCCAAGTTACATTTATGTTAGGATCACTTTTGGCATTCAATTATATTAATCTTGGACACTAACAGTTCTTTTCTAAATGATTGGATATATATATTTCCTCTTAACATGGATGTTAGCTAAAATTTGTTCAAAGGTATTAGTTATATATGAAACTAAATTCAACCCCCTCTTCTATTGCATCTTCTCTAAGAAAATTACAAAAACCTTTTGCAATTGTCCTAGCTACATTCATTTTAGTGCTCAAAGTGTGATTTGTGTAGTAAGCAGCTTGATCATACAACCAAGTATTAACCAAATTGTTTTAATATATTGAAGTGTATATAACCAATAGCAACTTAAGGAATTTAAAGATTGAAAAGGTAATCAAACTTGTTCACCAGAAAAGAATGATAGCCAAACTTACCTCCATTCATATATGTCCCATCCAAATATATTTGCAGCTTCAATGAGTGCTCTCTTCCAATTGATGAGTGATTTCTTCACTTTGCTAGTAGGGTTTTTTAGTGTGAGTTTTTTCCATGCTTCTCCAAAAGTATTTTGTTGTTCACGAACTTCATATGGTTGCACATTGTAAAATATTGGTAAAACCTCTTTATGTGTTGTTTTGTGACACTCCATGACTTTTTCTAATTCTTGCAAGCACCATCTAGAGCTGGCATAATTTTTGGAGAATATAATTATTGACATTCTAAAACTTTCAATTGCTTGCAATAAAGAGGAAGAAATTGTTTTACCCCTTTCAATGCCCTCTTCATCCATGAAGACCTCAATATCTGCTTTCTTTAAAACATTGCAAAAATGAGTAGCAAAAGATTTACATGTATCTTCACCTCTAAAACTCAAGAATACTTCATAGATATATTCATGTTTTATCTTTTTAGGACTTATTTCTCTTCCTATCTCTCAAAGCAAATCATGAACATCAAGCCTTTCACTCTTATCAACTTCTACAAGTTCCTGCTCTATAATCTCCCGCATTGCCTTTTCTACAGGAAATCTTGAGTCCTTTAACAATTGTGTAACATTGCATTTATTCATACCCACATAAAAGGAAGCTATATTAAAGAATAAATCTCTCAGAATTGGTTAAAAAGCCAAAACCTATCTTGAGTTGCTCTTGTATTTGACCGTGAGGAATTCCTCTCAGTTTCTTCAACACATTAACCATGACGAATTCCTCTCAGTTTCTTCAACACATTATTCCATTTTGGTCTGGCCATCTTATACAAAAGAGAGCCAATAACTTCAGGAGCCAATGGCAGTCCTTCACAAAAATCTATTGCTTTCCTTGAAATATCCATGGAATAATTGGTTGGATAAGATTTCTTAAATGCATGCCAGCTGAAAAGCTCAAATGATTCACTCTCATCTGCCGTCTTCAATTCATAAAAGCAGGGTCTGAGGCCAAGTAGTAGATCCTTATTTATTTATGTAACAGTTACCAAATTCCCTTTGCCAAAGCACAAATCATTACTTCCACATAACGCTATGAGTTGGTCTATATGATTCACACCATCAAATAATACTACAACACTTTTATTGGAGAGTGCCTTCTTCATTTGACCAGTTCCCATTTTAACATCTGAAATAAGTTGATGTTGTAGATGAACTAGACCATTATCTTTCTTCCACTCATCATTGATATTTGCAAGGAAACTTTTTCTCTTAAACCTGCCACCAATTCTATCATAAATAGTTATGGCAAAAGTAGTCTTACCAATACCTGCAACCCCCCATATTCCGATCATGGAATAATTCCCACCTATCAACACATGAAGTACATTTTTTACACGACTGAGTAATCCCACTGGATGGAGCGGAAGATCGCGAAACAAGTATTTATCTAGTTCGGCCATAAGTTCACTGATAATCTTACTGTCTTTGCTGGACAAAATGATTTCAGAATCAGTAAAAAGGAATATGTATGCGTGCGTGTAAGTATCAGATTTTATATAATAGAATTTGATTAATAAAGCTCACTCTTTAACTGCACATAACGTATAATGATAGAAGTGGGTCTTGCGGATCACTACATTTATTTTAAGAAAACAATCATACTCATTCTTATCAGAAAGAGATCCAATGAGAAACAAATATCATACTTCTGTTCTATGTAATTAGTTTCTAAAGCGACTAGCTACCACGAAGGCTTTAAGATGAACTTTTGAACTCCACAAGAGCAGAAATTTCTTCTTATCAGTATCTTATAATTAGGGACTATGAATATGGTTGCTTTTATCAACTTCTTACATGATCCCAACATGACCTAGCTAGCGGATCTACATCAAAGTATTAGCAAAACTTTTACAGACGAATAATCTACTTATTTGATGGAATCAATTGTTTATGCAATATATAATATCTGGTACTACTGGATTAAATTTAAAAATCATTAGACCCAAACGGGATATATTTCAAAAGAATCTTCTGCATTTGCACAAACTCAAATCTAAGACATCATTAGACCTAATGCATATTGCTGTGGAATCAAATTTTGAGAAATCAACTTTAGTGTAAATTGCCTAACTTCTTGGTTTCTAATTCTACATATCTAAGGAATATTTAATTTCATATAAATATTAGTGGGGGCTAAATGTAGGCCAAATAGTTGGGATGAATTCATGGGTGTATTTGTTTTTCTATATTCTTCTACACTCCCCTGTTTTTCCCTACCTTCGGAAATATACATCCCCTTGTAAGGATTTAAGTTTTTCATAATTGTAAAATTTTGTTAACACACCCAATACATCCCACCTTAAACAACCAACCATCCTGTCATTTAACAACTTCTCACATTATCCAAACAAGATTTTGCAGATTTAGATCAAAGTATTAGCACAGAATTTCATTGATGGATAATTTATTCATTCAAATCAAACCAGTACGATATTAAGAGTCTGAAATCCGATTCGTTCGTTAATTTAATAATCCATTGAATTTTAATTACTAAATTTATGCTCTACTCAATAGTACATCATTGATTATACTGAATTCATTTATATTTTTTTAAGTCAAGAATGTTATTTAAGAATTTGAACCACTCTATACGATTGTAAGAAAGAAGACTAATTATAATTTTAATGTCCAAATTTTCCCTTCAGTTTCAGATAAAACTGAAGTAGAAATTCAATTAATTGCTTTTTTAAAAATAATTTAAATAAAGGGAGAATTAGAGAGAAGGGCCAAGGAAAAGAAAAATTTATTAACAAGAATGTTAAAAATTGTAATTATTTTCAAAAACCAAAATTAAAAATATAAATTTTCAATTACAAAATTAACCCTGACCAAAATTTCTGCATTTTTTACAACCCCATCTCAACAATTCAACTAGTAATTATCAAATTTGATGATATCTCCATTTATATTTTGATAGTAAAAACATTTATATACAACTCAATATTTTTATGATATTCTCCTATGCTAATACTTTGATCTATCAAATTTGCATGTTCCACTCAGACTTGAAATCCAGTCATGATTATTACTCATTTCGTCCTGTTTATAAGACGATTCCTACCAGTTCCACCAGAGTAAACAAAAACCTTAAATCTTATTAATTATATATTAAAATTCAATAAATTTTCAAATTTACGTCTATTTATGTGTGTTTGACATCACTTATTTTTAAGCAATAAATCCTTATTACGTAAGTTAAAATAAAACTCCTCTCACATACTTACCTTGTATACCGTAAATCACGATTTATAAGTATTTATAAATAAAAAATAAGCTATCACAAACGAACACATAGACTATACTCTATAAGAATAAAGTCTACACAATAAAAAATAAAAGATAAAATTATACATTCAAATGAAAAACTGAATTATATGACTTATAAATGTGACTAAACAATTCAATCTTTTTATGTCTTATAAATGGAACCACAAGACTATAATTAAAGAGCAGTTTTGTCTGCCTCTGTTAGATAAATGCTCCCTTCGATTCTAAATATAAGATAAAGTTGATTTTTTTTTGGAGAAATTAAAGAAGTTGATTAAATTACTGTAAAATATTTTTATTTTTATTTTTTCTCAAAACTAATTAGTTTGACTAATAAACTAATATATAATCTAAGGATACGCAACATATGATATAATTAAAAAAAACCTATTTAGCTTCCTTAATCTCATCAAAAAAGTCAACTCTATTTCATATTTAGGATAGAAGAGAATATCAGCTACCAAATGGCAAAATCCATGCAATATTACTTCTAGACTAATCTATAAATTTAAAAATCAGATAAGACCAACCAATTCAACCTATAGATCAAACTCAACCTTATAGTCTGGTCCAAAGTAACACAAAACTAGCTAAAAATAGAATAAGTCAAACAGTTAAATTAAATCCATTAAAAACAGATCCAATCGGTAAAAACTAAAAACCAATCCGATTCCGGTTTATCCTAAACCAATGTTAAAAATTAAAAAAGGAAAAATAATATTTAACACTTGGTGGGCCCTGAGCTGAAATTTTCAACGACACAACTCAGGCCTACAAACGCGTAATGTCACATCCCGCACTCCCCACCCTTGACTTTTACAGAAAAGATACCCCACCGACCCCATCCCCTTTTCAATAATGTTCCTGGATCGATCTTTGATGATTTATTTTGTTTAAATATTTAAGTATTTTTTTTTAACATATATATATATATATACTTCTACTAATTTATTTATTTTTTTATATTTTTTTCCAAAATTGATCTTTTTACTTTTTTTCTAATCACCATTCCTTTTTTTTTATGGCATTCTCATAATGTTTCTAAAAGCGCCTAATATGTTCCTGCTCCTCCTCCTTCTCTATTTTCATTCTTATTTTTAATCAAATATTGACTTGTCCGACTAACTAAACTCAAGCACAAATACACTAGTGTGAATTGAATTTGCATTTTTAATCCTAACTTAAATTACACAAAACTTTCCGTTTTTTTAAATGACCTGTACCCCCCAACCCCCAAAAACATTGAATAATCTGATCAAACATTGATTTTTATCCAATCCAGATAAAGTAAATCAAAAAACGAAAGAACACCTGGCAGACCCAGAATGACACAGGAAAAGAATAAGTTATTGCCTGAAATCAGTGGGGAGTGTGAAGCCAGATTGCGAAGCAGCTTCATCGGCTATTCCAGTCAAGTCCAGATTCTTATATCTTATCGCCAAATGTTCAACCACTTGTTTTTGTTTAGCTCCCCAGAATACAGGAACCACAGGCCTGTTCATAGATTTGTGACACTCCATCACTTTCTGGAGCCTCTCAAGAAATAATTTGTTGGAGCCATGAAGAAATTCTGGTGTGAAAATAACCATAAGAACTCTCGAACTTTCCATGGCTTCCAGTGCTGAAGACAAAGGCGTGGCCATTGCCGAAGGATATATACAGTCTACGAAGATTTTGATGGCATCGTATATTAGAGCCTGTTTGTTTTGATGGAGGGGACGGGGGAGGGGTGGAAGGAAAGGATAAAAGATTATTTTATTTGGTTTAATTGGAGAAGAAGGGGGAAGATTTTTTAATGATCATTTATTTAATTTAAAAATTAATGAAAAGGGAAATAATATTTAATTTACTATTTTATCCTTATATATTAATTTATATATTTTTATTCAGATAAATTATTTAAATTAATTTATACATCAATATAAAATAAATAATTTATGAAAATTCACCCTCATGAACACAATTACAAATCTCAATTTAAATTATATAATTTATGAAAATTCATTTATCAAGAAAAAATTTGACCCGCTCAAAACACAACCACAAAATCTTTATTTTCTAATTTTCTTCCACTATGTTTTCTCCCCTAACTTTAATATATAATATATGATAGTTATTGACAAAAAAAAATTCATCAAAGATATTTTGCATGTACCCCAGCTTTTATCTACATGCATATATATATTAATAAAATAATATATTTAAAAAAATTAAAATAGCAAAGATCCATCAGAAAGAACTCTAAAAAAACGCAAAAATCAGTTTATTCTCTGTAGCTCTCATTCTTTAGGAGCCATTAGCACTGTAAGGTGAGCAAGGGAAGGGATGCCTGTTTATGTGCATCAAGAGAGCCAAGTGGAAGAAGAAGCATATGAGGCGATTGAAGAGGAAGCGCAGAAAGATGAGGCAGAGGTCTAAGTAGTTTTCTCAAAACAAATCTCGTAGTTCTGTGTCCTCATTTTTTTGCCGTATGTTTGCTGTCAAAATGGAGCAATCAGAAGAGAGTAGTGCTAGAACTGCTGGTAACTCAAATTGATCTCTCTTTTACTTATTTATTTGGATCTTAGTTGAAAGATGTTTTGTTTCCGAATTAAGAGGTTATGGGGTAGAAAAAAAAATGCAAAGATCCATTGGGCACGAAGGAATGTGGAACTGGAATAAATAAAACGATGAAATAGGAATAGTTATCGTAATGGAAGGGAGAAATTAGGGATGATAAAAAAAACTCGGTGGTCTAGGTAACCCGGTCTGACCTAAAGTGACCTGATTCTGTCCGATCCGATAAAAAAAAACCTTATAACAAAAAGGAGCAGATTAGACCAACTACTCGGGTTGGACCGGGTTCAAGACCAAGTTCTCAGTCCATATGATCTAATCTGGTCTAACCTGAATCATTTATTTTTTTTATAAAAAAAAATTAATAATTTTGCATAGTCTTAACTCCACCCTCATTATAACCAAAAAAAAAAAAAAGTTCATCCTCTCACGTGTGAAGTTGTCTACCATGCACCATCACTTTCCCTTTAATTGATTTGACACATTGCTCACGCATACTGTACAGACCCCCTTCCCTTCATCAATCTCATCACCTCTCCCACCATCAAAAATTCTTATCAAAAAATAAAAGAAAAGGAATTTATTTAAGACTGGTTTCGTTTCATTTAAGATTGTGCAAACTCTTCCCTTCATCATCTTCGCAATCTCATTCCTTCAATCTCACTTCATCCTTGCTTCCCTTACCCTTAATCGCATGAAAATTCCATTGTTAGTCACTCACCTCAGCATCGATCAATCTGGTTCTGTGCTTCTGTTGGTCCTTCTCTCAGCGTCAATCCCTCTGATCCGATACTGCTCTTGGAGTCACCCCAACGCTCCCTCTGAATTTCTTCTCAATCGGCCTCCCTCCCTCTCTTTTTCATTCCTTTAGTTTTTTTTTTACTTTTTTCAGAGTAAAAAAATTAGTTATATTGGATTACCGGACCAATCTATTAGCCCGGTGGACCAAGTCTGGTCTGACCCGAATTCAGGTTGTTATCAGATCAGACCAGACTTTGGACTGCCTTTTTCAGCCCGAGGTCTTAACCAAACCAGACCTCAGGTCAGCCTCTAACCCAGTCTGATCCAGTCCATGATGAGAAACCTATCATAAAGATCAAAGAAAGGAGCACAATAAAGTAAAACTCATAGATCAGACTAGAAATATCAGAGAAATATAAGGGTAAATTGGTCAGAAAATTTGACTTACCTCCAAAAAAAACCCCAATTTATGGGAGCAAAATAAGAGGGGGGATGGGTGAGGAAGTCAGATTTTTTGTCACTTCCCTTCCAAAATTTCAAACCAAATGAGGGGAGAGGTTATTTTTACCCCCCTCCCCTCCAACCAAACAGGTCCTTAGAGATCTTACCAGAAATCCTTCGTCGAAGTTTTTGGTCGCACTGAATGTTAAGAAGACATCGAAATTGGAAGTTACTTTGGATTTGGAGGATGAAGAAGAAGAATAGGCCATGGAAGACATAATTACTGTGGACGGCGAAGGCATGAACTCAGATTTTAGCTTTACTGAGAGACAAATAGTGGATCACTCGGGTAAATAGAAGAACAGGAAGCAAAGTTCAACTTTTTTTCTTTACGGGGAAAATAAAAGGAAAATTAATATTGGGAGATTTTTTTTTATAGTTAAATAATAATTGTGTGCCGGTGTGTTCTGTTTATTTATTTATTGGAAAATAACAGTGATCTATACAAACAAATGAACCGATATTATTATTTCTGGTTACTTTCATCTTAGATGTGCATCAAAAATCCTCTGATATTCTTCAACTCGAGATGCTTATTTTGGTGAACAAAGGCTTAAAGAACAAAAGTTTTTTAACTCCCTCAATAAATATATTTTTTGAATTTAAATCTGTGTTTCGACAAGAAACAGATTTAAATCTATATTCTCCTCAAAAATCCTATAACATGTGCTAACGTCCAACATCACCCCATTTATCTTATATCTTAATTTACTTTTGGTAATGTTCATTTGTTTGGTCCACAACTATAAATCAGTTAAACAATAATTAATCATTTAATCTTCATATATCAATCTCAATTTAAGATAAATTTAACGAGATAATTATTTTTTTCTTTTAATTATAGTGAATTAGTTAAAATGATTTACAATTGATTAAGAAAGTCTTTTATTTTTTCGAAAACTTTTGGAGGAAGACTTCGGAAGACGTGATAGCTAAATGACAGAGTATTTGTTTGGATGAGCGATTGAAATGCTTAAAAGCAATTTTTAATTTATGATATATAAGGTAAGTATGTGAGAGGAGTTGTGTCTTGATTTACATAAAAAACAACTTATAAACAATCTGATCACTCAAACAAATATGCTCAGAATCCATTGATTGAGAGAGAGAAGAATGAGGCGAGGGGCCGAGGGCGTGGGTCCGTCAGTGGTACAGAAAAGAGTCAAAAGACGACCTGAGTCCGCCTCCCAGGCTCCCACATGGGTTGTTGCTTTCACACTGTCCTGACATGAGACTCAGGATTCTGTAGTTCGAGTTTTATTACTTATTACTATTTGGAATTAGTTACTTTCTCAACTTTAATTTTTGTCTGATGAATTGTTAAGTACTTAAATGTGTGTTTGGTTGGGTTTATTTTTAGATAATATTTTCTCTGGTGTTAACAGTGTTAAGTCAAGGGCGCTTAATGGATCCTTTTGTTTCATTTCCCCGATCCACCCTCCTGCATAAGCGAGGATTATATATATAGATCCGAAAATAATAACCTCTAAAATATTATCATAAATACTTAAAAGAGAGTATATACATGTGTTTATATAGATAGACCTTAAATCTAATTTAATCTAATCAAATAAAAAATGAATCAAAATAACTCAGATATAATATCTATAACTAAGTTTAAGATATAATAAATATTAAATAATAAAATCAAACTAAATTATAATTAATCTAAATAATCTGAAATATCTTGAAATAACTTTTAACAGCAAAAGCCTCATGAATCTCTCTCACTCCCTCCTGGTTGGTATCTAACTATCTATATAAAATAGTAGTAAATCTTTTCTTTTCTTTTTTTCCAGTAAAAATAGGAGTAAATCAAAATTACTGTTAAGCGGATTCAGTAGCACAAACATTATGGCCCCTTAGTTTTGCCATTCAAATGAATATACAATGAACAGTGTCAATTTGTGCATGTAGCTCCATGCCTGCTTTTTCCCCCCCTCTTGAGGCCTTCAGCGTCAGGTATAAGATAATTTCAAATTGTAAAATTCTCTCCATTTATAGTATCTTTTTTAATCTTGTGTTTGCTTTTTCCTTCCCAAAACATCTATTTATTACTCTTTAATTTATTGCTTATTCTCTCTCTCTCCCTCTTTTCTCACTTTTCTTTCTTGCATCCTAACATCTAACCTCTATCCTAAGATAAGCCATTCTCTCATCTCTTTATATCAAATTGATTTAAGTTATTTTAATAGAATAACAAACTTGATATATACCTCTTTGAATAAAATCTAATGTAATATTAGAGCCATGCAATCTAGGATGGAAAAAAAGAGAAAAATATAACGATTGTGAAAAAAAAAAAGAAAACAAAAACAAGAATTAGGTTGAAACAAGTACATTGACATAGGCGTATTGAAGATGGCCTACACAGCATTAGCCGGCATGCTATTTTGCACAATCACAATTGAAGAAACTCAATACATAATTCTCTTGCTAATTTCTTCATCATATGTAAATGACCGTACTTTTCAGTTAATTGATTTGCAAAAGTTACCACAACTTGCATTTTGTTTTCAGGCTTCAAATTAGAAATTATCTCTAAAAAAGAAATCATTTTTTGAGTAAGAACAAAATCATTTTAATATCTGAAAAATTAACTATGTTTTGTCAACATTTAATTACATAGCTATCATTCAAATTAATGTACAAAAATGCACTTAATAAATATAAAGGACTAAATTAAAACTTGATGTAAATTTAGATGATCAAACATATATTGTACCCCACATTGAATGCTTCATTAATTTTTTTAATGCCATTTTGTCAATGAGTTAATCTATTATCTACCCTTAACCCCTGTTTAGATGAAGAGAATGGGGGGGGGGGGGGAAGGGTGTTTTCCTTTGTTTAAATGAAGGAAGAAAACCAATAGGAGTGGGTTCAAGTGGTAGGCGGCTTGGTTCCGCTTAAGTAAGGTCTCTGGTTTGAGCCTTGTGAATACAGAAAATTCCCATTGGGAGACTCTCCCACCATAGCCAGGTGCGTGACGCGGGTTGGATCCGAATGTAGTTGAGGCAAAGCTCCGGTGAACCGGGTGGGCAACCAAAAAAAATGAAGAAAGAAATGACGGAGGCAAGAAAAGTGGGAGGAAAATGAGGTGTGAGACCTATATCATTATCTCTCCAACTTGTCTCTTCATATATAAAGATAGAATAGAAATAAAACTCATTTTTCATTATCTAACCTCACACATTAATAAAATTCATTAATAAATGACAAGCATGCATACATTTAATAATACATTTTCCTTTTTTCCCTACTTTGTCCCTTATTTATTTATGGGAAGATTGTCTATAAATGTCTCATTAGAAACTTATTTGTCAAATGGACCTTTGGATACAAATAATATTCCCTATGTTCAAAAGAAGTTCTCTTGTGTTTAAACAATCTTCTTTGTTTTCAATATATCTTCCCTATGTGACATTTTCTTGTGTGCAAAAGATCTTCCATTGTGTGCGAAAGATCTTTCCTTGGTCCCATTTGACAAATATGTTTCTAATTGGGTATTTATGGGCAATTCTCCCTTTATTTATTTATATCTTTTTATTATATTTAATTTAAAAAAATAAAAAACAATCTACGTATTATTTTTTTACCTTAAAAAATAATTATTTTATGAAATCAATTTCTCCACATATTAGATTACATTTTAACCCTTTCACTTTTTGAATAATGTTAGATAATTTATTATTTATTTATTTCCAATTATTATATTAAATTTTAAAAAAGTATCCACTTTTCTTACTGTTAGCCATCTAACTTTACCGCAAGTATACAGGTCACAAGTAATATAAAAAGATTATTCCCACAAAGA
The DNA here is from genome assembly GCA_963242795.1 of Inga leiocalycina. Taxonomy (NCBI): domain Eukaryota; kingdom Viridiplantae; phylum Streptophyta; class Magnoliopsida; order Fabales; family Fabaceae; genus Inga; species Inga leiocalycina. Next base: position 20,375,538 of record OY725324.1, read on the forward strand.
CTATGACAAAAAATAAATTAATTATCTCAATTAAGTTCTCAATCAGGTTGAATAAGAATATTTTAAATTTAATTTTTTTAAAAAAAGATTTATTTGAGAATTCTGAAGTTAAGATTTTTCTTCAAAATCGGAGGAACCCAGGATTATCTATCTCCTATCTATTTTATGAACTAATTAATTTACCCTTAATAAGCAATCAAACGAAGATATGTATTTGTTTAAGATTCAAAAGTATTTGATAATGCTCTCTCGAGTCAAAACCAAATATTTATCCTAATAAACTAATCAATCTTTTGTATTAATTTATAAGGACTAATATTAAACACCAATCTTAATCTGACAATGCTAGATTAGTAACTATATCTCTATGATATTAATAAATCATCCGTTTAATACCTAAACTTCAAGTCTAACATGATTTTACCTAATTTCTATACTTGAATTATCTTTCTCAAGAGTAATTTAAATGAACAAGACAATTAAATGGTGATAAGGCATTAAGAGCAAAATAAAATTAATATAAAAACTTCATTCGATGTAAAAAAGAGAGTAAATAAATAATTCAATCCATAAATAGGTTCAAGAAAATCTTAGAATGAGAAAATTAACTACTCATGTTCATCATAATCAAATCACAAACATAGCAATAAAACATTCCAGAGTTTAGATTTAGAAAGGAAAAACTGATACAATTTATCTTCAAGTTCAAGCTTTCCTTATCGAACTCCAATTCGATCACAGCGTCGTCTCTCTCTGGATGATGAAGGTCACCTGTAGCTTCCGACATGCTCAAGCTCTCATCCGATATATGACTCTGCTTCTCATCCCTGCTTCGTGTCTCAACCCTTCTTCGCGTCTCCACCTGAGCGCTCTGTCTCACCTCTCTGCTGTGCTTTTGATTTCCTTTTATAAATTCATTTTAGGGCTGCTTTTTCTACTTGCGGGGTCCACACATTTTGATCCCAATTCCTTAAGGTTGTGTTTGGTTTATGGGTATGGGAGGGGGTAAATTATAATTTTGTAATTATGAAATCCAAAATTTACTCTATCATTCTTTTAAATTTTGGGTTCTCACCCAAAATTTACTCTCTCATTCTTTTAAATTTTGGATGGAAACCCAAAATTTAAATACTTGCAACTTAAAAAGGTTATTATCACCCTTCCCTTCCCTCCGCCCTCCCCCCTAAACCAAACATACCCTGAACTAAAGATATGATGCATCATATCTTTTATCAAGAACATGCATCTCATATTTGTTTCTTTATTTCCTTGCATGGGACCCATGTAACGCCCCAAATTTCAATTAAGGGCTAATAATGATTATTGAGGATAATTATTGAATTAAAGTGGAATAATTATGTGTTTTGTGGCAATATTAATTAATATGTCATGATTAGTGGAAATTGAAAGCATGAAATTGTTGGGCCATTAATTAGTGATTAGTGGAAAAAATTAATTACTAACTAAGAGAAAAATCAGAAGTGTGATTAAATGACTAACGGAAGGATTAGAGTAGCTAATTGGTGGCTTATTGAATGAGAACCAATAAGGTTTGGACATGTGTCAAGTGTGGAGGAAGTGAAAGGCATGGAGAAAAGTCAAATACAATTAAAAATAATTTCTCTCTCCTCTCTTCCCTCTTCCCTCTTCCCTCTTTGTTCGCTCGAATGAGTATGGGAGGAGGGAGTGTAATCATTTTCTCTTTTTCCTCAAGCCCTCATCTCTCTCTTCTTTCTCCAAAAATATCAGCCATTGTTGAAGGAAAGGGAAGGCAGAAAAGCTTCAAAAAGGTAAGGGAAATGGTCTTAAATGCTCAAACTTCCTTCTCTAATGTTGTTCCTTGAGTTAAGAGCTTCATTTTGATGTTTATAGTTTGGCCATTGGTGTTAGTTTGAGATCACAAGGAACTTTGGAGGTTGGAGAATCAAAGAACCTCTTTGGCAAAGTTATAGAGGTAAGTGAAATGAACTTTTCCATATAAGTTTTGTGGCTTTTGGATTAGTTTGGAAATTCTAGAATTTTTGGCTTGGATTCCAAAATGATGACTACTGGGCTTTTGGCATGTTTTTGGCATAGTAATGGTATGTTGGAAATGTATATGGATAGATAGAATTGATTGGGAATTGAATGACTGAGTTTAGTGATTTTGGGATTTGGATGTTTATGTTGCCAAAAACCAAAGCATGTTAATGGAATAGGATTTTGGTGGTTTTGACATTTCCATTGAATTTCTTGGGTGTTTTTGTGTGGGAATAGCTTTGGTAGAAGTTTTGAGTCTATTGGGATCAATTGGACAAGTGTTAAGAAATGTGGTCAGTGTTGCTCCGTTTTCTAGTCTCTGATAAAATCACTCGAGTGAGAGTGAGTTCACTCGAGTAAGGGATGAATATCACTCGGGTGAGATTGAGTATCACTCAAGTGCTGCGTGTATATTCTGTTCCTTTTCAGCTTTCTATTGTACTTCTCTGATCAAAATCTAAAAGCGGTGTCAAGCCATCACTCGAGTACTCTTGTCCTTGCTCGAGTGATGTTCCCTTCTAAAAGTTTCTTGTGCTATTGAGTAAGCACTTCCTGGACCTCACTTTAGGAGACTCGGGTGAGCATTAGGCTTCCACTAAAGTGATTGTGTTTGTGCTCGAGTGCAGCGAGCAACTCTGGGTTCTGTTGTTCCCTTGTGCTCTCGAGTTATCACTTTCGGTGTTTCACTCTCTAGTGCTCAAGTATTATCGTACCATCACTCAAGTGAGGACTTCTTCACTTGAGTGTCTGTGCAATGTCACTCGAGTGAGACCATTCTTACTCGAGTGTCTTAGTGAAAAATGTCAGGTTCGAGCTTTCAAAAAGGAGATTTTTGGGGATAGTCTTCCAACCCTTTAGAGTTATTGATAGGGTTATTTATGGGTACTAAAAGAGCAATAATGATAACCAAACTACATGTAAAGAAGTCATTGAGAGTTGGAATAGAGAATTGACTCTTGTCACTGATTATAATTATAGGATACGACATTTACCCTACTCTGGAGGGACCAGTGCCAGAGCGTGCACGGAAGGAACGGTCAGGTAGTGACTTTTCTCTCATGTTGTGTATGATGTCTGGTATGCATGATTGATCATTGCATGATTGTGAAATGTGAATGAAAATGTGTCATGGTCCATTGCAGTGTGAGCACTTCAGCGGGAGCCATCATAGGGCGTTGATGCTTATCACACCTACCCCGGCTGTTGAACTGCCATCGTAATAGAGATGGGTCTTTGAGAAACTGTTTTGTGAATCCGTTCAGTAAGGCTGTGTATGGAAAAATGCTTTATATGAATCCTAACTGTGGTCCAATATATTGTGTGAACTATTGTTGTGTGATACAATGTGAGCAAGCGTAAGGGTAACGTACGTCATACCTGCCCTTGTCGTTGTAACTGCCGTTATAGTGTGAAGGGTGTGTTATGATTGCTTTCATGCCTTATTATTATGCATACTATGAGTGATCTGTTACTACGGGGATTCTTTAGAATGTCACTCTCCCAAAACAACTTTTAGATAGGGACGAAGGATCAAAAGGAAAGTGGGTGATGAAAAGCAAGTAGAGCTCCAAATTGAGAGTTGTTTTGATTATTTGGTTATCATATATATCATATGGATATTTTGTTGGGAATTGCCTGTATGTGAATTGGTGATATTTGAATTGTTTTGTGTAATCCCTGGGATAAGGGAAAAGAATTATTGGCTTTGTGTCTTTGTATAATCCCTTTATTAATTAATGGAACCCAAGTGTGAAAGGTTATCATTTGTGCTATACTTTGATATTTATGAATGGAATCAACCGATATAGGCCATTTATGTATTCGTGATGTGAATATGAGACCATTATGAATAGGTTTTGGAAAAGTTTTTGTAAACCATCATTTTGGGCAAAATGTTATTTTATAAGTCCCAATTTGTATTATGGTCTCTAATTCATCTTAATCATATTTTATGACTTTAATCTTGGCCTTGATTGGAAGGAGGTTACAACCCACGTTTTCTTTTTGCCTTTAATTTGCCTTCCTTTCTTCCAAAATAATTTGTGTGTGTTTGGATTAGTTTTTGGAGAATAGCTTTTACATTTTACGAGGTAAATATGTGAGAGGAGTTTTATCTCGATTTGCGAAAAAGTGCTTTTGAAGCCATGATTTTGAGGGTAGGCGAACACATAAGGGGTCCACGTTTTGGCTTGATTTGTTGAGTTGCTTTATCTGCTTCTTCCATCAATTAGATATTATATATATCTACATCTTCTCATATCTTTTCTACTGATTTCTCCTCCAAGGTATTATAATAATTCCTGCAAAATATAATAGGATATAAGTATATTTTCTCTCAAAATCTCTTATTATCTTATATTTGATTTCAAAGAGGAAAATATATAAAAGATAATTAAATAGGTATAAAATATTAATAAATCTAGTGAATATATCTAAAATATATACCTATTTAATTATAAAATATATACTTATCACTTACCATAAAAAATATTTTAAAAAATATTTGATTTTAAAATATAATAACATGAAAATATATCTTACTAAATAATTGGATTTCAAATTATATGATGATGCTAATATTAATATGATGCATTGTGATATTTAATTTGAATTTAAATATGATGCATTTTAGATAGAAAAGTATTTTAGTCATTCATTTACTTACTCATTTTCTTTCCTCTCTATTTTCTCCCATACATACAAACAATTGGGGTGATAACATTTTCTTTCTAATTTTCTCTTATCTCCATTTTCTATCCCCTAATTTTTTTTCCTCTCAACTTTTCTTCCCATCCAAATGGCATATTAAACTATATAAGCACCTTCCACAAATTGCATGGTGCATTAAATGATACTCTATCTTGTCTTGTTATAAAGAACAATTATCAAAATATTAGTTCAAAATAATAAATGTGTAACACGCACATATATTCAATTATACCCTTATTTATAAAACGAGTAGATGAGAGATAATAAGTAACATATTTTTAATGGGGTAAAAATAGAAAAACCAGTTTAAAATTTTAGATAATAAGGATTTATTTCTTATACCCCTATGAGAGAGATATTATTCCTTACAAAAAAAGATAGGAGGAGTACAAATGGGGGGGACTTTGTTTTTCTTTTTAAATTGTAGTGCAATGAATAGTATATTTAGTTTAATACACTAATTAGTGATCTTACACTACTAAATCAAATGAAGAATTGAATGAGAGGATGATATTGCATATGAAAGGAGATATGAAGAGGACCCAAATCCACTCCCCTACACACTTAAGTGTTTAATTTTATGTTAGCTCTTTTTTAGCTTGCTACTTATATCACAGGGGCATCACCGAAGTAAGTTTTATTTTTGAAAAATTATGTGAAAAAAATTTAGTTCAAGTTGCTTATATTTATAAGACTAAATTTATAGGTGAATTTACATGTGCACATTACATTTTAACAAATAACAATAACAAAATAATAAGTGTGTGAATCAAGAAGTGGGTTGGAATGAAGAGTCAATAAGTGGGGGGTGAAGGGTTAAAGTAAGGTATATATGATGAAGAAATAGGTGGTTGGTAAGATTCATACTGTAGAGAAGGTGGATTATATATTGGTTGATGTAATGGTTGGATAGGTTCAAAGTATGAGTTATACGGTAGAAGAGATGGCTAATGATATGGACTATAGGGTGAATGGGGAGAGTAATAAGTGTAACCCCCTTCCGTAATTATATCCGAAATATGCAATTAAAGTGAAATAGAGACCAATAACAATCCAATAATATTTTACAAACCCATCTACCAGATGGTTTTCATAATTACATTTTGAAATCATTTATAACCTGGTCTCTCATTCATATTTCGAATACAATTACTACACGAAGATAAATCAAATTCATATAAATATCAGAGTGCGCAAAATAATTCCTGGCCAATCCCGGGTTCCATACATTAATCAAAGCCTTACAGGGCATATTCGCCCCTACAATCCCTTATATGGGGATTACACAAATCTATCTCATACACATAAGCAAATCCTCATCCACATATACACAGCAAAATTAAAATACAAATATCCCAACTATAATGATAACAACTACCAAATCGACAACCCGAAGGAATCATCGTCGTCCTTGGCTGCTTGCTCCACCCTCGATCCACTACCTTGTCTGAAAGGTTAGTAGGGGAGGGTGAGATTCTAGAGAATCTCAGTAGGTAAACAATATCAATATGCATGTATGATAAATGTTTAATGCATGACATGGTTGCATCACATAACTCATGTTCATACAATGACAAATTTGTAGGCTCAATACTTCAAACAACATATTAATGGCCATAGCATAAATTGAAACATAGCTTCAAATTACACATAATCATGCAAAGCTAAGACATGCACCAACACACTAACACAGATATCAAATATATGAAGAAGAGATATGTTCCATACTCTTATTCTTCCACGTAAGCTCTAGCTTAAGCTGCTCACGATCAGGGCGAACACAAAACCCTATAACCAAAATAAGGACATAGGGTTAATCCCTTTTCCAATTCCTTAACTTTTAAAAACTTAAGTTGGTTATCATTCACAACCTTTAGGTAGCTACTCAAAGCCTAAACACATGCTTAAAGGGTTAGGAAATACTTGGTAAAAGGTAATCTTTTGAATCCTCAAAATCCCCTTTTTGACTGTAGTACTCGAGTGAAGATGATCTCACTCGAGTGATGGATGCCTTTCACTCGAGTGATAACCTCAACACTCGAGTGATGCCTCCTCAAGCACTCGAGTCCTACCGAGTGAAACTCCAAAAGTGCTTACCCGAGAGCACAGAAATCCTAGAGTCAAAAGTGCACTTGAGCATAAAGACCCTCACTCAAGTGATAGCCCAAAACTTGTGAGTGCTAATTTACACTCTTGACAAACCAACTGCGAGTGACAACCCGAGAAGCGGCTCTTAGTGCAGAAGCACATGATCACTTGAGTGAAACCACCCTCACTCGAGTGATAACCCACATCACTTGCAGGTGAGGAAATGCACTCTTGCTTCTTCCATGAACAGTGCAACCAAAATCGAAGGGGAAAGGGAAAATATGCTGCATCACTTGAGTGAGACCCCTGACACTTGAGTGAGGCAGTATCAGAACCCATAACGCAACATATATCAGAATTCTCCCAAACTTAACCAATATGTTTCCAATGGTTCTAAAATTCTTACACAAGGCTATACCCACATAATTTCACACAAAGAACCCATTGGAAACCTCAAAACAACCAAAATCACACCACAAAGACATTTTTCCCCTATGATCACACTTATCACACACTTTACCCAAATTTCACTACTTTTACTTCCAATGCTCTAAATCAATTCCATTGACACCAAAACATACTATGACATCATTCTAACCACAATACACCACCATTCTACAATTATACCAAATTAGGGTAAAAACTACAAATCACAATACTCAACCAAAAATCACAAAACATAGATCAAAAGGGAGCAAATACTCACCTCTTCCTCTTTCCCATCCCAAATTCTTGATTCCTCATCTTTCAACTTTCCTCAAGCTCTCAAAACACCTTCTTTGACAAATCTAAAATCATAGCAATGCAGCTCTTATCACTATGAACAACTTTAAAGAAGATGATTTAAGTAAAAGAGGACATTAACCAAGCTAAATCTCACATTTTCTTTTTCTCTCTCCACCTTGAGCTCACCGAAAATGGAGAAACAAGAGAGAGAGATGAGAGATGGTGATGATGATGAGGAGAAGCAAATTTTTAGCCTCCCACACACACACACAACCGACTTGAGGGAGAGAGGAGAGAGGGAAGAGTTGAAATCTTGACCTAAATTCAAGGGTCCACAATTTGCCAAGTGTCACCATCTTGACCAACCTCCCATGAGCTCACATACACACATATACATGGGATTCCGCCCCTTGATCTATTACACAATTCAATCCTAGCCATTGATCTTGAAGTTACCAACGAGTTTCCTGTTCGGCAATCGATTACTTGGTTAGCAACTTTACCGTTTTGCCCCTGATTATGGTAATTCACATTGAATCACCACCAAACACTTTTTCTCATTCTTTGAGCCATAATATGCGCCCTCCCTATATTTGAAGTCAACTTAGATGTTAATCCACAATTGAACTTAAATACAGGGTTTCGGCACTGCTCATAACACAAACGACTACAATCCACATCATATTCTTCAAAAGGGTTTATTTATAAATAATCACACCCACTTTTGAAGTCTTAATCCCTTAATCAAATTTGGGATCCTACTAAACCAGGGCTTAGCAGTCCACTTATCTTAGGCTTATTCCCTAGCCTCAAGTCTCAGAATTTGGGGTATTATAATAAGTTTGAAATTAAGGTTGGTGGTAAGGGTTGTGGTTTGGATTATAGAAGAAACCTTTATATTCTTGACCAAATGCACCTCTTTCTCAATCTCCCTATAGTGCTTGGATAGATTCCAACTCTTGCGAAATCATGTCAAGATTTTAAGAGCTTCATGTCTTCAAGCGCAATAGGATCCATCCAATAATTGAAAGATAGGTGTTCCATCATTTCCTAAAAATAAATGCATAGGAGGATTAGTATTGAACATAAATTCATAATCATCATTATACTAAGCCATGAAAAAAAATGAAATCAATCAAATCCCAATGAATTCTAAGTCCTAAAAAGTCCCATATATGCAAATGAAACCTGGAATTGGAAAAATCCAAAGAAGAAAACTAAAAAACTAACCTAATGAAAAATTTGAGAAAATTCCAGAAAATAAGGGAAAAAAATCAAAAAGTGATCAAAATAATGGAATTTGGTTAAAATTCACTACATCCAATAGCATAGCTATTGATCTTGCTTAGAATGCCCCAAACCTTTAGGAAATAGAAGCTTATAATTTTTAAGCAAAACTTTCAAAAATTTCCAGCAAGTTCAAGTGAAGGTGTAACTAAATTTCAATTGAACGCTAATCATTTTGCAAGTGTATAATATTAAGTCCCAGCCAAAATCAAGTTTAAGCTAGAAAAAAGGTAAAAATGCAAATGTAAAAATAAAGGAAAATCAAAATATTTGTTGATATTTCTTCAAAATTTTCTATGAAAATTCAAGATGCTATGAAATGCTATGAAGAACATGAAAAACCACCTAAAATACCTAAAATGTAACCTAAAAGCTCAAGGTATCAATCAATCAAAAGATTGATACTTGAGTACCTAAGATGCTATGAAATACTATAAAGAACATGAAAAACTATCTAAAGTACATAAAATGCAACCTAAAGGCTCAAGGTATTAATCAATCAAAAGATTGACACTTAGTCACTAGGAAATCAGTTACTTGGCTCCCAAGCAACAGTGCCATTAGAAGGAGCGTATCGGCTTATGCCTTGGTAACTTCTTCAAAAAAATAACTAAGCATTGTAATATAGGGTCACTACAAAAAAATGGCATTTTGTAGCGGTTACAATTAACCGCTACAAATATTAATATTTGTAGCGATTATAACCTAAACCGCTACAAATTTGTAGCGGCAAGCTACGCGCCAAGTGGCGCAACAGATTGACAACATTTTTTGTAGCGGTTAAATATAAAAAATTGCTATAAATATGGCACACATTTCCTGCCAAAACTTGTAGCTGTTACTAAATAAAAACCGCTACAAAGTTGCCGCCACTTGGAGTGACCAAGACGCGCCAACAGTGTAGCAGTTATTTGTAGTAGTTTACCTAATTAAACCACTACAAAATTCAAAACGTCGCCTATTTGTAGCGACTATAAAGTTATAACCGCTACAGAGTTTCAAAAGTCTCAAAATTTGTAGAGGTTTTGTACCATAACCGCTACAGAACTTCAGAAGTTTTTGTAATTTGTAGCGGTTATTATACAACCGTTACAAAGTTTAGCCTTTGTAGCGGTTGGTGTAGCGGTTATTTCAAGAACCGCTATAAAAGCCGCCCCTATATAAAGCCGCCGCCCCCCTTCACTTTTCTATTTGGCCATTTTGTTTTCTGAAGTTTCACTGAGTGTTTTCTTTTAGATTTGAGGGTTCAGACGTCTATGGAAGAGTTTTTGCTGCAGTATTTCTCATTATTTGTACTTGAGGTATGGAGACAATATGTATTTGATTTGTATTTTGATTTTATTATATTTTTGCATAATAATGTGACTAAAATATTTTTTTTTGAATTTTTGTAGTTGATATGGTTTCAAGATAGGATAAGGGGGAAGGAGCCCGAGGTCTCCAGACCAATTTTATGAGGTGGCGGCAATAGAGAAGGGGGCAGAGGGAAGGGGCAGTGTAGAGGGAGGGCGACCGCGGCATTTCAGCCTATGACCCAATAGGAGTCGGCCCTACCACAAGCACCATAAACGATCCTAAAGGAGATGACCGTATAAGAGGTGCCTGATTTAGGGGAGGGAGATATCAGCGTCGAGGACTATGACGCGAATGAGGACTTCGACATCCTGATTGGGATCAGAGAGATGGAGCAGTTCCTCGATGAGGAGGAGGCGCGGGAGCAGAATAACCCACGAGGGTCGTCTTCACGGTCAACTGGGTTTCAAGTGCAAGTCCAAGGTTCCTTGGGAAATTAAAATCTTACGTAAGGAATAAGGCGTGGCCAGAAGGTTCTATAGTTGAAGGCTATATAAGGGATAAGGTGTTGTGTTTTTGTTCAAGGTACTTTGATGACCTTGAGACGGCTTTCAACTGCCCACCTCGTGTTGACGATTGTCCTGAACCTGCGCCAATATCAAGAAATTTATCCCTCGTGTTGGTAAACCAGTTGGAGCAATTGAGAACTTCAAACTAACGGCAACTGAGAAGTTGCAAGCACATAGACATGTCTTGATTAATTGCACTCAAGTTGAATCTTTCATACAGTAAGAATTGTACACTCACATGTTATTCTATATCTTTCGTAACATTTTTCACTTCCATTTTACTATCACCTTTCCATTATTAATTGCAGGGAATTCAGAAATCATGTTAAGTGTCAACTTAGGATTTATACACAAACATCCTCGAAAGTTGACAAAAAGGTCCACAGAGATTTCCCGAGCTGGTTTGCGCGTAGAATACTAAATGACCACAACCCACACTCACCAGATTTCAGAGCTCTCGCAATCGGCCCTCTTGATCATGTAAAAAGGTTTACAGCATACAATGTCAATGGTTTCAAGTTTTGCATGATTTAACGGGATCAAAGATTGAAAAATCAAAATTCGGGTGTTTATGACTCATTTGGGATAAGGAGTTATGCGAGCAACAGTGACGCCAACATGCAGTTCGAAGGCATCCCTTACTATGGAAAGCTTCTTGATGTGGTCGAACTTAATTATCAAGGCCATTTCACCGTCACGCTATTCAAGTGTTTGTGGGTAAATACCACTACTTCTTGGGGACTGACAACTGACGAATTAGGAATCACATCATTCAATTTCTCACGGCCAATTCATATTGGTATTTCTCAAGATGATGAGCCGTATATTCTTGCTTCAGAGGCACATCAGGTTTATTATGTCGAGGACGAGAGGCACAGGGATTGGCATATGGTCGTTCATTTAAAGCAACAAGACCTTTACGACATGGGTGAAGCCGATATCATCACCTACGATAGTGAGCCATTTCAGCCTGCCAATTTTGAAAACTACTTCCCTGAAGGCGATGACAATTTACCTCTACTGCGGTGCGTTTTTTCAAGTCCACATCATTTAAGTTAAATTTTTTAAATTTAATAATACATCACTAACTAATTTTTCTACATAATTTTTGTAGGGATGGCGAGGATGAGTGATTATATTCAAATTATGTTTTTATCTTTAAAAAACACTGGAAAAAAATATTTAAAAAAATAAAATAATATTTGTAGCAGTTCTTAAACTGCTACAAAAATAAAAATAACTGCTACTAATTAAAAACCGCTACAAAATGGATACATTGACTGCTACAAATGTTATGCTGATCCCTATAAATACCCTTACCACATTTCATTTCAAACACTCCCACATTTCTTTTCACCTTACCCTTATTTCATTTTCTCTCATTTACAAAATTTTTTTTATGAGTTGAGGAGCTTAACAATACGATCAAATATGGTAACAAGTTTTTTAATTTTTTATTTGAATACTTCTTTCTTTCGCATAAAATTTGTTCTCATCATTTTTTTTACCAGATATTTCAGAGCTTTATCTCATTTTCATCTATTTTTTTATACACAATTACATTATAGTAGATAACATAATAGTTCTTTATTACCTACGTATCCTTAATAATATTATCAATACAATCTTAATACTTATCCAACTAAATTAAATTATTCCTTTTAATTTATAAATGAGCTAAACTATTGAATAATAAGCTAATTAAATTAGCTAAACTACTAAAAAATAAACTATTTAATTTAATATCCAAAAAATGGAAAGAAATTATTGTATTTTTTTTTTTAAATTTACTTTATGGTTGTAGCAGTTACTAAATCGCTACAAATTAATGCGCCTTTTTCAAACAGCAATTAATTTTTTGGCACAAATTTTGAATTTTGATGAAATTAGTGGCGATTATATAACCGCGACTAATTAAATTTTCTCATATTAGTAGCAGTTCATGAACCGCCACAAAATAGCTAAAAAAATTTCATTTTTCTTTTCCCGCCTTGAAAATTTCTCTTTTTGATATTTGTAGCGGTTATATAACCGCTACAAATATCATAGAAAATGATTTTTGCTTATGGCAATATTGTAGCGGTGAGATTGAACTGCTACAAATAAAGTAGCAGTTATTTTTCTTGAATGGCGGTTTTATATAACCGCTACAAAATCACTTTCAACATACAATTTAGTAGCGCTTTTATGAACCGTTGTTAATGTTGTTTGTAGCGGTTAAAACCTCTACTAATAACCATTTGTAACCGCTACTAAATCACATTTTTTTGTAGTGGGTGTAATCTCATATTGTCTCTTAAGGAACCTGTTATTAATTATCTAAAAACTAAGTGTAATGGTGGACATGAAACAATTAAAAAGGATTTGAGCTTTTTATCTATCAACTAGGTGAATTAAATCTCCCACACCAGGTAAAACTTAATTCCTCTAACTAAAATCCAGGCCAATTCAAAACTCTAGCAAATGGAATTAACTATATGCAAAACACAAGTAACCAAGGATCATTGAATTACAAATGTCAAATATTCATAGCAACTTCAAGCATAAACTTAATCAAGTCAATATACAAGAAATTGCTACTAATGAAGTTCAAGGTGTTAGATGTACAAAATTAAAACCAAAACACACACCAATCTCATTAAGTGCATGGAACCCCAACACACAAATTTCAATTCAATATGTAAATTAAACTCTAAACCTAGAATTTAACGAATATAAAGACAAGCAATAAGAAATTAAGTGCTAAACATTCCTGTGAAACTCCTAGCATCAAGACTCAAACCATTGCCCTAGGAGATGGAGCTCAGCCATGAACTACCATCAAAGACCAAACCTCCTCCTGACTCAAATAGGAAAACATGGAAAAACATTATTGAAATGACATATTAATGATGATAAAGGTTAAAAGATTGATGGGTGAAAGGCTATGAAAGTGAGTGGAGGAGAGCCACAACTGGTTGAAGGACTAAAGTTCTTCGACAGTGATGGATGTAAGTGATGATGGTGGTGGTGGATGAGATGGAGAAGGAATCTGAAGCTCTCTTCCTCTTTCTCTAAAAAGCTGAAGCTCAGAATTGCAGCTGCTTTCCCAAAACATTGATGGCTGCTGAAGAAATTGATGGTGGAGGTGGAGGTGTGGTGATGGCGAAGCTCACCAGCAACGATGAAGGTGAATAGTGTCGATGGCAAGAAAGAAGAACTACTGAGTGGTAATGAGAGCATGATTGCCGAAGGTCTAGGTCAATTTACAGCTGCTCTTCTTTGTAATCTTATTCTGCCTGCTTCTGACCTAATTTCAAAGAATAAAACATAGTAGTTTTGCTCATAGATCAAAATGGATTTTCTGAAATTTGATGGACTAAACTGTCATCTCTGTAATTCGAGCTCCAAACTTCCATTTTCACATTTAATCTAATTTTTCAAGCACCTACAATTAAACTAACATCAAATATTCTAAAAAAATCAATAACTAAGAGTAATTAAAATTGTCATGATAATTTTATCTTTAGTTCTAATTCAATGCATTTTACTCATAATTTCAATTTATCATAATAAAGACATTTTAAGTTTAATAATAATAACAAAATTCCTAAATAAAATATGAAAATATATAATAAAAATAGAGATTTGTCAGTTTACTCACGAAATCTTCAACTATACATTTGATTGCATTTAAGGAACTTAATGACAATTGGTCAAGAAGAAAGTCACGCTTTACTAATCCATAAAAGTTTCAGAATGATACACCATCTTTAAAGGTCTTTTTAATCACTTCCACATATCACTGTAATCCTTTTTACAAGTCCAATTTTATCAAATCTCACGTAACAAGAAATGAAAGTTAAGATATTTAATATGTATAGAATTGATTGACTTTTCTAAATTTACCCTTATTTAATGAGTACTAAAAAAAGATTTGGGAAAATGATACTAAGATTCTAAATAAGAAAAATAATATCAGCAAAGTCCTATAGCTTGTTCATGACAAGTGAAAGAGTAGCCATTAATGAGTGAAAGAGCTATCATTAACAAGTTATGAGACTTTTCTTATAATCTTTTTTCTTAATTGGGTCCTTAATGTCTTTTTCCCAAAAGATGTTACTACATTTTCTCTCACCTACTTCTTACATTCAATAGTGGCGAAATCAGAAAATAGTCATTAATGACTTTTAGAGTGGATTTATATTTAAGACAATTTTTTTTTTTGCGAACTAGACTTATAATAAGGATCAAAAGAGTAGTCTAGGTAAAACACAGAGAGAAGACATGTGCTCGTTCAACAATACACAAAACATAAGAAGAGACAAAGCTTTTTGCTGGATAAAAAGGCATGCTTTCCTAGGTATAATTTTTATATTTTTTTGATTCTATTTATAAATCACTTTCAATATTTTTTTTTACAAAAATCAAGAAAAATCTTTAAACTCAGTAACGATATCTAAAAATTTATGATAACTTTCATACTTTACACAAATTAAATATATCTTTAAAAAATTTCTTAATTTCCTATCAATAGGCAGTAATTAAAGACTAATTTCTTAGTTAGATAATATATAGCAGCTCGAGTATATATGAAAATACAAGCATCTGTGCCTAAAAATAACTAAAAAAAAAGAGAAAATTCTTGAAAAATACCACTTAAACTTCAAAATCCCAAATTAGTTATTGGATAAGAACTTGTGTTGTCAATTCTATTACACTTTTTGTCTATCCCATTGTGCTTCTTGTCAATGGGATTTTAAAGTTCAAATGGTATTTTTTTAGAATTCTTCAAAAAAACAAAAACATGATGCAATAGTAGTTTAAGGAGTTCTTTTGGAGTACTTTGTTGGTATTTTATTTGAGAATTAACACAATAATCACTAACAAAATTTGCATATTACCATCACATCCAAGAACTTTTCATATCACTGCTATAACATCCTGAAAATTATTAAAAGGCTTAATTCCTCAAAAATTGAATTAAATAATTTTAAAGTTAAATTATGGGAATTTAAAATCCTATTTTCCTGAAAATTCAAGAAAAATAGTTAGATACTATGAATTGACTTGGAAATTATAGGAACATCATTTGATGACTTAAAGAAGCTAATTGAGGAAGAAAATATTTATAAAATATTAAGAATTTATTTATGAAATTTATATGGTAAGCCAGTACTGATAAAGAAAGGGGAAAATTAGTAATTGGATTACACATACCCAAAAATTGGAATTAGGCTAAACTTTGAGCCAAATTATGGAACCTAAACATGCTACTCATGACTGAGAAAATTAGAGTTAGATTTAAGAGATTTTAGATAACGCAAATTAGGAAAATTAAAGTCTTATGAGTGAGACCAATAGGATAAACGCATACGCACACATATCGAGACACGCGCGCGCGCGTGCTCACTTGCGCGCACACACTAGGATAAGTAGTTTAGCAGCTCCCCTCACCCCCTATTTACAATCTAAAACAGAAAAAAGAAAGGAGAGAGAGAGAGAGAGCGGAATATAGAGAGAGCCGAGTGATGGAGTTGGAAGGTGGAGGCAAGCAGGAGGAGAAGGGAGGTTGAAAATCCACATGCAATCATAGAATATAAATTAGGTGAGTTTCCTAAACCCTCTTCCATCTTCATTTCAGTTGATTTGTGATGTTCTTTTGGTTAAATTTGTTGCTGGAAGTTGGGTGTTTTTGGGAGGAAGTTGTTCTCACTTTGAAAGGTAGAGTTGAGCTCATGCATATCGGTTTTGAGGTTTGATTTTGAGGTTTTTGGTTCTGCAATTAACTCACAAAAAATAGAGCATGCATTCTGGGTTTGCAGGGTCAAAATTTCTGGAGTTTTAAGCTATGATTTGAGCTTGCATGCACTCTTTTTCTTCCTGATCTTTCATTACCGAAAATAGTGTGCACATGCATGTGTTTTCAAAGGTTAAAGCTTGAGTTTTTGAGTGATTTTGATTCGGTTTCTATTGGACTTTGGGTCCAGGTCCACCCTTAATGGGTTGAACTATTTGATTGAGAAACAAGTAGTCTTGTCAAATAAGAAACAAATAAGCATTAATTACGTATTTGTTAATTGAGAAATAAGTAATTGTATATCAGTAAATTAATCAAGAATTAATTTCCAGATTATTACTTAGAGGGCAAGTAGAAGTGTATATAACTTCCTAATTAGTAGTTTCTCTAGACCTCTATAAATAGGATGTGCCTCTCTTAGTTGAACCTCTCCCCTACCATTAAGCTATCTGGTAATCTCTCTTCTCTTCTACCATATTTTTTGTTCTGGTGATCTGCGGTACCAATCCTAATTAGGCTCTAGTAGTCTTAATTGTGTGAGAATTATTATGTTCTAGTTATGGAGCATTGGAGTTTTGACCCGGATTCAAACATGTCTTTTTCTTTTATTGGTATTAGAGACGGTTGATCTTGAGGCTGTGATTATTCTTTGTGAATAAGCATGTGATATAAATGATTTATATGTGCCATCGTGAAATTCTTATTACACTGTGCTTATAATAATAATAATAATAATAATAATTTTGGTATGACTTCTTTTTTTTAGCATATACACGTTTTTCATTATTAAAAAATAAGGGATTTATGACGTCCTTCTATCATTCTTTTTGAAATATATGTGAATACATAGTGGAGTGTTCTTTCCATTATAAGCTATGCCTTCATATATATGTGAGATTATATAATTCTTTTTTTCCCCCAATATGCATATGCTTAAGCACCTGAGAAGTTTACCTCTCCTTTTTCCTATGCTTAATTAAAGGTGTATGGTTCTTGATTCATCTCTCTTACCTGTTTTGAATATGTGCTCCTACCTTCAAGCATGTGATGGCGTTTCTATATGAATTTATACCTCTATGTGCATATAAAGATAGGTTCTTGAGTTTAAAATTTTTTTTGTGCAAAGACTCATTCTCCTCCTCCTCAATTATTCGATCTCATTAAAGTTTTTTTGAAACCTATATGGAATAAAAAATAAGAGACTTTAACCCTCAAAAGCTATAAGAGCTCTTAAAACATAAAGAAAACATATATAAATAACATTACGGAGTGCCATGACATCGCCATTTTTGAAACTGAGTGTTTTTGCCCAAAGTAAGGCCATGGGTGTGTAGAGCTCGAAGCGACAATTTCAATGACACTTAGAATGTGTCAAACGGAGTTCGAATGAGGGAGAAATGAAGGAACAAAGTTGGTGGGTCGCCTTGTCACCACCTTCACTTAACTCGCAATTTGTATTTGAAAAAGACATTTTTGGATCAAATAAAAGTCATAGATCCATAGTTTGTTCAGCGACGATTCCAACAACACCAAGAACGAAAAAAATGGAATCAAAATGAGGAAGATATGACCTTCTGAAGTTTGTGGGTCCTGATGAACTCCCAGATCTCCAACCAGATCAAGTTGACTCAGCTGGAGGTTGAAGACGATGACATGACAGTCAACTCGCCATACCATCTATCAACCAAACCACGTGGCAGCAATAAGAAAGTGCCATGTCATCGTTCTGTGCCACACCAACAGCTCCACGTCATTGGTTGTGGTTAAGGGTTGACCATTAACTAATCAACGGTCAATCACTGACTTTGACTATTCAATCGGTAACCGTTGTTTTTTTAAAAAATAAAATTTCCATAAATTAACAAGTGGCGTATGGGGCCTATAGGGGAAACTCTTTGCCATATGGCTGATACCATTGGAGAGAGGATGACGCGTGAAGTCATAGTTGCCGGTGTGGGTCATTGACCGATGGCAGCAAGGCGGTGCGTGTTGTACACGTGCCTTCACTGAGTGATTTTTTGATCTAGACACCTTCTAGGGGTGCATAGGCCCCCTGATTGAGATATTGTTTATTCCTAAGAATCTCTAAATTCGAGAGCTTCAATTTGATATATAATTTGCATTTGTTTGAAGCATGTTTGGATCAGATTTGAGTCAAAAAGGCATTTATATGCACTTGAGATTCCCAAAAAATTGTTCAAATTGAGTCTATATTGATTCTATTGTTTTTGGGATAATTTGGTTTACTTATTAAGAGTATTTCAGTTGCAACATAAAGTTAATGATCCTTTAAAGTGGGAAATTATATAAATGAGTTTTTGAATATGAGATCCAATCCAACCTTGACTCAAAATTCTTGAAGGTAAAACCTGAAAATTGTAGCATTTTGAAATTATTAAATAATAATAAGTCCTCCAATGCTTCTAACCATATTGAATAAAATGATTAAAGCAGCGACTTCTAAGTGAACCCTTTTTTTCACAAGTGTTGTGACAAAGGACAAGATAGATAGAGATGTAAGAATCATCTCAATAAATGGGAGGTATGTTGCAATACGTCCAAGCAAGTGGATGTAAGCATGGTTAAGAGGAGCTTGACATTATAACCAGATGCTGCATGAGTTCATATGGTCAGAAGAGCCTATGAGGGGGAGAACCTTGTTAAGAGACATTAATATGAGACAAACTTTTACAAATTTTGAATGTTCTTTCTTCATTGAATTTATGATTAAATTCTTTGCTTTTAGAATTGAATTAAACATATTCTCTTCTTTTCATGGACATTCATGTTGTTGTTTAAATGATATTATATTATTATCTTATTATTATAGCTACTTAAATTGAGTGAGAGTTTCTGGAACGTATCTAGAAATCCAAAGGGGAATGAGTTCAATAAAGGCCATAGTTAAAAGGATGATGAGCTAACTAGCATGAGTGGGATGAGAGTCAATATAGTTGTCTCCTGAACATGAAACTAGTGAACTTATTATCTAATTATCTAATGTCTTATTTGAACAAACAAATATGATTTGTATATCATAATTGTCTAAGTGATCAAATTATGACCAAGTCTATTTGATTGAGCTTATGAAGACAAGCTTAATAGAGATATCTATGGAGTTAGAAACTCTTAAATCTCTTGCATTTAGGAAGAATGAGATGTCAGGGACATCCTACCAACTAGTCTTCAGCATCTAGAGGCTGCAACAACCAAAGGATATAGAAAGCTTATGTTATCAAGTATAGAAAGAATAAGATTGCTTAAATTTATGACTATATAAGCAATATAACTCTATCCAAGATATATGGATAGTGTTGGAAGATGATGAAATTGAGGATCTTCTTCCATAAAGTTGAAACTAAGTTAAGTTTTAAGATGGTGTATAAGTCCTAACATGTCGTTTAGGCAACATTTAAGGCAAATTCATACTAAGAAGTTGAGACAAATAAGCCAAGTTCTTTCTAATAAAGAATAAGTGTATGTTGTAAAAAGACATCTCTTAGTGAGTAGGAGTAAGCTATGTCTCCCAGTGAGTGGGAGGAAGCTTCGTCTTCCAGTGAGTGGGAGTATGCAAATGCAAATACTAGTCATGATATGTATAAAGAGTAGGAAATGTGACCTTCGGTAATGTGCTTTGCCACATTGAACTTGAGCATGAAAGATTGAAGGATCTGAGATCCATCAGTCAAAAGAACTTAGCTAAAGAGTGGGAGGATTCATCCTCTAAGCCCAAGGGCTAGAAACCTATTAGGTAAACTTGATCTAGAGGAGGTAAATGGTTTCTAAAAAGATGAAAGTCTACATTGATATTTCTTTAAGGGTTGTAAAAGAAACAATCCATATAAATAGTGGATGTTTCACTGAAGCATATGGCTTAATGTTGTATACAAAGCAAGACAGAGAAAGAATTGAAGGTTTGGAACATGCACATTAACTCTGCATAGATAAACCACCCTGATTCACTTCATGCAATATGCAACTGACAAAAACACATCTTTATTATCTCTTTAGTTAAAGATCGATTGGATCATAACTCTCAAATCCTTTGTTGAATTTTGATGTTTCCTTTTGGAGATAACAATTCCATTTCTTGCACATGCACACATTGAACAAAAGAGATGATCAAACTAATAAAAGAGAATTTGCTAAACAACGTATACTAAAGGTTTAATACCCTTATGAATATTTGAGAAAGTCTAACTGACAAGAAAGACAAGGAAACATTTTGAGAAAATATCCTTTGTAATTAGCAAACTATGGCATTTGTGAAGCAATGAGCATGAGGGCAAAACACAAAGTTTGATGTTTCATTAACGTCATGGACGTTTACTCAAAATATAGTTATGTTTGCTTGATTTTGGGCAAGTGTGAAATTATTAATGGCTAAATCTAGTCAAGAATCAATTAAACTAAAAGATGAGACCTTTTAAACTAACAAGGGCTAAGAACACCCATTTAATTAGTTCAAGGTGCTCTATGTACATGAAAGCGATTGTTAAGCAACTTTCAATCTCCAGAACCCTTCAACATAATAGACTTTTTGAAATAGAGAAATAGATATCTCCTTGACATGGTTAAACAAACAATAGCATAAGTGAAACTATCAGTTATATGTTGGCACATAAAATTACAACTATTGTCCCTACACTTAACCAAATGCCCTCTAAGTCACAACGAAGCTTTATGAAATATGGATAGATCTTAAACCAGGCCTAAGCACCTTAAGACTATAAGGGTCAGCAGCTTATATCTATAATTCTTCCTACAAATATGGAAGATTGGGGCTACATTATACAAGGTATGTCTTTATTAGATGAACTGAGAATTTAAAATAATACGTCTTCATTAGTTAAAATAATGACGGCTCAATGATTGAGAGAACCAAGGGACACAACGTTCCTATAAAACAAATTTCCTAGCAAGAAATAAGCATTGATTATACTGAATTTCTTTAAGAGATTAACAGTGACAAGGAATAAACAAATGTTCCTAAGTTCACGGATTCGAGTGGAAGGGTTGAGACCTTGCTCATAATTAAAGAGGTAAGAGGTAAGTTAATAGATTGAATACCTCACCCATACATGGGAAGAGAATCCTATAAAATCTATCTTAGAGTAAATTGTCATTCAGCAAATGATGATAAGTGGATAGATTCCCTAATAGATTGAATGATCTCTTCATCATTTAAAAGGTGATGATGACTACCTATAAGTGTCTAAAAGACACTAGAAGAACCTGCTAAGAAGAATTGCAAAGTGTCATACAGGAGGATATGAATTCTTTTTAAAACTAGCCAAGCACATGTTCGGGTGATTTGTCACGTAGCCAATAGAATATAGACAATTGCCCATTGTGCATTTTAACTAAACAACTAATTTTGGTTATGGCAACAAGCATAGTCTTGAAATTATATCAAGATGATGTGAAGACTGCTTTCTAATTTGAGAAACTTGAAAATTAGATGATGAACTCTACATGAAGCAACTTGAGGGATTCATAGAAACAATAATCCAAGTAGTAGTATATGAGGTTTCACAAGGTAAAAGCCTCACCAACTTCGAGATAATCGAAGAACATTACATAAGTGCCAAACGGTCTTGAGATGATTCTTTGTGAAGTCATCCTTTGACAAATGACATATGTTTAGCTTAAACAAGTGTCAAAGGATTTAAAAGAATAAAGGATCAAAGTTATCCTTAAATTCTGAGTTGAAATATCATGAGTTGAACAAAACATATTTTGAATGACAAGATAAATGGAGACTACACAAGGAAGGTGTAACCTTTTGTTTTCACCTAAGACATGTACAAGTGTTATTCTTAGGCATCTTATTATGTTAAACTGCAAACCCATGAACACCCCTAAAGTTAAGGACACAACCCTAGAGAGGTTACACATCCTATAAGGAATCTGACACAGAAAAGGTGAATAGAATCACATAGTAAGAATATGGTTGGTAATAAAGATGTACACATTGGTGTATATAAGATCAAATGAATTTGGTTGGACTTGGAAACTATTTTTGGTCCAGCTGTGAAAAAGATTATGAGAGGAACTATGGATTAAGTTGTTAAGGCAACAACTCACGTTTGGAAGGATACTCCAATACAAGACCTAGGCAAATGATATGAAGTAAAGAAATATAAATTGTATTTCTGTTATCTATGGAATTAGAACATAGTGTGTTCTGCCATCATTCAAGGTGCCCTATGGTTAGAGAAGTTCTTATGAGTAACCAGGAATGAATGGTGGATAGAAGGATCCAAATGACAACATCTTGTTATGTGAGTCCTAAGTATCATAGCAAGGTGAAACATATATTTGATGTATCTCTATGAGAGATATGCTTTTAGAGAAAGAAAGCAAAAGTTCAATGACCTTTTGCTAACAAAATGTTAGTAGATCCCCTTACTAAGCCCGTGGCTTGATATTCATTGAGTTAGTAAAGCTCTTAGGGCACAAATAAAATATAAGGCCTTAAACTTCTTTTATATATAGATAAAAGAAATAGTATATATGTTATGAGTAAATACATGTAAGGTATATAATTTTATATGTCGTATAGGTTAGAAAAGATTAGTTCACTTATATGAACAACCATCTTCCCATGTTTTGCAGAGGCATGAGAAAGTAAGACGAGCAAATGATCACCATGAGATAATTAAGAAGAATCTTTGCATTTGAGTAGCCTCAGTTAAACTGAGATGAGATCTTTATGTATATATATATACAGAAAATGGATTGAAACATACATACAGACTATTGCCTGGCAAAGAGTGCTTTTCACAAGTGAGATTGTAAAAGAGATATTATGAAAAAGGCAGTTCTAGTTCAAATGCTGAGTACATTTTGAAACGGATATATGTACAGTAAAAGAGAAAGAAATCGATGTGCACTTCAAACCATTCACCATAGCATGCAATTCATACTGCATGTGCTTAAGAGTTAAAATGCAACATAGGACGTAGGTGAAAGATCCCTGGTTCACTACAGTGTAAGTCCTATAAAGGAAAAATCCTTCCACGATGCCCTTAAGACAAATCCTTCCATGAAAGCTTGGTTTGGGGATAGCTACTTTAGCTGAAGCTCTATGATCACACGCTATTTTGTCAAATGAGTGAAAACTAGGTAAGTGACCAAGTCAAGATGGATTGATGTTTAGTCAAAAAGGAAGATTTACTCTTAGATACATGAGATATGCTATGTCTATGGTCGACCTTTTACTAGTTGTATGTGTAGCTTGTAAATGCGGATACTATGTGCATCAAAAGCAATCTGAGTTAATCAACATACTAACTTGAGAGGGATTAGATATGCCGTGAGTGATGTGTATGGGAGAATCTACGTATCTAAGGCAACAAATAGATAGCTTACAGATATATAAAGGGTGTCTTTTGATGCTAATCTGATTTGAGGGATTTCTAATATCACAAGTGCCAAATTTTGAAGATGTTTTGCCCATATGGTCACGACAGATGCCAAGTATGAAACATGAAAGAGTAACATATGCACAATGGGAGGCTCATCAAGTGAGAATGGGAGATGTTGGACTTCGGGTCCAGGTCTGCCCTTGATGTGCTAGACTATTTAATTAGGAAACAAGTAGCCTTGTTAAAGAAATTGTTTTGGTGATCTGCTGTACCAACCGAATTAGGATTTAGTAGTATAATAATTGCATGAGTATTATTATGTTTGATTTATAGAGTATTGGAGGTTTGACCTGAATCCGAACGTGGATTTGCCCCGGTACACTAATCTCTTCTCTCTCCTTATTTTCCTACAATTTCTTTGAGGTTTAAAGATTTAAACATATGTTTTAAAAGATAAATCCAAGAAGAACTCATATTAGGAAGAGATATGTAGAGTTCGTAAGGTTTTATGCCAGATGGTCGATTCTGGAAAGTCTGTAAGGTAGTCAGATTCGAGCGAGGTTTTGACTGGCAAATGGTGTCCTATGTCTGTGAAATTTGATAAGAAAATAGTACACATCCTAAGCTTTAAAATGAGTCCTAGAACATGTTAATTGGATGTCTAAAACGATATGATTTTTCCAAGTTTGGATAAAAAACTGGGAAAATCCCGTTTTTCCAATTTTAGGTAGCGAGCAATTATATAAATTAGATGAGGTTATTGTCATAATATGTTATTATGGTTATTTTTCCTTTAAAATATACTTACATAGCTTTAAATTAAGTACTAGAAAACAGAGATTGGATGAGTATATTGTAAGTTATAAATTTTCAAAGTTTGGGTGGGAAAACTGGAATATCCTGTCTCACCAAAGGAGTAGCTAGAATGCATACTGGAATTGGGAAATTAGGTCCATGATTTAATACAAGATATTATTTTTTCTTTGTAGAGGATTGAAAGAGCTTTAAAGAGGAACTTGAACCACCTTATTTGGAGTTTCCTAGTTTAAGTTATGATTTTTCAAAGTTCCTTAAAAGATAAGAGGTAGATTTTCAATTAAATTCGAAAATAACACATTTGGATAAAATTGTAATTAGTGTGGTTTGAGAGTTTTGGGATAAGTTTGAAGGGTTTAACTTAATTGAATTGAATGGTTAACTATAAGGAAAAATAGACATTCAACATGTCTTAAGTAGATACAAAATAAAATAAATATAAAAGATTATATAATCAACTATTTCATATAAAAGAATAAGAGTTATGAGAGGGTCAAGAATAACATAATTTTAATTATGTTAATAAGATTAGAATGAGCAATGACCCATCTCTATATGGATTTCAAAATTTTAGGATTTAATATCTGCCCGAGCTTGAAGAGAAGGCAAATTGGTGAAGGTAAATTGCAGGAAAGGTCGACAGGTAGTAACTAGTAACTCTTTCTCTCATATATTATGTGATTGTTCGGTGTAACGCCCCAAATTTCAATTAAGGGCTAATGATAATTATTGAGGATAATTATTGAATTAAAGTGGAATAATTATGAGTTTTGGCAGTAATATTAATTAATATGCCATGTTTAGTGGAAATTGAAAGAATGAAATTGTTGAGCAATTAGTTAGTGATTAATAGAAAAATTAATTACTAGCTAAGAGGAAAATGAGAAGTATGATTAAATGGCTAAAGGAAGGATTAGAATGGCTAATTGGTGACTTATTTTGGGTGAACCAATGAAATGGTGACATGTGGCAAGATTGTGTGTGAGGAGAGAAAAGATGAGAAAGTCCAATGAGGGGAGTATTTTAATATTTCTCTCTCCTCCCTTCCCTCATTTTCGCTGGACATGGAGGGAGTAGTAGCATCATCATTTTTTTTCATCTCTCACACTCCATCTCT
The DNA here is from genome assembly GCA_963242795.1 of Inga leiocalycina. NCBI lineage: Eukaryota > Viridiplantae > Streptophyta > Magnoliopsida > Fabales > Fabaceae > Inga > Inga leiocalycina. The sequence continues at coordinate 20,401,311 of OY725324.1, forward strand.
CCTTCTCTCTCTCTCTCTCTCTCTCTCTCTCGCACTATTGGAGACCAAAGAAGGAAGAAGAAAAACTTGTGATTTGGGTAGGTAAATGATCTCTATTGCTCAAACTCACTTCATTAATGTTGATCCTTAGAGTGAGAGCTTCAATTTGATAGTTGTAATTTCTCCATTGGTGGTGATTTGAGAAATCACGAAAATCTGGTAGTTAGAGAATCAAGAAGTGTCTTTGGAAAAGTTGAAGAGGTGAGTGAAACAAGCCTTTCCATCTATGCTTCATGTCATTTGGTGAAGTTTGGAATTTTTGGTATTTATGGCCTTGAATTTGAAAATGAGTGTCATTGGGTATTTGGTATGCTTTTGACATGAAATTGGTATCTTGAGAGGTATTTTGGATAGATAGAATTGATTCGTGGTTAAATTGTAAAGTTTGGATTATTTTGAAATTTTGATATTTGTGTTGCCCAAAACCAAAGCATGATAATGGAGTAGGATTTTGGTAATTATGATTATTCCATTGAATTCCTTGGGTGTTTTTGTGTGGAAGTAGCTTTGGTTGAGGTTTTGGGTCTATTGGAAACTCTTGGGAAGCTTTTGGAAAGTGTTGTCGAGTTTTTTGTGTTTTCTGGTTTTTGATGCATATCACTCGAGTGATATGGGGCTTACTCGAGTACGGGATGAACATCACTCGAGTGAGGATGAGTTCACTCTAGTGCGATAGTGTAATTTCCTTTTCTGCTTCAGTTTTTGTGTTGTACTTCCGTGTGTAGAGGCAAGAGTGTTGCCTCACTTGCAAGTGTTGTAGGTTCTCACTCGAGTGAGCCTCCTCTCACTCGAGTGCGGGTGTATTTGACACTATGAACTATCGTCTCAGGTTGTCACTCGCGTCCAAGATTCAAGAGTGCGCTTTAACACTTGCGAGTGTTAAGCTGTCACTCGAGTGCTGGAGTGGAAATCAGTTTTTGTGCTTCCAAAAAGGGGATCTTTGGGATAGTTCTTCCAACCCTTTAGGAGTTTTGTTAAGGGTATTTAATGACTGTAAAAGAGTAATAATGATAACCAATTAAATATTAAGACGTAATTGAGAATTGGATAGAGAATAATACTTCGTCACTCATTATGAACTATAGGATACGACATTTACCCTAGTTGGGAGGGACTAGTGCCAGAGCGTGCACGGAAGGAAAGAACAGGTAGTGACTTTTCTCTCATGTTGTGTATGATGTCTGGTATGCATGATTTATCATTGTATGATTGTGAAATGTGAATGAAAATATGCCATGGTCCATTGCAGAGTAGGCACTTCAACGGGAGCCATTGTAGAGGGTTGATGTTTATCATACCTACCCTGCCCGTTGAACTGCCGTTGTAATAGACATGGATCTTTGAGAAATTTCTTTGTGAATCCGGCCAGTGTGGCTGTGTATTGTAAAATGCTTTATATGAATCCCAGTTGTGGTGAAATTTATTGTTGTGAACTGTGTTGTGGTGCAATACAGCGTGAGCACTTCAGCGTGAGCAAACATAAGGGTGACACGAGTCATACCTGCCTTTACCATTGTAACTGTCGTTGTAGTTGCTATGTATGGGTGATGATTGCTTTCATGCCTTATTATTATGCATATTATGAGTGATTTGTTACTACAGGGATTCTTTAGAATCTCACTCTCCCAAAACAACTTTTAGACAGGGTCGAAGGATCAAAAGAAAAGCGGGTGACAAAGAGCAGTTAGAGCTCCAGATAGGAGTTTCATTTTGGGAATATTTGGTTATCATAGTTGTAATTTTTGAATATATTCTTGGGGTATGAATGTATATATGTTGTGGTATAGTTGTTGTAATCCCCAAGAAAAAGGGAAAGAGATTATGGCATTTATGCCTGGTGTAAACCCTTTTATCAATTAATGGAACCCGAGTGTGTTGGGAATTTGTGCTGTACTCTGATATTTGTAAATGGAATCAACTTGAACAGGCCAATTGTGTATTGGTAATGTGAATATGAGACCTTTGTGAACAGGTTTTAGAAAAATTTTTATAGACCCTGATTTTGGGAAGTTCGATTTTGTTCAAGTCCTAAATCATCTAAGGTCTCTAATTTCTTTTAATTACTTGATTATAAACTTAATCTCGGCCTATGGTTGGAAGGGGTTTACATTTGGCATGTTTGTTTGTCCCATTGATTATATTCGTTTCATGAATATATGGGTTTGAATATTGGACTGTGTATCTTGAGGCTGTAAATCCCAATGTGCATTTTGCATGGGGTGTGTTCCTAGGGTGTAAGACCTGATATGCAATTTGTATGGTTATTGGATTGTGTGTCATGAGACTATAAGTCCCGATGTGCATTTTGCATAGGGTGTGTCCCTGGACTGTAAGACTTGATATGCAATATGCGTTGTATTAGATTGTGTGTCCTATGATTGTTGAGTATGATGATTGTGTTGCATAGTGATTGCTAAATGCTTGTTTGATGGTTTGTTTTGCATGCTTCGTGAACTTATATATATTATGATGGTTTGTTGTTACTATTGAGATTCTGAGGAATCTCACCCTTTACATTAACATGACATACAGTTAAGGCAAGCAGCTTGAAGGGCAAGGTAGTAGTTATTGCCAAGGTTCTAAAACCCGAACTGGTCACTGGACTGGTCGGGGTACTGGGTCAAGGGTCAGTGGGTCATACTAGAGCTAAACCGGGACTAAACCGGTGGGAAATTGAATATTTTAGGCTTATTAATATGAAATTATAAAAAAAATATTAAAAAATATTTTTTTTTAAAAAAAATTGGTGAATAGGTTCGGTCACCGAACAGAACCAGTTCATGGGCCAGTTCACCGATTCTCCGGTCTGGTCTAGGTTCCACAACAATGGTTATTGCAGATAACCAGAAGGGGGAGAAGCTGAAATAGTTTATTTTGTTGGTTATTTGTATAATATTTTTGTTTAGACATAGGACTTTTGGTAGCCTCATGTGGCTTCAAATTTTGTATATGCGCGTGCGCGCGCGCACACACACAAACATAGAAGATGTATATAAAGAAAATAGTACACATAGTAGTAGTATGAGCATGCATAGTAGAGGTAACAGTAGTATACTATGCTTAAATATCAAAACGGGGATGGGGCATTTGCATAATTCGAACCCACAAATTAAAAATGATAGATTAAAGATGAGAGCAGAGCAAAACTCTGATAAAACAAATTATAGTTAAAGGATTAATGAGTTAAAATGAAGAGTTTAAACAACTAATTCACTATTTTCAAAAGTTTTAAATTTTTCAGAAAAGCCCATTCATTTACAGGTTCATACCCTGTGTTTGGATTGAGTTTTCAATTATTTTCAAAAGTATTTTCTCCTCAAGACCAAACTTGACTTAGTGGTTCGAAATGCTTATATAATAACTCATCTGACTAGTAGGAAAATAAGATGTCACAGCTGCAGCTTACCTATTATCACAAAATTTGAATATTTTCATCTCCATACACACACACATGTATCAATGGTTCAGCTCATTGATTTTCAACTAACCTTGCAAATTAGCAAGCAATACCAATCAAATTAAGGTTTTAACAAGTTTGTTTGATGTTATAAAATGTTCTCATGCACATTTAAGTGAAAGTTATTAAAATGACAAGTAAATGGCAAATTCATTCATGGTATTGACAAGTCCATTTGTTGTTATAAAAATATTCCCTCGAACATCTTCAAGACCTCACAGATTAACAAGCAAAATTATAACATGTTGGAGGTGCTAGTAATAAGGATAAAGGGAGTATGTGGTTTATTTAATTAAAGAATTTAGAGTTTTAACCATTGATAATTCATGGGGGAGGCAAATTTTGGTTTCATTCTATTTTCATTTTCCTTAATAACTTAAATAGAACCAAGCCAAAAATGTCGAACAATATCCTCCCACACAAAATGCCAAAATTGGGAAGGAGATTGGAAGAAAGTGATTAAGATTAAAACAGCCAAAAACAGCCTTAATTTTAATTAAATAACTTGTCTTCATTATGTCGTGTTCCAAACTTCAAGAGTTTTAGAAATAAAATTCTTCCGCGCTTTGATCATTAAATTTAAACTGATAGTGATACTCCCAATCTAAAGCAAAAGAGACAAAGCTTCACCTTCTCGTTAATATCCCCACCTACTATATATATATATGCATGTGTTTGGAATAGTTTATTTTTAGGAAATAAGCATTTATTACGTAAACCGAGATAAAATCATCTCACATACTTACCTCGTATACCGTAAATCACGAATTATAAGCACTTATAAATAAAAAATAAGTTATTCCAAATAAGACATATATAAAGACAAAAACGCATTGTGTTTTAACAAGCGTATAGTGCGTGAGAAGTTAACCCTTTTTTTGTTTTTTCATCTTAGGTTAAGATGCAATTTTACTAATAAACTTTTCACGCATGCACATTTAATACCATAAAATTCGTTTAGTATAAAGTTGCTAATAAACTTTTCCAAAGGAAGTAAGAATATTAATTTTATTATTTTTTTGGCTTTTAGCCCATGCAAATGCGATGTACGACCCATTTGTTAAAATTTTTAAGGTTCCATTAAATAATAAAAATTCTTGGCAAAAAATTAAATACTAAAAATACATTTTCTTTTTGTGTCTTTTATTTTTGTCTGAAAATTTTTAAATTAAATTTCTAATACCAACTAATATTGTGATATTCCATCAGCATCTTGGTTAACTCTTTTTTTTTTTTTTTTTGGGAATGAAAATCGGAATCACATTAATGAAACATGAAAGAACAAATACAAATATAAACAAAAAAACAAACCTCAACCTACTATCCTTCATCAAATACCAGTTCTTGGTACGAAAGTGGTGAGTGGTCAAGGATACAAAAATTCTCTTCGATATTATGGGCAGACTTAGCTAAATGATAAGCTAATCTATTTTGTTTCCTAAGAATATGACTGACTAACACTTACCAACTCTTAGATATCCACAACCTGATATCGTTTATAATATCTTAGTTAACTTATTATTATTATTATTATTATTATTTGGAATTGGTTATTTAATAATAAAAATGCTTGGTAATACTCCTTCTAGTTCTATTTATAAGTAATTTTTTCTCTCACGGGCCCAATCCCTTTTATAAACAATTTTTACTTTGTTTCTGAAAATGAAAGCTTTTTTCTTCTTCTTATTTTACCCTTATTAAATACATATATTTATAATTAATTATTATACATACCAAGAGTCATCTCTCATACTTTTTATTCATTCTCTATCCTATACTTTTTTCATAAATAGGGACATATATAAAAAAAATATAATATTTTTAATATATTTATTACTTTTAACTACTATGAAGAAAATTACTTACAGATAAAACGATAATTCTTTTAACGGAGTATGTAACCAGTAACCGACACTGGGCAAGAAAAAAAAGAACAAAAGCCCGTAGCCGACGAGGTATGTTCTTATTAGCTTTTGGAGAATAGATTCTGGAGAGAATAGCTTTTGGAGAATAGATTATAGGAAAATAGATTATGGGAAAAAGTGATTTTGATAAAATGAGAGTGTTTGGATGATTTTATTAGAATAGTTTTTTTCATGGTCAAATGACTAAAAAAGACATTAACTTTTATGATAATTACATATAAAGGATAAGATTATATTTTAAGTATTATTTCACATTAAATTGCATAATAAATATAAAAAATGAAATAAATTTGTCAAAAAATTTTAAAATCATAACATTTATCAATTATGTAATATAAAAAAATAGATGCAAAATTTTTAAATTTATAACATTAGTCAATTATGTAGTAAATTACAAAATTAGATCAAACATACATACTAAAGGCGTACACTATATTAATTTTCATCTACTTGCATAACCCGGGTTATTTTTTACCAAACCCACTGTATTATTCTTCATTAAATTCTTGTGAATGTTTTTTATTTTTGTAAGTGTGTTCATGTCTTTAATTTCTGTTCTGTTTTTTTTTTACCACTCCTGCCTAGTCTCTCAAGATATATATATATATATATATATATTAAAAAATTGTTAAAATAAGAAATTAAGGAAGCTAATTAAATTATTTTAGAGTATTTATATTTTTATTATTTTCTCTAAACTAATTAGTTTGACTAATAAACTAATATATAATTTAAAAGAATATAACATATGATATGATTAAATAATTTATTTAATTTTTTTAAACTCTAAAAAAATAAACTTTATCTTATATTTAAAAGAGAAAGAAGTAGTAATTAATTGAATGAACAGTGGAAAAAGCCTTGTTCTATGGCTTTAGGCTGAGGAATTGATCCCCCCTTGCCAAGGTGTCACAGTTATCACCAAAAAACAAAAAGGTCAAGTCGCAGTCTATATGTTTGACAAAAGGACAAAGGTGGCAGCCTACAAAAGGAAATAGGGGAAAATCAGATAGCAAATAGCTTATGTTTGAAACCATGGTTTTAGGTTGAAACCATGGTTTAAAAAAAAACGGGATTGTGAATTTATTAGAGTGTTCGGTCACCTCTTTTACAAAACCAAGGTTTTGGTCAAATAATCGATTCTGTATATCCATCCGAACACACACGCAATCACACAAGATCCGCACTTCTTCCTCCAAAAAGCCTCATAAATCTCTCTCTCTCTCTTCTCTGATATGATATTTAGCATACACTAAATTTTTCGTCTCTTTCCCCAGTCCAGCAAACCACAGGTAACTTTTCTCTCGATCTTTTTGGTTTGATTGATGATTATGCTACTTGCACAGTCTTCCTGTTCTTGTTCTTCTTAACAGTCCAATATCTTTGAAACCGATACGGAAGGAAGATTCCATGGGTGGTAAGTTGACTAAGCCTATGAGGCAGCAGCCTTCCATGGGTCAGGTGAATAAGCCGATGAGCCAGCAGGGTAACTATTAATCCTTTCATTTTCTTTCTTTTTTTCTTTTTCCACCAATCCTTTCACTTTCAGTGGGTAGATAATTTGTATGCCATACTCAATATAAAAGATGTGTATTGAAAAGAAATCAAAGAGGGACATTCTGATCACCGCAAAAGAAATTGATCCCCAAAAAGAAGAAAAAGAAATAACCTTTGTTTGCACTTGAATTTTTTTTTAATTTGCAGAATTGATCCCCAAAATGCAGGATTTGGCTAATTAAAAAGGGCTAAAATTTTGATTTTTCTCTTAGAGACAAAATGCTGTGTGAATGTTCTTTCAATGAACTGCGAAATTGCTTCTCCACAAGAGCTCGGTGGGGGAAGAAAGAAAAATTTAAGAAAAGGAAATAAAAAAAAATTGACATTATTATTTTTTAGGGTATGAGGCCCAATGAATATTATGTTGTACAGATCCTTTTATGTGTCCTTGTAATTTAAAATGCAGGCAATAAATATGAAGTGTTCTTGAGTTATAATAGAGGTGAAGACACTAAAAAGTCTTTCCCTTCACGTCTCTGTTCAGCTCTAAGGCAAGCTGAAATTTCTGTTCATAAAGATGATGTCTCGAATGAACTATTGCGAAGCATTATTGAAGGTTCTAAAATTTCAGTCATCATCTTCTCTGAACATTATGCTAGTTCCAAAAGTTGCCTTGAGGAACTCACAAAAATCATGGAGTTTCGCAGAGCATATGATCAGGTAGTTCTTCCCATATTCTATGGTGTGGATCGGTCTAATGTTCGTAATCAAGAATCTGGTTTTGGACGATCATTTCAATATCTTTTACAAAGAATGTTACCTGCTGAAGATGAAATCTCAAGGTGGAGGAGAGCTCTTAGTGAAGCTGGAGGCAATTTTGGGTTTGTCGTGCCTTATTTGGAGTCCAAGTAATTTATTTTTCTTTTTGTTTTCCGTTTTTTTATTTTGCTAATATTGTGTGTGAATGTGTGTGGGTTTGTGAGAGAGTACAATTTCTTGTTGCAACCTATAACAATTAGTTATTAAGATACGTGATATGTTGACTCATATAATTTGTGTTGGGTGGACTATTCGCTCGCTAGGAACTAAATGTTTGCTCGCTAGGAACTAAATGTTTTATAGTTAAATAGTAGTAGTAGTAATAATAATAATACTTGCTGCTATTATTATTATTATTATTATTATTATTATTATTATTATTATTATTATTATTATTATTATTATTATTATATAAAGTGTGTTTCTTAAGGCTATAGTTACATAAAATTGTTTTTTATAAATGTTTTTAAGTCAAAACTTATATAGCAATCAACTAAGCACATAGGCTATATTTACAATGTGACTTATTTATTATGTGCTTGTCATCACTGAAAGTCTTAACAGGTAATTAACAACTTAGGATCGCATAAAGGACTCGCATATTTCCCTTTTAATCATGCTATGCAATAAAAGCTTAGTTTATGTAAGACGGTTAATTAACATGGGTCTTTGATGTTGAGAATTGACTTATATCATTTTAATTCTAAAGGTGCAGTGAAGATTACCAAAAAAAAAACAGAATAAACGCTATTGTGTTTAATTTCTTGATGGAAAAAATGTGTTTCTCTTGATACCATGATTCTGCTTTATTTGTAGTGATGCTTAATTAATCAATTCTTCCGTTTCTGCTATTCTTTCATTATAATTCACAGCAATGAAAGGCCTATTCAGAATATTGTCAAGCTTGTTTGTCGTATATTACACTGGAAAGCCCAGGTAGACACAGATGGCCTAGTTGGAGTGAGTTCTCAAGTGGAAGAAGTGATTACAATGCTTAAAGAGCATCAATCAAAAGATTTTCTCTCCATAGGGATATGGGGAATGGGGGGTATTGGCAAATCAACCCCTTTTTTTTTTTGAAGTACAAAGGCAAGCTATGCTTGAGGTTTATAAAGAGATGCTAGGAAATATGCATCACATATTGGCCCGGTAATATACCCCCACACTCTAGCGTAAAAAGTACGTCGCATTCTACTGGCGAAGTGTCGAACATCAAGAACTCCTGAGTACTCAACTGAGCCCGTCTCGCTAGGTGATCAGCACATCTGACATTCTCTCTATAAGCGTGCAAGATCTCCAGGTCCCAGTCCATGAGGATAAGTGATCTAGTCTCTAAGATGACATCATGTAATGGGTGAGCAGTCCCACAGTCAATCGATAGCAGATGAATAGCCTGAAGGGAATCTGAATACAACTTGATCCTGGTAAGTCCCATCTGCTTGCATAATTGAAGTCCACTACGTATTGCATGGATTTCCGCAGCAGTTGAGGTATTTTGTCCCAACTTCTGTTGAAATCCACACATCCAGGTGCCCTGATGATCTCGAATGACACCTCCACAAGCTGCGTGCCCTCTGTTGTCCTTCGAACCATCCACATCAACACGTACATATCCCTGGTCTGGCGGCCTCTAGTGGTCCTCCTCCCTTACTGGCATCTGGAATATTTGATGCCGGAAATGCCCGTTCTCCACTCCTTCAAGTAGGTGAAACATACACTTTTGAACAATCTTCTTCTCATCATCCACTGTCCCCTCGAATGCTTTGCTGCAGCGGTTCTTCCACAGAAGCCAACAAATAGTGCTAAACACTCGTTGCCATGTCCATCTAGCCGGCAAATCAACCCTTGCCAAGCTCATTTTTGACCTCATTCATTACGAATTCGATTGTCCATGTTTTCTTTCAAATGTCAGGGAAACTAGGAAATCGAAAGGCAAAGTTGATTTACAAATGAAACTTGTAGATGCGTCTGAAGCCGCAGATGTCCAAGAAAAAGCTTCCCATACTAAGGCACTTATTGTGGTTGATGATGTGAATGGCTTGGGTCAACTATACGATTTATGTGGAAACCGTTATGGTAAAGGGAGTAGAATAATAATTACAACTAGAGACTTACATCTGCTTAAGGCCTTTAAAGTGGACCTGGTATATAGCATGAAACTTTTGAGCGATCATGAGTCTCTTCAACTTTTTAGTAAACAAGCATTTAAACAAGCAAGTCCTGAAGGAGACTTCATCCAACTTAGCAAAACAATAGTTGCTTATGCTGAGGGACTGCCACTAGCTCTTAAAGTCCATGGCTCTTTTTTGGCTGCGAAGTCACTTGAAGGATGGGAGTCAGCATTGATGAAACTAAGCACACTTCTCTTTCCTCAAATATACAACACACTAAAGCTTAGCTTTGACTCTTTAGATGATAAGAAAAAAGAAATATTTCTAAATATAGTTTTACTTTATATTGGGGAGGACACGAATGATGTGATCCAAACTTTGGATGGTCATGGATGTAATGCTAGCTTTGGGATAAGAGCACTAGTAGACCGAAGCCTTGTGACCATTGACAAGAACAACAAGCTTGGAATGCATAATCTATTGCAGCTCATGGGAAGACGAATAATACGTGAAAGTTCACAAAATGAGCTTCTGAATCGAGGTAGGTTATGGTTTTGTGATGATGCATGCATATATGTGCTTCATGTATTATATATCAAACATGCATGTAGCAATGATAATTAATACTATCATTCATAATATCTCTGATATTTTATAATATTCATTTGTTAGAATAATGTTTATATCATATTAATTTAATAGAAATTTACTTTATTGATACTTTATACTTTTGAAATATAACATGCAGGTCATAGGTATGAGGTGTTCTTGAGTTTTAGAGGTGAAGACACTAGAGCAAATTTTACTTCACATCTCTATTTAGCTCTATGTAATGCTGGCATTATTGTTTTCAAAGATGATGTTGAGCTTCCTAGAGGAAAATATATCAAAATGGAACTACTGAAAGCAATGGGAAATTCAAAAATTGCAATCATCATCTTCTCTAGGGAATATGCTGGATCTAAATGGTGTTTGGAGGAATTGTCAATATTCATGGAGATTCATAAATCAAATGATCGGGTGGTTCTACTCGTGTTTTATGATGTAGATCCATCAGAAGTTCGCCATCAAACTTCTAGTTTTGGAGAAGCATTTAAAGATCTTATACAAAAAATTTCACCATCAGAAGTTCAAATTTCCAACTGGAAGATAGCCCTTGCTAAGGCTGGGGGCATTGCAGGGATTGTTGTGTGGGGTTCCGGGTGATTTCTTACTCTTTATTTGCTTTTGTTATAGACACCTGATTTGTGTTTATATGTATCTATGTATATGTATATTATTTGGAATACTTAGAATATCTCTCGCCATATTATTTTGAAAACGACGCACTGTTGCTTGTTTCCTACTATGCACAGTTTTGAAAGTTGCATGTTATGAAATTCTCAAGTCTAATATATAGTTTCCATGAATATATTATCAAACATAAAAGTAATTTTTCTTATGAAGAGATGTAATTGTCCAAAAGTCCATTAACAACTGAGGAGTATGCAACCACAGGTGTTAATGCAGGAAATGATAACAGGTTTATGCTCCTCAGTTGTTATTGGGACTTTTTGATAATTAAGTCTCTTGGGACTTTTTGATAATTAAGTCTCTTCTTTGGTACTTTATTGCAATTCTCCATATTCGTTTTTCAGTTAAATAATGATCTTTTTAAAATATATTTTCTCGTTATCGCTGCCATATAAGCTTGGTCCTTTCTCTTTGATCTATAGTTTATTCATGATATCTCCTCTCCAGACCCCTGTAGCTTTCAAAATGTAAGCTATTGTTGAGAATGTTCATATATATAATTCTTATTTCCTATTATGCTTATATGATTCACAGAGACGAGGGTGAAAATGTGAAAGCGGTTGTCGAGAATGTTTGTGATATACTAGACAAGAAAGACTTATTTGTTGCAGAGCACCTAGTTGGTGTGGATGATCGCATGCAAGAAGTGATCACAATGCTCCAAAACTGTCAATCCAAAGATGTTCTCATGGTAGGGATATGGGGAATGGGGGGTGTAGGCAAAACAACTATTGCCAAAGCCATTTATAATGAAATTGGTCGCACTTTTGAAAGTAGAAGTTACCTTCCAAAGATTAGAGAAGTTTGGGATAAAGAAAAGGACCAAGTGAGCTTACAAAACCAACTTTTTTCTGAAATATGTAAGACTACAAAAATGAAGATAAGTAGCATTGAATCAGGAAAAATCACATTGAGTGATAGACTTCACCACAAAAAGGCATTGGTTGTACTTGATGATGTGGACGAGTCAGCCCAATTGAATGCTTTAGCTAGAAGTCGTGATTGGTTTAAACCGGGAAGTATAATAATAATCACAACTAGAAATCAACATATACTCTATGAAATGGACTATGCTTTATATGCAATGAAGAATTTGGATGAAGGGGAATCTATTGAGCTTTTTAGTTGGCATGTATTTAAGCAACAAAATCCTCAAAAAGATTTCATTGAACTTTCAAGAGATATAGTTGCATACTCTGGGGGGCTTCCATTAGCTCTTTAAGTCCTTGGCTCCTATTTATTTGGTAGAGAAGTACAGGAATGGAAGTGTGTATTGGAGAAACTTAAAAAAATCCCCAATGACAGGATACAAAAGAAGCTAAAAATAAGTTTTGATGGTTTAGATGATTTGGATAAAGAAATATTCCTTGATATATCTTGCTTCTTTATTGGGATGGACAAAAATGATGTGTCGCATATATTAAATGGTTGTGGTTTTTTTGCTGACATTGGAATCAAAACCCTTGTGGAACGAAGCCTTGTAACCATTGATGAGCAAAACATGCTTAGTGTGCATGATTTGCTATGTGACATGGGAAGAGAAATAATTCGTGAACAATCTCAAGAAGAGCTTGGGAAGAGAAGTAGGTTGTGGCATCATGAGGATGCACGTGCAGTATTATTAGAACACATGGTAGGTACTTTTATATCTAATATTTAGTTTCTTGTTAACATGTATTGCAGGAAGTGCAAACGAGTATCAATTAATTGGTCATATAAACCATTTGGTTTCGTTTCTTATTATATGCATTTTAAAATTCATTATGTACCCACATGCTTTATAAGCTTGACCATGACATATATGTTTCTCTATTGCTTTTTAACAAATAGATAAAACAAGTGCACCCTTCGATCCATTTCAATAGGCTTTTATTTTTTCAGGGAACAGAGGCTATTGAAGGAATGTCTTTGAAGTTGTCACAAAATGAAAAACAGCATTTTCAGATAGAAGCATTCAAGATGATGAAGAGACTCAGGTTACTTCATCTTGAAGATGTACAACTTAAAGGAGACTACGAATACATCAGTAGTGATCTTAGATGGCTTTGCTGGCATGGCTTTCCCTTAAAATACATTCCTAGCAATTTTTATCAACAGAAATTAGTTGCTATTGACTTAAAATACAGCAGCCTCATACAAGTGTGGAAGGAACCCCTGGTATGTAAATTAATACTTAGTTTGTTGGCTTTTTGAACAAAAACTTGGAAAAAGTTGGAAAAAAAAAAATCCAAACTAGATAGATCTTTATTTTAGATTTTTTTCCCATAGCTTCTAATTTGCAACATCATATGAAATTATGTGTTACCTTTCTTAGATTGTACATTATTCAACATTATTAATAACTAATAAAAAATATAATATAAAAATGGGATGATTAAGTGTAATATAAAAATATTAAACATTTTTAAAAAATATACAAAAATTAATAAAACAATTGTTTTAGATATTATTTACTTGTTTTTAAAAGTTTTCTTCTCAAATATGTTGCCACAAAAATCCCCTTATAAAATTATGCACAATACATTTTATAGAATAAAAAACAGAACGCAACTCGTATGAGAAAAAATATAAAAATGAATGTAAGGAAAAAGACAGTGAAACGTATTGTAGGGGGCAGATTCGGACAACACATCGTCTCCCCAAATCTCTCCACTTGGAAGAGGGTTTGGGAGGAAAATGGGTGTGGGACCTACCCCCCCCCCCCCCCCCCCCCCCCAAAAAAAACATTTTCTCTCATATTCAAGTCCTCTCTCATTTTCTCTCCATCTAATTATATCATTAGAGTTTTCAGTTTAGATGAAAAATTTTACATATAATTGTTTCCATGTATTTTATTATTTATTTATTTTCAAGATGTTCATCTAATTCCCTTTTGAAATTAAATGTTTTCATTGTAGTTATTGGAGATGTTGAAACTGAAAGTCCTCAATCTCAGCCACTCTGCATACTTAGAGCAAACTCCTGATTTTTCAAAGCTACCAAATCTTGAAAAGTTGATTCTCAAAGGTTGTCGAAGTTTGTCCACAGTACATCATTCTATTGGTGATCTTCATAAGCTTCTTCTTCTAGATTTGCAAGATTGTATTGGCCTTCGTAGTCTCCCAAAAAGCATTTATAGATTAAAATGCTTAAAAACTCTCATTCTTTCTGGATGTATGAATATTGAAGAGCTTGAGGAGGATATAGAGCAAATGGAATCTTTGATAACTCTACTTGCTCCTACAATAAAACAAGTGCCCTTGTCTTTAGTGAGATTAAAAAGCATTGTGTATGTATCAGTTTATGGTCTTGAAGGATTATCGAATCATGTGATTCCTTCCCTCTTTTGGTCTTGGATGTCCCCAAAAAATAATCCACTACCTCTTATTCCAACACGTGCGGGCATGCCATCATCAATTTTGTGGAATATGCTAAACAGTATCTGTGGTTGTCCTTCAACAATCCCTAGTAGCAAACCAGAGCAACGAAGACTTTTGTTGGAAGATGGATTGGAGATTCCTGATTCATTGTATCCCACATATTGTGTGGACATCCTGATGCATGAAAATTTCTTGAGCCTTCTTTTAATTCATATTGGAAAGAATGCCCAAGTCTTTCGTACACTCTCTGAGAGGGTCTCCCAGGTTCTCTCTCTCTCTGTAATTGAATTCTTTTCTTTTATTTTTGCTAAAGATTTCTGCATACATATTATATTGTTAAATAAGAGGTTTTGTCTGTTATTGTGCAGGGATTGAATCTCACAAATTATAGTGATGATTTTAGTCTTCCAGGTGACAATTACCCCTATTGGCTCACATTCAAGGCTGAAGGAGTTTCTATAACATTTAAAGTGCCTCCTATTAATGGTCATGATCATTTAAAAGGGATGACTATTTGCTGCGTATATATCCCTTCTGGTGATTTGGACGACAAAGCATGTGAATCTTGTATAATTTGCTTAATGATCATAAATTATACAAAGGCAACCACTTTGGTCTACATGAAAGACGAACTAAATTCCTTGGAAGATTCAGAGAAGAAGGAAATAATATCAAATCTAGAACCTGGTGACCAATTGGAGTTGAGAGCAATTTTTGAAAATGGGTTTACTGTGAAGAAAACAGCTGTCTACTTGATATATAATGAGTCATTTGATGAATAGATGGAGCTTTCAGCATCTGAAGTTACAAATTTAACTAGCACCAAACACAAATATGATGAAGAGGAGGTAGATCAATCTATCAAACCTAAAAAGGTGATGAAGATTTGAAATTTGGAAACTTTCTTCCATTTTTTTGCTGCAACACTCACTTTAAATTTTTCTTTTTGTTGGCCACAACACATTCTATGAAGTCTAATATATTTCATTTTAGAATATAAAACTGATATATATATGCATTGTTCTACATAAATGATTTTATTGCCCCATTTGTAGTGGCTCTCTTTTGAATGTGGTGGAGTGATATCCCTCTTTCTTCTTCCGTTCATTTTATGTTAAAAAAAAACAAAAATAAAATTGTATCGAAACATAAAAATAACTAAATACAGCAAGAAATGCTATACTAAATTGAGAGGTAAAAGCCTTAGAATTATTATTCATTTTTTGGTACATATACTTGATATGAAATGAAATCAATGTAGAAAAATAATGATTGATATCGTTCAGCTTTTGCAAAGAATAAGGACCCTACAATGTAGAAAAACCTTGGGGACTTGTAGCCAAAAAGTAGGCTCATGTTGGTTATGATATTAGAAATGGAGAAAGTACCTGTTTTGGATGGAGGAGGGCCACTGGACACTCACTGCATGAAGAATGAGCGCAGTTGGGGAAAAACAGATGACTGTAGAGCACATTCCTATTTTCAATCCCAATCATTCAAAATCAAAATTCATGTCTGCGTATCAAACAGGGCCTAAGCATATAGCATGCATTTAATGGAATTTAATTTTTGGACGAAGATGTGACGAAAGTGGACAGCATTTTGGTAAAATAATGAAAGATTATGTGAACAAGACAAAGTTCATCAATCTGCAACTGTTGCTGCCAAAGAAGAATTTTACCGATCCTCTATTTTTCTTTTGGGTCTCCTTTCAGTTTATAATTGTTTTTTAAAAAAGTATAATTGTTTTTTGTTGAGTCATTATTGGCCGTCTTTTTGGAACATTTATTTTATGGTGGCCGGTGTGAGGCTCCAATTATGAGTTGACTTTTTAAAAAAATGAAGGAAAGACAATTTTAATTCGGTCAATTAATACTATATAGTAATTTCAAAATTTATTAGGACTGATTTTAGATTAAGCTTCTTTCAGTGTGATTTTACTGGAATTTTCCCTCTAATTGTTTTTAAAAAGGTCAAAAAGACACACATAAAACAATTTTTTGGCCCACGGGGGCGCAGCTCGATGGTTGAAAGGGAAGCCACGGTGCCTTCCCACCATTTGCCCAAAGGTGGCCGGGTTCGAACCCGTGGGAAGTCCCTTAATCCCGGGGGCGACTCCGGATTAGTCTGCATCCAATTGGGTGTTGGACACCGGGGGTTTTACGCAAATAAAAAACAATTCTTTGATTGAGTTTTTCATTCTCATGAAAGTCAAGAAAAAATAAACTCCAAAAAAAATTAAGATTTGGATTTGCCAATTAATCGAAAAGTATTAACTATCGATTTAATATCTAGTATTGAAATATGGATTTTTATTTAGTTTTTTTATAAAATAATCATTTTTCAACTTTCCATACCATTATACATCAGTCTAATCGTTAATGTTCAACTTTGAAATGAATATAGCTACTTGAAAGAAAACACAAGCTACATTACATTCATCCATGCGTCAAGGTACATTTTTATCCCGGAAAATGCCAAAAAAATATCTTAATTTTTTCTTGGATCTTTTTTTTTTTTGGAGCAATGTCACTCTAAAAGTTTTTAAATTGTAACAATTTTACCTCAGTCGTTATCTAGGTTAAGTTTGACTATTAAATGACCATATGTGCTAAGTTGACGTTCCACATGACATCCATGTCATTTTTATTTTGGGTTTAGGTGCAAAGTTACTTTGAAAGTTTTCACTGAAGAGATATGTTGTTCTCGAAGTTTCCAATTCGTAGCAGTTTCACCTCGGCTATTATTCAAATTAAGTTTATCAATTAGTTGGCTAAATATGCTTTTGTGTCAATTCCATGTGTCATCCATGTCATTTTTTTTTTCAAGTTAGATTCATAAATGAGGGGAAAAAAAGATGTGCCCCATTTGAATGATTGGAGAAAATTAAAGAAGTGAAAGTATCTTGTGAGTCAATACCCATTTCCATTTTGATATTCACAGAGTAATAGAAACCAAGTTCCATAGGCATATAGAAAAGTACATATATACTAATAAAAGTATTTGTTTACAGTCTAAAGTCAAGATACAAAAGGCGACAATATTTACAACATAAGCTATCTATAACCACGAACTTTAACTTCGCCTTGAGACACGTGTCAGTCACTTTCCTTTATCTACGTCCTTGCCTTTTGATCCATTGGCACCCGCTGAGATGTTTGTTTTAGGAAAACGGGTGAGATTCCAATAAATCCCAGTAGAAACATGCTATCGTTCCTAGAAAATGTGAAAAGTAAATATGATATGCGCCAAGTATGAACCAATTAATGAACAATATAAACACATCATTGTCATGTATACATGAGTAGAGCCCAGCCCGACAATCTACATCGGTTGGACTTCTGCCAACTCCTAGTGTAAGTGCACCTCTGGCACTAACTGCCCATTTCTAGGCAAATCATGTTGATTAATATAGCGCATTTACAAACGTTGGCATCCACACAATCACATAACTATGACATAATATATAAAGGATAATGTTCCTACCTTGAAGTTCTATTGACCCCTTTTTGTGTGCTTCGTGAAACGTCTCAACTTTCGTCTCCCGATTCGGTCCTAAAATATTAAATGTACAAGAAATAGGTCATAACATATCCAAGTATCATTGTAGACACTTCCATAGTGTTTCTTGTGGTTATATTAGCTTATGGTGAAAATTTACTAAAATGCCCTTGGGACCCCGACCCACCCCCACCATACTCGGTCCGCCTGTACTTTTTCTGAAATTCTATTGTGGGCTATTCTGACATATTTTCACCTAATGAATCTATTTCCAGATTCGGAATTATCAAATTCACTTCTAAATTACAAAAATACCCTTGACAAACCCCACTTTAAGGGTTTCAGGGGCGTTTTCGTAATTATGCTTTTTTGGCCTTTTTCGAAAAAGTGACCAACTGTAACCCCACATAATTTTCACTCCTCAACAAAATAGAATCATCAAATCATTGAAAATCCAACTCCTAGCCTCCTAATTAGAGCTGGCTGAAACTTATAGGAACTCCTGGGAAAATTGAGGTTTTTGAAATCTGACTCCACAAACATGTCCCTTTCTACTCCTAATCACTTTATTAACTATTTAATTTCATTATAACTACCATTTAGCTCAATTTTGGCAGCATAACTCTTAGGCCAACTCCTTTACCAAATCTGAAATCAAAGCAAATCAAT
The DNA here is from genome assembly GCA_963242795.1 of Inga leiocalycina. Classification (NCBI taxonomy): domain Eukaryota; kingdom Viridiplantae; phylum Streptophyta; class Magnoliopsida; order Fabales; family Fabaceae; genus Inga; species Inga leiocalycina. Next base: position 20,419,981 of record OY725324.1, read on the forward strand.
TAGAATTTCACCGATTAAACTACTCACAATAATCAGAACAATCAAATATTGAAGTTTCGAAGGTTACCTTAAGCTCTCTCTTGCTCTCCCTTGATATGGCTGAACCCTAGCCTTCTCCACACTGAAATTCGAGCTTCCAACACCTTGAATAACATAAAAGAGGAGCTTAGGAGAAGAGTTATACGTGTTAGGTACGAATTTACTGAAGGAATCCACCTACCTTATGAGATTCTGAACCATTGTTAGGATTAACATGGACCCTGCGAATAGCCTCAAGTACATGGACAAGTAGATATCTGTAGAAGCCATTCACCACTTGCATATATATTTGTATTTGTTCTAGCTGTAGTCCATATAACCTATAATGTTCTGTGATTTTTGATTGCTTTTTTAGAAGATTGGGAGTGAGTATCTTTACACTTTATTATAATATATTCATGCCCATAATTTTCTTTCTTTATCAATAACTCATCCAAGGCTGAGCTTTAGAGCAACAATAAGATTGCTGTCATGTGATCTTGAAAGTTATGGATTTAAATCCTAGAAAAAACTTATCTGTGGCCAAATAGACGTATGGAGTGATGGTGTTATGCCATAAGTATCAACCAACCTTGAGGATGCATCTAACATTAGCTTGAATGAAGTTTATCACTCACTTGTTGGCTATGATGATGAGTTGAGGCCTTGATATGCATCGTTCCCTTGCTATTCTAGGAGCAATGGGTGGAACACCTTCTCAATTAAATTGAAGGGAACAACATTTTGTTTATGCACCTTATTAAGGTTTTTAATTACACACACGAAGAGTTTGTTGTTAATCGAATATAATATAATAACACTGGGTGATTTATATAGCTTAACTCATTTAATAAAATAAATTTTGTTGTTAATGTTGTATTTAATATTATGAGATGTAGAATACAGTGAGTAAATTGAGTGTAGGGAGCTATTTGAATCTAAAGAGAAAATATTAGGACAAAAATACAATGAACTGAAAAATTTATATTATTGGTCATGAATTAAATCTAAGCAACTAAAAAGTAGGGAGAATGACAAAAAAATACCACTTAAACTTCAAAATCCCCAATTAGTCATTTGACAAAGATTTACGTTGTCAATTCCATTACTATTCTTGTTAATCCCATTACCATTCTTGTCAGCGGGATTTTGAAGTTCAAATGGTATTTTTCTGTCATTCTCCCTAAAAAATATAATTGTTTTTTGTTGAGTCATTATTGGCCGTCTTTTTGGAACATTTATTTTATGGTGGCCAGTGTGAGGCTCCAACTATGAGTTGACTTTTTAAAAAAAAACGAAGGAAAGACAATTTTAATTCGGTCAATTAATACTATACAGTAATTTCAAAATTTATTAGGACTGATTTTAGATTAAGCTTCTTTCAGTGTGATTTTACTGGAATTTTCCCTCTAATTGTTTTTAAAAAGGTCAAAAAGACACACATAAAACAATTTTTTGGTTGAGTTTTTCATTCTCATGAAAGTCAAGAAAAAATAAACTCCAAAAAAAATCAAGATTTGGATTTGCCGATTAATCAAAAAGTATTAACTATCGATTTAATAGCTAGTATTGAAATATGGATTTTTATTTAGTTTTTTATAAAATAATCATTTTTCAACTTTCCATCAAACACCATTATACATCAGCCTAATCGTTAATGTTCAAATTTGAAATGAGCTACTTGAAAGAAAACACAAGCTACATTACATTCATCCATGCGTCAAGGTACATTTTTATCCCGGAAAATGCCAAAAAAATATCTTAATTTTTTCTTGGATATTTTTTTTTTTGAAGTAATGTCACTCTAAAAGTTTTTAAATTGTAGCAATTTTACCTCAGCCGTTATCTAGGTTAAGTTTGACTATTAAATGACCATATGTGCTAAGTTGATAGTCCACATGACATCCATGTCATTTTTATTTTGGGTTTAGGTGCAAAGTTACCTTGAAAGTTTTCACTCAAGAGATATGTTGTTCTGGAAGTTTCCAATTCATAGCAGCTTCACCTTGGCTATTATTCAAATTAAGTTTATCAATTAGTTGGCTAAATATGCTTTTGTGTCAACTCCATGTGTCATCCATTTCATTTTTTTTCAAGTTAGATTCATAAATGGGGGGGGGGGGGGATGTGCCCCATTTGAATAATTGGAGAAAATTAAAGAAGTGAAAGCATCTTGTGTGTCAACACCCGTTTCCATTTCGATATTCATAGAGTAATAGAGACCAAGTTCCATAGGCATACAGAAAAGTACATATATACTAATCATAAACTAGGTACTTCAAGGTATTCTTAATTGATCAATTAAGTCTATGTTTAGATTAAATTGAGAATTTAGGAATATTGATTAGTAAGGGTTCTTACTAGTCCTTGTGCTTAGTTAAGGGAAGAACTTAAAATTAAAATTGGACAAGGATGGTTAGTGGACTCAATCACCTAGGACATTCATTTCTTACATTTACACCCACTCACTCACTTTATACATTGAAAAATTCATAAACAAGCAGCTCTTTAGTTTAATTAGATAGATGAAACTCACATCCCATACTCTTAGGTTAATTTGTTATTTACACTAGATTACTTAGGAACTAAATATAGGCTCCAGGTAGAGATCGACCTAGGTTAGTTGCCCTATATTGCATTTAGCTTAGTTTTATTTGATAGCCCCACGATATGGCTCTCCAAATTTGGCGCCGTTGCCGAGGAGCCTAGCTCCTTGGTAATTGTGTCTCTAATATCATTTTAACCGGGCTATAGTTTGTGTAGGTTAGGGATCCTTTTTGTTTTTCCTTCATTTTAATAAAAAAATTTGTGAAAAGCCAAATATATATTTTGGTATTGTTCTTTTTTTTTTATCATAAATGTCATTCATATAAAAATACTTCACATGTACGTTGCTATTGAGACTTTGGTTGCCGAAATTTGTTGCTTTGGAACTGTGAATGTGCTTACTGTTGTTGGAATATCTTGACTCCTATTATTGAAGGACTGCCTTACGGATTTGATTGGTTTGCTCCTAAACTTCAAATTGCTGCAAACATTGTGAAACTGATAGTCTCCTGAGGAATATTTGCTGTCCTAAATAATTGCTGCTGTGTTCTGAATTTTGCTGTGACAAATAGGCTGAATTGAAAACCTTGAATTCAGGAATAACAAGGAGTACTCTTTGGGCGTTGCAATAGTGGAACCCTATTGTGACCTATTATTATTGTGAAGTTACTGCACTGTTTTGGAGTTGGGAAATTTGGTTATTGGTTTCTTTCCTTTGGGAGATAAATTGCTGTCAAACTTGATTTCTTTGCTGCTGAATCTTTGGAATTCAATTGTGCCTTCATCTTGTTGTCATATTTTTAACTGTCACTTGCATCTTATTAATTACAAGGAATTTGATCTTGAAAGTATGAAATTAAGAATTTGAGTTGCTACCATTGTTGTCTTGCTTTCATACTTACAAGTTGGTTTTCCAAATTGTGTTGGGACTTTGCTGAAATTCTGTGCTGCACATGAATTTTACAAAAATCTGAGTGTATTATGAATTTTTGCTGCTGTGTGGGTCAAAGTTCTCGGATCTGGAATTGTTCTTCATCTCTCAAATTTTGTGACAGCAATTTATGCAGTTAGTTAGCCTTGATCTGCTTTGTTCATATACTGAAAGTAAATGCAGAAAAACCTGGAGTTGAGAATTGAATGTTGCTGTTGTTAGTGAGCATTGCTGTCATTGCTGGTTGTAAGCTACTATCTTGTTCTGTTAAGTGTTTGGTAGTGGAAATATGAAGTAGTTTGTGTCTGGAATTGGTAATCTCCTGCTGCATTAGGCATGTTATTTCTCCACTGCTGTCTTTTTTGGAGATTAATCTGCGTTTGTTGGTTGTGATTTAAGCTTTGCTGAAGAAAGGAATTTTGAACTGGAAATTGGGACTTGATTATTGAAAATGTGCTGTAACCTGGAGCATTTGTTTAACTGAGCTCAAAACTGCACTCATTACCATTAGTCACTAAGTTGCATGCAAATTTTGGGAGCTGTTACTGTCAGCTTACCCACTGAAATTTTGGTTTCTAGTTATTTATGCCAAAAGCTTGTGAAACCAGTTGTTGTTAATTCATGTTATAAGGAAAGTTCTAATGTGAGCTCATTTGTGAGTTGGTCATTGAGTACTCTCATATATTGGCTTGAATCTGGTCCAAAATTACTTTGAGGATTTGGACTAAGTTTCGTGGTCTGTTTGGAATTTAAGTGATGTCCAATTGAGTTACTCTTTGCTGAAATTGAGAATCAATTCTGTTCTGCATTTTTGCATTATACTCTGAAACTTTTGCTGCTGCATTTGTAACTTTATCTCTGGATTTCATGAGCTTTTACGATCAGTTGTGGTCTTGCTGCTGCACTTGTCTTATTAAATCTCAGTCACTTGTGTCTTGGTAGTACTTTGTACCTTTTTGCTTGAATTTGCATTGTGGGAATTGTCACGGGGTGACTACATATATATGCTGTGCAAAATCTGATTTCTACTCTCTTGAATCAGTTCTGAGTTGCTCAGCGTCATTGCTTTTGTTCCATACATAATTCAGATATTTTGCTGACTTTGTTGCACTTCGTAATTTTATTGAGGAAGGAACTTGACTGAAACTGAATTCTTGCTGAACCGTGCAAAGTTTTAGAGTTTGGGCATTAATTTTCTGTCAAGAGTTGCTGCTGAAAAAAAAAATCTTGGAATTGAGAATTTTAATAGTTGTCAATGTCAATTTTTGCCATTTGCATAAAAACAACATTTGACTTCGCTGAATATTTCTCTGCTGGCTGATCAGTTCTGTTTGGAATCTCAAACTGAGGTCGCTCTTGCTGAACTGTGACTTCACAGACCTTGTTATGAAACTGTTGGCTGAATTTCTTGTTGGTTGTTGCTGAAATTCAAGGTTGAACTAGCACTTCATTTTTTTTTTGTTGCTGTCATGAACATTGTTATTTGCGGTCACAAACTTAGTTTTCAATTAATCATTGCCATGATACAATTGTTGCTGCTAACTTGAGGTCTCATTTGCTTTCTAACTTGCTCAACCTTGCTGAACTGATGTGCATTGATTTTAAAACCTGAATTCTGCCCTGAATTTCTGAGTTAACTCTTGAACTCTTGCTGAGACACGTTATGCTGCAACAGAATTCTTTGCTGCTAATCTGGATTGTCAGTTTCTTAACTCTTGCTGCTACATTTACTAGATAATTGTAAGACTGGTTTTGACTTTGAAGGAAGTAAACTGTGGAATTTTGGAAATAAATTGCTGAAATTTTTACCTTTTGACTTGTTGGAAGTTTCTCACTACTGCACTGTCATTCTTACACTATGACTTCACTGAACTTGTTGTCTTCTTGAGAATTGAATTTGATTGTCTCTTGGAATTTCTGAAATCATTGCATTCTTGTGCTGAATTTTTTTAGGTTGCAAGTTGTGAACTTAATTGATTATGATGAACTAAGGTGAATTGTGAAATAAAAAAAAAACTGAGCTGAGCCCACTATGCCTGGATTTTTCCTTGTGAAATAAACCTGATTGAACATTGTTGGCTCTCAACATCTGACTTCAATCTAAGAAACATTTCAAGAACTGAATTTTTGACTCAGATTTGATCTTCAAGCTGAATTTTTGCTGTGAAATTTCTCTGTCTCTCACTTGTGTGCTTTATTATAGTTACTGCTGAGGATTTTGGCATAGTTTCTTGGCTGTTTTACTCATACACTTGCTGCTATATTTGCTGATTTGCTCTTTCTTACATGTGATAATCTTGGTCATTGGTTTTTGCTGAGATCTGTCATCATGAACCTTGAACGTGCAGAAATAGCTGCTCCCCTGCATACCTTACGGCTGTATATTCACTTGTGCATTAATTGGATTTAATTACTGGGAAATTTGTGAAATATTGAGTCTTGTGAATTGTTGAACCTATGGACAGTGCTGCTGAACTTTGCACTTGAAATTGATTGGTTCTGGATAGTTCTTTGCTGCGGAATTCATGCTGAAAATGTGAATGCTTACTGCTGTGATGTTGAATTCCCTACTGCAATTGTGTGCTTGATTTTGTCTTTTTCACTTGGGAGCTGTTGGCTAGAAACTGGGAATTTGCTGAAGTTCTTTGAGCTTGTGAATTTTCAAGACAATCTGACTGCATTCTGAGTTGTTGTTGCTGCTGCTGAAAAGCATTTGTTTTGAAACTATTAATTGTGGGACTTCATTTGATCCAAGTTTGTTGTGGTAATAAGTCTGACTATTGCTTGCTGTGATAGGCCATCGCTTGTACCTGTATTAAGATTGAACACCTTGCTGCATTTTTCTTGTTGTTAGCTAGAAGGAAGTTTGTGTGTGAAATTGCTCTGTTTTTGAATTAGATTTTGCTATCATTTTGTGTGTGAAAAGCTGGAAATTGCTATTGATAGTGGTGATTTCTTTATTGACCTCATTGATTGCCCTCTCATTGATAATCATCTTGTGCTAGATCAAAACATGGATGGACACATTGAACATCAAGATAATGAGGTTCCTAATAATGGCCATAATGAAGTACCTCACAATAATAATCATGTGCATGATGATGTAGGAAATAGGAGCATAAGAGATATAATTTCTTCCAATGTTGATTATAATCCTTATGGCTTCTATAATTTTAATGCTAATTTTGAATTGAAAGGACATTTGATAAGAGTGCTTTACCTAAATTTCACGGTAATGAAGGTGAAGATCCACATAGGCATTTGGAGACTCTCCACGTGGTTTGCTCATCCATGAAGCCTCCGGGTGTTGACTTGGATGAAGTCATGAGCCGTGCTTTCTTCTTTTCTGTGGAGGGAAAAGCTAAGGAGTGGCTTTACATGCTTCCTCGCCACTTTGCAACATTGACTTTGGAGCAAATGAAGAAAGTCTTTTTAGAGAAATTCTTTCCAGCTACAAGAACGGCTAAAATAAGGAAAGAAATTCATAGCGTTCAACAAGCAATGGGTGAGAACTTGTATGAATATTGGACTCGATTTTTGGCACTTCTTGCCAAATGTCCACACCATCAAATTTCCCAACCACACTTGGTGGAATACTTTTATGATGAGCTACTTGATCACAACAAAGACACCATTGATGCTACAGCTGGTGGTTCTCTAATTGATTTAACCTCTCAAGAAGCTTGGGGTCTCCTTGAAAAGATGGTTGCCAATAACCAACAATTTAGTACAAGAGAGAGTTCAAGCATGTGGAGTTGGAGCTTGGTCTAACGATAAGATTTTGAACAAGTTGGCCATTTTAAGTGATCAAATGGGTTGTATGCAAAAGACCATTCAAGCTTAACAAGTCCCCAATGTTGGTGCTTCATATCCTCCTCCTATGTCTCAAGCCTTGGTGCCTACTTCTTGTAAAACTTGTGGTAGCCCTATGCACACCATTTTGACTTGTCCTTCTCAAGCTAGGCCTACTTCTTGTAAAACTTGTGGTAGCCCTATGCACACCACTTTGACTTGTCCTTCTCAAGCCAGAGAATGTGATGTGGCTACTATGAATTATCAAAGGCCACCCCAATATAATCAAAACAAAGACACCTTGTCCTTCTCTTGTATTTGCATAGGTCCCTTAAGATCTTAGCATACTTAGGTTGTTTAACAAGTTCAAGTAAAGGTATATTGACTTCAATCTTGCTAAACAATTCATACAAATCATTATCATGCTTGTCACTAGCTTTTTTTATGCCTTGAAGATAAGCGTGTTCAAATTTACCTCTTTACCTTTGTGGACAATGGTTCCATAATGCTCATCTTGGCTTCCTTGTGTAGCTCCTTCATTCTTTTGACTTGTAGAACTTGTGGAGGAAGTTTTCTTCAAGATGCTTTTCTCCTTTTGGCTCTCAGATGAAGGAATGACATAGAATGTGGAAGCTTGCTCTTGTATACTTTCATCATAAACAACTTCTTCTTCATCCTCTTTTGGATCATCAAGTCCAACTTGCTTGCCACTCCTTAGTTGGATGGCATTTAAACTCTTAGGATTCACCACAATATTAGAAGGCAAGGTTCCCTTCTTGGCATCATTCTCACTCTTTGCATTATCCAATTGAGAAACAAAGGTTTGAAGATTGTCATGCTTCACTTCCATTTGTTCAATCTTGTCACAAAGCTTGCTCATCATCTTCATCAAAGCCTCATTAGTGTTAGGTTCTTGAATAGGTTTAGGGTACGAAGCACCAACATTGTGGACTCAAATCTTCATCAAAGCCTCATTAGTGTTAGGTTCTTGAATGTGTCTTGTGTGTTGTTTTTGTCTTTTCTTTGTGTGTTAGTCTACTCTTTCTTACATTGATTTTTCGCTGCATTATTGAGCACCATTGTCATATCATTAGTCTCTATGTGCATTGAGGAAAATGCAAGGATTACGTGTGGGGGAGAGATGGATTGTGTGTTTTTTGTTTTATTTTAGGGACTCTAATATACCATCATGTTTTGTGCTAGCTGCCGCTTCATCCATTTTGAGCCTAATTCTTCAAAAATTTTGAGATGTTTAAGCATGATCAAGTATCTCAATTGCATGTGATTAGATATTGATGTTGAAACTTGTCTAAATGAAGTGAGTTGCCATATGTTCTAAGTCTTAGAAATGATGCATTGTTTACTTCTGGTGAGTTGGTAGGAAACAAAGAGCCTAGTTGGAAGGTATTTTGGGTCTATTTGTTCATTTTATTGTGCGATTTGTCTACTTAGGCTATAGCTCTCTAGAACTTGTCCTATTTCTTGCTTGAGGCTACATTTTACAATGATATGGATAGAGATGACATTGGCATTCATTTCTAAACCTTCTAACCCAAACACAAACCATTCATCATTCACCTTAGTTTCCCCCTTTGAGCCTTTCACTTTCGTTTATATTTCATTATACAAATGCTATGTTTGCATCCTTTATCAAGTTCTTCCTAGCACTATTGAAAAAAAATGCCATATGAATAGTCAAGAGAAAGAAAATAGAAAAAAAAAGAGAAAGAGAAAAAGAAGAAGAGAAAAAGTGTGAAAAAAAAGAAAGAAAGGAAAATTCAAAGAAAAAAAAAAGAAAGCCACAATGGTAGAATATGTGAAATAAGTTAGTTCTATAGTGCTAAGTGATCTAGTAAATTATTTGGTGCAAGCATAGAGTTTGTTATATTTTCCATCATTTGGCCTATTCAACATTACAACCCTACAAAGTCCTTTAGGTTTATTTATGCCATTGTTGCAAGTAGTGGAGAGCCTAGAAATATCACAAACCTATGGTAGAGTGTGGCCAAAGTGGATGCGAGAGAAAAATTACTTTACATGAGAGTAGAGTGCAAACACTTATCCTAGTAAGGGTTTCCATTGAACTCATTTGGATTAAGCTTTGCATATTTGCTAGTTCTTCTAACATGCGGCATGCTTATGAAGTTTGGATAGATGGATACTTCATTGTTTATCAAATGTGATTCTTGAAGATTGATCATACTTGTTCATCTCTGTTTTTGGTTCTTGGCTTGAAATGATTTTGCCCGGGAGTGCAAAAGTTAAGTGTGGGGGAGTTTGATAGAGCTAAATATTCATATATCTTTTAGTGATTAACCTTATGCTTTTGTGGGATTTGATTAACTATTTTTGGGCATAATTAGGTATTAATGTGAGATTTGAGTGCAAAGATAATTTGGGAATTAAATTGGCCAAATTGATATATTTAAAGTAATGTTTGTTATTCCCATTATTAATTAATTGTGAACATATGATATTACCTTTGTGCATCTCATAAATGTGGGTGATGACATGGTACATTGAAGCTTAATGAAGGGCAAATATGGAAGCATATGTGTAGATTTTTAATTCCTAATTTCCTGATTTTAATAGGCATAAGAAATGAGTTAGGCATTGTTTGGTGGCTTGAATTAATGATATACTCTTGGCCTTAAGATCTCTCACATTATTATCAGTTTCCAAACACGCCCTTGGACTAGAGATTGAGATCCAAAATTTGCGATAGTTTTCAGTAGGGGGAGTTCACGTTTTTCAGCAGTGCTTCATCTCAGGCTGCAGCTGGTTTTTTTCTGGAGTCACTCTCAATTTCTCCATGGCATTTTTTTCATCATTCCTTCATGACTGACCACCACTTCTCCTCCTCCTTCCACTTCCACCGAAAATCCCTCTCTTCTCTGTTTTCTCGCATCTGAACGCAACATGACAGTTGAGAGGTCTAGAGGAGCTGATTTTCGAATCATGAGAGGCTAGAATCTTTCATCCGATGGTGATGATGAAGCTAACCCGAGTCCTTGAGCAACTAGGGGAGTTCTTTGTATCTTAATTTCATCTTCTACTCTCTATATGTGCAAATTATAATTCTAGGTTGCTAGAGGTTATAATTTGTTCATATATCTGAGGATTATGATCGGTTGATGTAATCTGGATGATGATACTTGTGTTAGATTTGTACTTATGGATTGTGATTGGACTATAGCACTCGTTTGTTATTCAATTTCTTTCCTATATTCTCTTGAAATCAATTGTTTGCTAGGCTTCTAGGAATCAATTGGTGGTAGAGAGGATCTTTTATGAATCTATCATAAACTAGGTACTTCAAGGTATTCCTAATTGATCAATTAAGTCTATGTGATTAAATTGAGAAGTTAGGAATATTGATTAGTAAGGGTTCTTTACTAGTCCTTATGCTTTGTTAAGGGAAGAACTTAAAATTAAAATTGGACAAGCATGGTTAGTGGACTCGATTACCTAGGACATTTATCTTTTGCATTTACACCCACTCACTCACTTTATACATTAAAAAATTCATAAACAAGTAGCTCTTTAGTTCAATTAGATAGATCCTTGAGCAACTAGGGGAGTTCTTTGTATTGTAATTTCATCTTCTACTCTCTATATGTGCAAATTATAATTCTAAGTTGCTAGAGGTTATAATTTGTTCATATATCTGAGGATTATGATCGGTTGATGTAATCTGGATGATAATACTTGTGTTAGATTTGTACTTATGGATTGTGATTGGACTATAGTACTCTTTTGTTATTCAATTTCTTTCCTATATTCTCTTGAAATCAATTGTTTGCTAGGCTTCTAGGAATCAATTGGTGGTAGAGAGGATCTTTTATGAATCTATCATAAACTAGGTACTTCAAGGTATTCCTAATTGATCAATTAAGTCTATGTGATTAAATTGAGAAGTTAGGAATATTGATTAGTAAGGGTTCTTACTAGTCCTTATGCTTAGTTAAGGGAAGAACTTAAAATTAAAATTGGACAAGCATGGTTAGTGGACTCGATTACCTAGGACATTCATCTTTTGCATTTACACCCACTCACTCACTTTATACATTGAAAAATTCATAAACAAGTAGCTCTTTAGTTTAATTAGATAGATGAAACTCACATCCCATACTCTTAGGTTAATTTGTTATTTACACTAGATTACTTAGAAACTAAATATAGGCTCCACGTAGAGATCGACCTAGGTTAATTGCCCTATATTGCATTTAGTTTAGTTTTATTTGATAGCCCCACGATATGGCTCTTCAATCACTTTCAGTTATACTGTGATGGCTAGCTGCACTTGAATTCTTTATTTCTTCTACTGCTCTCCTGTTACTTAAGAAAAGGCTTGTCGCTGCCTAGAAGATGCTGAGAGCTGCGTTTCCTGATAGTGCGAGTCCTTAATATTTAATCTCAAAAGTTTGTTCTTCTTAAGAATCTAGTCCCTCAAGTTTAAATATTTAACAATGGCTAATAATTTTTTTCCCAAGAGTCATCTGGTGTCGACTTCTTCCTCTAGCATATTGAAAATATAAGATGCAAGTGAAGTCAGACAAAGAATGAACCTCTATGTTTTTAGCATAAAGAAATAGAGATAAAGAGAGATAATGGCTCTGCCTCATTACATAGTGCATGCAAAGATATGTTACCTGCAGAAGCTTGGTTTGGGTCCAAAAACTAACAATTGTGGTTTGTGAAGCATGCATTTACATAAGGAAGAACGCATAATTGCTCAGCTTTTCTCTGCCAATGTTGGTTTTTCTTTTCTTTTTTCTTTTTGATTTCATTTTAGCATTTCTGGTAGTCTGAGTTTCATATTTACTACTTATTTTATCCTTAATGTAGACCTATAAAACTTTTTTCATTTTATCTTTTATATTTACTCCCTCCTATCCTTTTTATAAGTAATAATCTCTCTCATAGTCTGGTCCTACATTTTTTCGTGTCCAAAATTGAAATTGCTCTTTCCATTTTCACCCCCACTAAATACATACATTTATATTAATCGTCATACATGAACTGCTCATTTTTTCTTATTTATTCTCCTTATCAATAATTTTAACTTTTGATTTGCGTGCATTGATAATTGTTGCTTATAAAAAAATCAGAGGGATTAGCATTTTTCTCCAAACCAATTGGCATAACTCATAAATTAATATATAATATAATATTACATTGAAGTATTTAAGAGAAATCATGTCATATATGTTATAATTAGCTAATTTATTTAGTTTTCTTAGTCTCTCTAAATTATATAAATAAGTCTTATATTTAGTATTTGTTTATAATAATATATTCATTTCCTTTTGAACTTATAATCACATAATTGCTAAAGCTTGATATAATTGCTTATGAGAATTACGAGCACCATTCCATAACTCTGTCAGCTTTATATCAACTTGATAATTACTATGGGAAGCATTTTGGATAAATATCCGCATGTCCACATGGGATGAGTTAAGGTGGATTCTCAACATTTCCTACTCTATGGAGACTAATGTCAGAAACAGCAGAAACTAAAAAAAATGATCAGATTAGGGGAATGGGTTCCTTCAATCCAGATCCTAGCTTACTAAGAAAAGTAACGAAAAAATTTAATAGCTTTTAATTACCAAAAAAAAAAAGTTAATAGCTTTTGCATAAATAAAATATATTACTGCAAAAACAAACCCAATAATTGACAACTAAGAAAACCTGTATATGTTATAGATTTGAACGTGCACTTACATCCAAAACTACATATAACATTATCCATACATTATTCTTGGAGATGCTCAATTCATAATTGTGTTGCTAACTGTGACAATATTTAGTAAAAGTATCTTGCATTTCTCATTGATGTATGGTCGTATGTATACAAGTAAGAATAAGAGACATGACAGCAAGCTAACTAAGTTAAGTTACGACAACTAATTTGTTACAATGTTAACTAAGTCTAGTTATGACAACCCCCCTAGGGGCACGCACAAGCTGGAGCATGGATGCTCTTCATGATAAGCTTGGAAATGACCCCCAATGCAAGCGAAGCATGGATGTTCTTCATGCTAAGCTTGGAAATGATCTTATGAAACTTGGTTGGGTGGAGTGGTTTTGTAAAGATGCCTGGGAGCTGATCAGGAGATCTAACTGCCGAATGAGTTTAGCCTAAACCTTCTCACGGACTATGTGACAATCCAACTCTATATGTTTTGTCTTCTCATGATGTATAGGATTGGCGGCTATCCGTATAGTAGATTGATTGTCACAATAAAGGAATGCTAGATCTATATGACTAACATCGAAATCATTAAGCAAGTAAATCAGCCACTATAATTCTCAAGTAGTAGAAGCAAGAGCATGATATTCAACCTCTGATGAAGACTTGGAGATCGTGGCTTGCTTTTTGGCTTTCCAAGAAATAATGGAAGAGCCAAAGAAAATAGCAAAACCAGTTATAGACAGACAAGTATCTACACAACTAGCCTAATCTGAGTTACTAAATGCATGAAGTCTGAGATCTGAATCAGATGACATAAAAATGCCAGCTCCTGGAGCTGATTTGATGTAGCGTAGGACTCAGTGTGCTGCCTGAAGATGAATATCTGGTGGCTGTGACATATACTGCCTGAGTTGTTGGGTGACAAAATTGAGACCCAGTCTTGTAGTAGTGAGGTATTAGAGGCGACCAATAAGCTGTCTATAAGGCTTTGGATCAGCCAAGGGAGTTTCTTTGACTTTTGAGAGCTTTAAATGAAAATCCACAGGTGTAGTGGCAGGTTTGCAAGTAAGATAACCCGTGTCCTCAAGCAATTCTAGGGCAAATTTATGCTGGGACAAAAATATACCTTCTATGGAGTGAGCTAACTCTAAACTTAGAAAATAATGAAGCTCCCCAATGTCCTTAATAGTGAAAGCTTCATGTAACTGTTGCTTTAAAAGAGTTATTTCAGAAATATCATTGCCAACTAAAACAAAGTCGTCAACATATACTAAGATAACATTAAATGATGTAGAAGAAACTTTGTATAACAAGGAGTGATCCGAGGTAGATTGCTTGTAGCCAAAAGAGAGTAAAGCACTTGACAATTTAGAATACCATTGTCTACTAGCTTGCTTAAGTTCATAGAGAGACTTTTGTAACTTACATTCAAGATTAGAACTAGGCGCAACAAAACCTTTGGGCAACTCCATGTAAACTTCTTCATTAAGGTCACCATGTAAAAAAGCATTGTTGACATCCAATTGATGTAGATGCCAATGCTTAGCAGCTGCAATGGATAATAAAAGACGCAAAGCTGCCATTTTTGCAACTGGGGAGAATGTATCAAAGTAGTCTACCCCTTTGGCTTGTGTGTAACTCTTGGCCACAAGTCTTGCATTGTGATGTTCAATATCACCATTTGCTTTGAACTTGGTTCTATAAACCCATTTGCAGCCGATAATGGACTTCCCTGGTGGTAAAGATGTGAGTACCAATGTCTGATTCTGTTCTAATGCCTTATTTTCTGCAGCCAGTACATCTTGCCAAATTGAATGCTTGGCATCTTGAGCATATCTTTTTGGATCTAAAACTTGAGAAACAGCTAGTGCAAACTTTTTATAAGAATTGTTTAGAGTAGAATAAGATAAAATAGAAGAAAGAAGATATATAGGATTACCTTTGCATGATGATTGAGGAGTAGAAGAAACAAGGGCACATTGATAATAATGTAGATAAGATGGGGGGTTATGTGGTCTATTTGAGTGATGAGGCTGGGGTTGAGTTGAAGAATCAGAATTAGATGGTTGAGTAGGGGTAGGTGTAGCAGAGGGAGGAAGAGAGGGAATAGGGTTATCAAGAAAATTAGGATAGTATTGAATGGTAGGTTCTGCAGGCACTAATGGGGATATAATAGAGGCTGAATCAGAAACATAATAATGTAGATAAGATGGGGGGTTATGTGGTCTATTTGAGTGATGAGGCTGGGGTTGAGTTGAAGAATCAGAATTAGATGGTTGAGTAGGGGTAGGTGTAGCAGAGGGAGGAAGAGAGGGAATAGGGTTATCAAGAAAATTAGGATAGTATTGAATGGTAGGTTCTGCAGGCACTAATGGGGATATAATAGAGGCTGAATCAGAAACATAAGGGAACACAAGCTCATGAAAATAAACATCCCGAGATTGAAAAATATTGTTTGTAGAAAGATCTAGCAAAATATATGCTATTGAACAAGTGGGGTACCCTAGAAAAACACATTTCTTAGCACATGAATCAAATTTTATGTGATTGTGTGTGAGTGTGGAAGCATAACATAGTGAGCCAAAAACTTTAAAATCATTGTAAATAAGGTCAGTATTATACAACCGAGTATATGGTGTTGTATTATGAATAATGGGTGAAGGTAACCTGTTTATAATGAACACAACATGTGTAATCGTATATGGCCAGTAAACAATAGCTATTTTTGAATGAAATAAGAGTGCTCTTGCCATATTAAGAATTTGTTGGTGCTTACACTCCACCAAGCCATTTTGTTGGGTCATAGCAACACATGATGTTTGATGTAAGATGCCTTTAGAGGCATAAAATTGTGGCATGAGAAACTCAGGACCGTTGTCTGATCTTATAACCTTTATAGTTTTATCAAATTGATTTTCAACTAAGGAAATGAAATTCAAAAGTTCAGACTGTGCCTCAGATTTCTGAGTTAATAAAAATACCCAAGTGTAATGAGAATAGTCATCGATGATAGTAAGAAAATAATAAAAACCGTGAGTAGAGGGAATATAATAAGGTCCCCAAATGTCAATGTGTATTAATTCAAAAATGCTATTATATGAACTTGTACTTACAGGAAAACTCAACCGTTTCTGTTTAGCATAATGACATGTATCACAAGGTATTGAAAATGTAGGACAAGCTATATCAGCATGTTTATTCAAAATACTAAGAGAAAAATTTGATAAATGGCCTAAACAAAGATGCCATAAAATGAAATATGAATATGATTTGGTGATGGTTGAATGGACCTGTGAAGTATAAGGAGAAGCCATCTTATACACGGTCAAGAGATATAGTCCTTTGAATATTCTAGCTGCACCAATCATCAGGAAGGTTGGAGTAAGTGGATCTGGCACATAGTAGAGGAAACGATTAGTGTACAATTTAGAGAGGTTGTTAACTGAGAGAAAGAGATGATATTGAAAGAAAAACAAGGAAGAAACAAGACATTTGACAAAATTAAGGAGGATGACAAAATTATAGTGCTAGAGATAGTGGTTGTGGCTTTGGCCCCTGTTAGAAGAGAAACAACAATTGGAGAAATGGAATGATAGGATGTAAAAAGAGTTATGGAACTACAAACGTGATCGATAGCACCTAAATCTAGGATCCAAATACTAAGAATAGAATTAAAAGAATTGCACATACCTATAGCAGTGATATTAAAGGAAGTAGAAAGATAATTTACTGAAGAATTTGGGGTGGCAGGCGTATTCAACAAAATAAGTAATTGTTGATACTGATCTGCTGACAGTTGAGGAAGTAACGATGCAGTAGTGAAAGTTGGAGCAGTGGATGAATACAAAGCAGAAATAGAAGATTGAATAGAACCAGAATCTTGAGTTGCAACACAATTTATTGTTGAGGAAGAACCAGATGATTTGAATTTGATGCCAGGAGGGAAACCATGCTTTCAGTAACAAGTGACCTTAGTATGGCGAGGACAACCACAATAGGTACATAACTTGTTGGTTGCATTTACAGTTGTTGATTTTGCACCAGCAGGAGAAGGACTTGAAATTATAGGAGAATCAACAATAGGTGTAATGCCTTATACCTTGTGAGCTCGAATGAGTGCAAAAGCGCACCGAATTGAATTGTTAGACCAATATTTGGTCTTGGAGTAGTTACACTTTAAAAAACGTCTGCAAATCCCCACCTCAAACATAAGGCATGCCCTAGGTCTGAGTGGGTTTTTCAAAAGAAATTTAAAAATTTCCAAAACATTTTCACAAAGGTCCATTGCTTCGTTAAGTCTCATGGGCTCTTAGTTTCCTTTATCAGAGTATATGAGGGTTTCTCTGCTTCAAACTTATGTTCCAGATTTTGCTTAATATTGCCTTATCGTTTGGAAATGTTATTAAACTAAGTTACTACTAGTTTTTCTACTGTATTATTGTTAAGTCTACTGAGTTATATACATCAAATACAGACCCAAAATAGACTATATATATACAGAACCAAAATAGACAACTAATAGGAAATAAAATCTCTTCGCTTCATCCTCTAGTTGTCCGGGTTTACCTTCTTACCCCTTAAGCCGCTAGCTTGTGCTGTAGATTGGTTATAGGAAAAGAGTGAGATTCAAAATAATCTCAATAGTAACAGGTATTCAATCACATATATACAAGAACACAGAGCAAGCCACACAGTCATCATATAACACGGAAATAGCAATCAGCATTCAAAACACATCATGCAGCATATCACATTACCATAGTACTAGGTATATAAATCACATGGCCTCGAGTGTTCACCCACGCAATAGGCCCTAGGATTCTACTTGTGCATAACAAAAATTTTTGTGGCCCAGGCATCCATCGGCCAATAGGCCCTGGGCGACCACCCCGTAAATTGTGAATGCTTCCAAAACTCATGATGAAACCACTCACATGCAACGTGTCTCATAACATATGAAAGAATGAGTTACTACCTAGATGCCTTTCTTGAGGGGTATCCAATTGTTTCTTCACGCTCGGGTAGATCTTAGATCCCAGACAACTAACATGTCTTATAATCAGAATTTGGGAAAAGTATCTTGCATTTCTCATTGATGTATGGTCATATATATACAAGTAAGAATAAGAGAAAATGACACCTGTTACATGTTAAGTATATGTACATGATAGCTAGCTAGCTAAGTTAAGTTACAACAACTAATTTGTTACAATGCTAACTAATTTTAGTTATAATGCTTGACACTAACATCTTCATCATATACCAAACAGACAAGTTTATTTTGCACTCTCAATTCACATGCAAAAGTGACTATAACATCTACTATGTTATTAGGTTCTAAATCATAATTATGTCTTGACAATTATCTTCATCGTTTGAAGCAGTGAAACAGAACAGAGACGGAAACAGAACAGAGACGCCAAAACAGAGAATGTGAACAAGCAGCCAATGTTGACAATGCAATGACATATGCACTGACGTTGAGAAGTTTGGTGAATGGTTGCCAAAACTGACTATTGCATTATTTTAAGGGATTTATGAGGTTATGAATTTAGTATAAATAGGTGTAAGATTTTCATTGTAATTCATTAGAGAATTGATTAAGAATTTGAGTTTTGGTTTCTATACCATTTTGGTATCAGAGACTTGTTCCAGAGGGAGAGAAAACGAGAGAGTGAGGAAGAGGATTGAGAGAAAAAACGTTGAGAAAACAGGGTGTGCGAATTCCATCCTGCCGATCTTTTCTCGAAATTCTGACCACACCATCGTGTTCAGGAGGTCCCAAAACCTAGAACAGGAGTCGGCCACCACCGTGAAACGCTGTCACGCGCTCTCACGCGCCTCACCGGAAAACCACGCGCCGTCAACGGTCATCTGTCCACGTCATCAGTCCACGTCATCAGTCCACGTCATCTGACACGTCAGCTTAGTTGACCCACTCAACGCCACTCTGTCCAATCCGATTGCGCCACGTGTCATACCCTGCCACGGCATCCGTCGGGTCAGCCTGCCACGTCACCCAGTCCAGTCAGCAGACACGTCGTCGGTCAACGCCACGTGGACCAATCACGGACTGCCACGTGTCATTATTGCCACGTCAGCATACGGTCAGCTAGAATTTTGTTGAAATTACCATTTTGTGCCCTAATTTTTGCGATATTTACATTTTGACCCCTATGAAATTGCCAAATTACAGTTAGGTCCCTGAACTTTAGAAAATTACATTTTGACCCCTAGACTTTTCCAAAATTACATTTAGGTCCCTAAACTGTTAGAGAATTACATTTTGACCCCTAGACTTTGCCAAAATTACATTTATGTCCCTGAACTTTTAGAAAATTACATTTTGACCCCTAGACTTTTCCAAAATTACTTTTAGGTCCCTAAACTTTTAGAAAATTACATTTTGACCCCCAGATTCTACCAAAATTACATTTCAGTCCCCCAAACTTTCTGAAATTACATTTTGACCCCCAGATTCTGCCACAAATACATTTCAGTCCCCAAACTTTCTGAAATTACATTTTGACCCCCAGATTCTGCCAAAATTACATTTCAGTCCCTCAAACTTTCTGAAATTACATTTTGACCCCAGATTCTGTCAAAATTACATTTCAGGCCCCCAAACTTTCTGAAATTGCATTTTGACCCCAGATTTGCCCAAAAATACACTATTGCCCTAATTTCCTATTTTACCCCTGACTTTTCCATATACACAAGTCCTTCCCCTACCTTGTACCTAATAGCAAAATGCCTCCAAGACGTGGAAATAAACATGAAATTGAGATGGAGGAAATGAGACGCCGGATACAGGAATTGGAAACCACTATAGCAGAACAGCAAGCCTTGTTCGAAACTCATAGAAACCACTCAGAAGATGATTTGAATAGCCACAGTTCGTCATCCCCTGACTACCGTCAGCGTCCTCGACAACAACCATTCCGCCTTAATGACATTAAGGTAGATATTCCTGAATTCGAGGGAAGACTCCAACCGGATGAATTCATTGACTGGCTACAAACTGTTGAACGAATCTTTGAGTATAAAGAGATTCCAGATGAGCAGAAAGTTAAAATTGTCGCCATCAAACTAAAGAAACACGCCTCCATATGGTGGGAGAATCTCAAAAGAAGACGGGAAAGAGAAGGAAAGAGCAAGATAAGAATGTGGGACAAGATGCGACGCGAGCTCTCACATAAGTTTCTTCCCGACAATTATTATCAAGACAATTTTCTTCAATTACATAATCTCCGCCAAAAGGTTATGTCTGTAGAGGAATATACCAGGGAATTTGAGAAGCTTATGATGAAATGTGATATACAAGAGAGAGAGGAGCAAACAATAGCTCGATATCTAGGAGGATTAAATACAAACATCGCCCATCCAGTACAACTCCAGCAATACTGGACTCTGGACGACGTCATTCGTTTAGCCATCCGTATCGAGAAACAGTTGATCCGAAGACCTCTCTACCAGTCGTCTTCCTCAACTGAAATTCCTTTTGAGGGACATGAAGCACAGGTACATCAACCTACACAAATACATCAGCATAGCTCTTCAAGCAAGTCCACACAAGGATATCAACATAGCTCTTCAAGTAAGCCTCCGCTTAAGGTTGCCAAAGAATTTAGCTCTAAAGCACCTAAGTGTTTCAAATGCCAAGGGTTCGGTCATATCGCTTCAGAATGTCCTACCCGCAGAGTTGTTACTATTATTGAAGGGGAAACTTTTGCAATATTTGAAGAAGAAAAGGATTCTATGCCTGATAAAGAGCTGGTCCTTAATGAAGAGCCAATTTTTGATGAAGAAGTCATTCCTCCTGATTATGGTGAAACACTTGTGATTAGACGAAGCTTGCACACAGCCATAGAGGAAGAAGAGCCTTGGCTACGTCACGACATTTTTCATACTCGCTGCACTACTCAAGGTAAAGTTTGTGACGTCATCATCGACAACGGAAGCTGTGAAAATGTAGTCTCTAACTACATGGTAGAAAAGCTGCAACTACCAACTCACAACCATCCGTACCCGTACAAACTCCAATGGTTTAACAAAGGAACCGCGGTAAAAGTGGCCAAACGATGTCTTGTTACTTTCTCTATCGGTAAAAGGTATCACGATGAAGTTTGGTGTGATGTTGTTCCGATGGATGCTTGTCATCTTCTTCTGGGAAGACCTTGGCAATATGATCGACACGCCCTATACGACGGGTTTGCAAACACATATTCCTTCCAGAAGGATGATGTGAAGATTCAGCTTGAACCTTTGCCACCAGATAAACACGTCAAGATCAAAAATAAGCCCAAGTCATTTTTACTGAAGCATAAAACTTCAGATCAATCTCCATTCATTGATGATGATGTTGTTTTTGACTCGAGGACGAGTCTTGTCCAACCCCGGGAGAATGAAACAGAACAGAGACGGAAACAGAACAGAGACGCCAAAACAGAGAATGTGAACAAGCAGCCAATGTTGACAATGCAATGACATATGCACTGACGTTGAGAAGTTTGGTGAATGGTTGCCAAAACTGACTATTGCATTATTTTAAGGGATTTATGAGGTTATGAATTTAGTATAAATAGGTGTAAGATTTTCATTGTAATTCATTAGAGAATTGATTAAGAATTTGAGTTTTGGTTTCTATACCAAGCAGCTAATACATTTTTCTAGTAGAATTTAATGATAGCCTTTATATATATGATTTGATACCAAGACACCAACATGATATACATATGTCATGCTATCTTAAGAAGATGAATAGATTATGCAAGGAACTCAAATAATATTGAAAATCCTTCACCTTTAAAATTATGCCGATGAGGACAATTTTCTCTGGGAAGAAAATTAACTCCAAACCCTCTCTCACTGCATCCCTAAATTAAAAACATAACAAAGACGAACCTAATCAACCACATAGATCGACTAAGGTATTTGCACGGGGTGGGCATTCAAAAGCAGATGTATTTGTAAATACCAAGTGTAATGTACTTGAATGACTTTATTGCGTATCAAAATGGCTGAAAGCGGGGTTTGGATATCAAGTGACTGCGGGTAGAATTATTTCAAAATTAATTGTAAACAAACATTTTTAGATGAAGTCAAATACAATACAAGCCAGTACTTAAATATGATTTATAACCATATGAAGCAAACATAAGTTATTCAAGATTGCATGTATCCTTAAGCGCATACCCTTCATTGTTTGACATTTAAGTTAAATTTGTTTGTAAAAAGCATTCTTTCCAAAACTCAAACAAAACTATGCATTGGTGGTAGTAAAGTGACAAATTTTGTTATATATTTTCACACTTTATTTAAGAATTTTGTTATAATTATTGAGCTTAAAATATCTTTATGATAAAAAGTTGAAATTAAGAATAAATGACATTGAATTAGAATTAAAAAGGATAACATTGCCATCTATAATAATTGTAATTACTCTGAATCATTAATTTTTGAGAAGATTTGATGTTGTTTTAATTGTAGTTGTAGGTGCTTGAGGAAATTGGACCAAATTTGAAAATAGAAGTTTGGGCTCAAATTGCAGAAACTACAGTTTAGACCACAAATCTTTGAAAATTGTACTTTAGTCCTTATGCAAAAAACTATAGCGTTTTAAAACCTGAAATTAGGTCTGAAATTTGGAGCTTCAGGGTGAAACAGAGCAGCCGCTACACAACTGGACCTTCTTCATCTGGCATCCATCTTCCTTCGTATCATCTTCACCATCCACCCTTCACCATCATCTCCATCTTCACTTCACCACCTCCATCATCCTCATCTCTCCATCACCATCCCTTTCAGTCGCCGGCCATGGTCTGAAACAGAGAGAGCAGAGCTGTGAACTAGAACTACACCTTGAACTTCACCCTTCACCACACTTCACCTTCACAAATCACCTTCACCGTCGTCATCTCGCCCTTACTCTGTAATTCCCGGCTAGCATCGCGCCACTTTCCATCACCAACGACACGGTCAAATCAAAACCCATGATGAGCATTGAGGCCCTCTTTAGCCAGAAAATCTGCAGACTCATTGCATCTTATGCTAATGTATTGCAGGCACACTTCCCAGTCTCGTTTCATGTGTTCTTCATGACACCGTTGGTACAAAGCTCAATTGCATCAGTGGAATCAATCTCTAATACTGTCTCTGCGTTCTAACGACATAATTAACTTTTTTCTTTTCCCCTAAGAGACTAGTAAGAGACTAATAAATAAGTTGCTTAATCATATATATTATATATTGTGTATCATTAAAAAATTATATATCAAATTTATATATTAAATAAAATAATTTGAAAAAAATATTAAATATAGATATTTTAAAATAATTTAATTAATTTTTTTTTTTAGTACCTTTATAAAAATAAATTTTTCTTTATATTAACGATAGGAGGGAGTACCATTTTTATATAACCCGGGTTCACACAAGTTTTAGTCCTTGCAAACAGCCCCAAAGTTCAGCACTGAAGGCATCTCCATCATGAATCCGGCAAACAAAACTTTTCAGAAACTCACCAAATAATGACAGCGAATAAGGCTCCCGATCCTCTTCATCCTTGCTAGCGTGGGTTGCGTTCCACCAAAACCAATCATTGAAGGTCATAGAACAGAAGCGTCGCCATTTATGGGAGGGACGACTTTTTTCCATAACGATTTTGTGCGAGCAGTCTCGAAGCACATGCATCATATCCTTACCACAGGTATTGCACACAGAACACAAGTCACTCACGCTGAGTCCTCATCTACATCGGTACCTTAAGCTTAAGCTTGCATATCTTCTCCCATGAGTGGTCAGCACCTAGGTGTGGGTTGATCAGCCGCTTATAGACTGATTTGACAGTAAAGCATCCCGACTCTGTTCCGTCAATAGATTGTTCTATCCTGGCTGGCACTTTGTCTCATACTATCTTGATTCCTTTGCAAACATGTATACTGGCTCTGTCAGATTTCATGTTTTGGAAGTAAATCATTCCCACAATGATATTTATCGCAAACAACTTTAACCCAGAAATCGTCTCTATTTTTCACCAACTTCCATCCTAGTTTTATGAAGAGCTTGGTTTTGGAGCTTGGCATGGCATCACCAACGAGACTTTACGCTTATCATCAGTACTGCCACACAGAGAACTCCGGTTGCACTTGTCTAGTACTTCATGATTGCTTGGTGGAATCAAGGATGTTTGCATGACATAGTTTAGTATAGCAGATGACATGGAGGATATTATTGTGGTTCTGCTGGCAAGCTAGGTGAGATGGAGCTACTTTTCCGTTTTGAAAGCCTGGTCCTCACTTCGTCAATAACAGCTTGGAAAGACGCCTTGTTAACCGGCCTGTGATGTAGAGGAACACCAAGGTATTTTCCCAAGTCCACAGCAGGAGAGAACCCTAAAATGGAACTGATGATCTCGGAGCCCCTGTTATGATTCATGTTAGTGGAAAAGAATGCACGAGTCTTTGAGGAATTCACCTTAAGCCCTGATGCATTGCAAAATGTTAGCCTTCTGGATTGCTTTGTCATTTTGGTTCTTAAACAGTTAAACATAATTATCTCCCGATAAATTGTATGTTAAATGTGATAATAATGGAATCGTTTCCATTAAATCTATGGCCTGTGTTGAAAGTGTCTGTATAAGAAGCCCATTGGGTTAGGTAATTGGGCTTCGGTTAGTGTAGTATAGAAATGGTGTCGGGCTAAAACAGAAACTATATTGCATATTCAGACTTTTCTGTCATATGTTTTTACTCAGTTTCATAAATTAGTTAAGAAAGTCCGGAGTGATAATGGGACCGAATTTGTTAATCACCAACTTCGGGATTTTTTTGGGGCCAAGGGTATCATCCATGAAACTTCCTGTGCATACACCCCTGAGCAAAACGGTATAGCCGAACGTAAACATAGGACTTTACTTCAGGTTTCTCGAGGACTGATGTTGGAGTCTCATGTACCTATTGCCTATTGGGGGGAGTGTGTGAAAACTGCTTCTTATTTGCTTAACCGACTCCCCTCTAAGGTGCTGGTTCATAAGACTCCATTCGAAATAGTCTATGGTTATGCCCCTGATTATTCTCATTTGAAGGTATTTGGTTCCTTAGCTTTTGCTACTAATTTGACTTCTAATGACAAATTTGCTCCTAGATCCATACCATGTGCTTTCCTCGGATATCCACCTAACCAGAAAGGATACATGCTCTTGAATCTTGAAACAAAACGAATCTTTGTCAGCCGCCATGTATCATTTCTGGAGGACCGATTCCCTTTCAAGGATAGTCTAGGCATTGATCCAGGGGGAGTGTGGAATAAAGCAATTCAAGATATGTTTCTTTTTGAACCTTTACAACAGGTAGTAATTCAGAAGGATAAGGGTAGTACACAACACCTAGATTCTGATAGGTTAGACAGTCATGTTAGTAGGATGCCTGAAACACCTTGTCCAGCTGAACACATATCTGCTAACCCTTCTGAACCAGCCATTACTGATGAGAATCACATGCTTGAACAACCAAATCTGGAACTGAACACAAGTAGGCCTAGTAGAGAGCGCAAGGCCCCTTTGTGGGCCAAAGATTATGTGTGTTCTGCATCTGTGTTACATCTCCATTCTAGTGCATCTCATACTGCTGGCTCAATTAAAGGTACACAATGTCGCTATCCTATAGGGGAGCATATCTCTTACGCACACATCTCTTCTGCCCTCACATGTTTCCTTTCATGCATTGATTCTATAAATGAACCTAATTCTTATGAAGAAGCAGTTAAAGATAAACATTGGATAGATGCTATGAAAATGGAAATAGATGCATTAGAAAGTAATAATACTTGGAAGTTAGTGCCTTTACCGAAAGGAAAGAAAACAATAGGCTGTAAATGGGTGTATAAAGTCAAATATAAACCAGATGGTAGTATAGATAAATACAAGGCTAGATTAGTAGCCAAAGGCTACACACAAAGAGAAGGAATTGATTATCATGAGACATTTTCTCCTGTGGTTAAAATGACAACTGTACGCATTATTCTCAAAATTGCTGTGATTAATAATTGGAATATATTCCAAATGGATGTGCATAATGCCTTCTTGCAAGGTGATTTGCATGAAGAAGTGTACATGTCGATGCCACAAGGATTTGAAGGTAAGGGGGAGAAGATGGTATGTAGGTTAAGAAAATCCTTATATGGACTTAAGCAAGCATCTGGACAATGGAACCGAAAGCTTACACAAGCTTTGGTTCAAGCTGGCTTTAGTCAAAGTAGGCATGATTATTCCATGTTTATTAAAAATTCTGATGCTGATATGATAATTATATTAGTGTATGTTGATGATCTTTTAATCACAGGAAGTTCAGAAGATAAAATAAAGGAAGTAAAACTATTTCTTCACTCAACTTTTAGGATAAGGGACTTAGGAATAATGAAATATTTTTTAGGAATTGAAATGGCCAGATCTGAAAAGGGTATTGTGCTAACCCAAAGGAAATATACTCTAGATTTGTTGAATGATGCAGGTCTTGGTGGATGTAGACCACTTACAATACCAATGGATCAAAGTCTAAAGTTGAAAGCCTATGAAAAGGGAAGAGATAGACGAGAGGATTTGATTAAAAATCCTGAAAGATACAGAAGATTGGTAGGTCGGTTGATTTATTTGACAGTAACAAGGCCTGACATATCTTATTCTGTGCAGGTGTTAAGCCAGTTCATGCATAATCCGATGAAAACACATATGTCAGCTGCTGTTGGGATCCTGAGATACTTGAAGCAATGTCCAGGGCTTGGTGTTTTGATAAGCACCAAAGGAGACCTTACTTTGAAAGCCTTTTGTGACTCAGATTGGGCTGCCTGCAAAACAACAAGAAGGTCCGTGTCAGGTTATCTTCTCAAATTGGGAGGTTCACTTGTCATGTGGAAGTCCAAGAAACAAAACACTGTCTCAAGATCTTCAGCAGAAGCTGAATACCGCTCTTTGGGCTCAACTGTATCAGAAATTGTGTGGGTGACTGGTTTATTGACAGATCTGGGAATACACCAATCTGAACCTGTGGAGATTCAATGTGACAGCCGTGCAGCAATATATATCGCATCAAATCCAGTGTTCCATGAGAGAACAAAGCACATTGAAGTTGATCTGCATTTTGTAAGGGATAAATTGCAGGATGGACTGATTAGTTTGAGGCATGTGAAAAGTAGTGAGCAAGAGGCTGACATTTTCACAAAGGCCATAGGAAAAGAGTTGCTGCATAAAATGCTTAGCAAGTTAGGAGCTTTAGATATCTTTCGCCCCAAACTTGAGGGGGAGTGTTGAAAGTGTCTGTATAAGAAGCCCATTGGGTTAGGTAATTGGGCTTCGGTTAGTGTAGTATAGAAATGGTGTCGGTTTGTAGTATATGTATATAAGGCTTTGTACAGGCTTGATTGATTGAATAGATCAGTGTAATACAATTTTGGGCTCAGAGATCTCATTTGCTAACAGCCTGATTACGACATATGGGGTCTTAGTTCTTATAATAAAAAAGGATTTAACATATTATGATAAGTGCTAATTCTATACTTACTTTCATTGGCTAATATAATTATTAGTTCTAAATGTCAATGTCCTGTTTCGTCCCACTGTTTACTTTATAACGGACCTTCACCGTGTTTCCTGGCTACTGGCTAGGACGTGCCAAGGAGATCTATTGTGAAAGTAATGACAACGATCATAGACCTTTAAAGAAGGGAACAAAATAATGTACACATGGACATAAGTTAAAAAAGTGAAAAAAAAAAAATCGGTTGTCCACTTGTGCTGTTTCATTCTTTCTTTTTCTTTTTTTCCTTGGGAAAATGATAGAGGGAGCACCAAAAGAAGTAAGAATATGGTTAAGATGTTCATAATTTTCCTTTTCTTCTCTTTAAGAATGGAAACAACTTTTGCTCTGAACTTTATGACTGCTGCAACGTCAAAAGCAAACCGCACAAGCCGAAAGCATGATTGCTCAAATCCATTGAGCTATCTTTGCTAGTGTACTACTCAATTTCCCTTTTGTTATTTGAGAAATACAAGTAGCAGTTAATTTATCGTGTTTTCACTTCTGTTTTATTTCTAACAAACATCATAACTGTTGCACAATGCAATAGAAGCCGTAAGTCATGACTTATTTGCTTTATAATATATGTCCTAATTGCTATTCACTACTACTACACCCTGTATGCAGTAGCGAAGGGTCATTTTTAATAGACACTGTAGGTATAAATAGTATTTTGAGTTAGTGCTTGCATGAATTTAGAACATAATGAGCACCAAAATGCGTGCCCATCAAACTTGTGTCGATTCCCGTAACCAAAATTTCAAATAAGGGTTTTAATCATTGTTTTAAAAGCTGAACCAGACTTCAAACCAGAGAGTCAAATGGTTGAGCTTCATTTGGTCAGATCAGCGGTCAAGCGAGTAACGTAATGATTAAATAAAAATATATAATATTATATACATAAATAATAGTATAAATATAAGAAGTACCTATAAAACAACCCAACTTGAAAATAAATATAAAAAAATTTATATATAACAACATCTATCCTATATTACACAAAGAAATCATTAAAAATAAATTCGATAATGATAATGGAGTAATTTTGATGATCCCTTATATTTAAATATTAAATATTACGGATTTTTTTTAATCAATTTCAATATAAAACTTTAAAGTAGAAAGAGAGGACATATGTCTTGTCTATCATATATAGATGCTGAGAAATTGAGAATATAAAACATTCAGAATATGCATTGTTGTTTGTGTGTGGAATATCATTTAAAATCTTAAAAATTAATCTAAACATATAAATAAAAATATCTCATTATTCACTCCCAAAAAAAAAAAACTAACATCTCATTATCCATCATCCCTGTAGTGAACAATATTGGGTAATTCATCTACCCCACCAAAAGACAAAGCTTGGCACCTTGCCTGGAACTCAGGAAAAGAGAGGGACATATTTAATTGAACCACATTATATGATTTTTCACGAATAATTTAGGATTTTTAATGTATTTTTTAGGTCATTTGTACATGATTAAGAACTAATTGTTTAGGGATATTTGTATTGAATTAAGTTTAATTGGAGGTAAAATGGTCATAATTTATTAATTATTTATTCAAAGAAGAGAGAAATCCAGCCACAGTAACAGTGGCACCAGCCAGAGAGAAAAGAGAGAAGCGACTTCATAATTTATCACACGCCTTCTCCATTACAAATTTTTTCTTTTTATAGTCATGCTTTAACTTATCTTGACTTAGGCCTTCTCTTGAGCCATATTCAAGGCCCAATATTTTTGGATATGTTAAACTCCTCTCTTATTTGTACATCAAACTTTAGAAGTTTATGATGCTTCTATTTTATAAATTACTTTGCAAAATCTAAAATATAACTAATATTTGGAATATTTGGGGAAATGTCCCCCATTAAAAATTTTATTAATGAGAATGAACTGGTTAATTTTTATATAAAGAATGTACTTATATTCAGTAAATTTTGTATTCATAGAGTACTGTATTCTAATATAGGTCATTCCAACTAATAAGATTTTCAATGAATGACTTTTTTCGAACTTTTGCTTAATATTTTTTTACAATAGCATCTTTAAAATTCAAAATGACAAGTAAACTTGGGTAAAAATTTAGGAGAAATTGTGCATAAAGACTAAATGGGTGCAAATTTTGGGAGGAAGGGCCAGCACACCTGAACGCCATTGTACATTCCAAAATATACAATTCCGCTTCAAGAATTAGGACCATTTCCCCCCTGAAGTCAAGAATCACAATTGATAGTTCCAAAATTGTACAATGAATCTTTGAGGACCCTCAATATTTTAGTATTTCCTGAAAAATTTTCACACATTTGGTCCTTATGCATAATATTCCTTAAAATATATTGTAATTAAGGTAATATTGAAAATATTTGATAATTTTAATAATTAACTAAATTTAGCCAATTTTCTTTATTTTATTAAATGACTTATACATAGAACTAGAAGAAGTAATACTCCTGTCCTTAAAATAAGACAAATTTGGTTAGTTGATCATGATCCTAAATATAAAACATAGTTTTTATATTTGTTAATCTTTTCCTAATTTACCCTTATTGATACTCCCTCAACAATGATCATGGAGGAGAGGGAAGGAGGGAATTAAGGAAGATGATTAGGGTGTTTTAGAAAATACATGTCATAATAATTAACTTAATTAACTTCATTAATCTAATCAAATTAGATAAATATGTCATATATTAAGGACTTGAGGGAATATAAATTATCCAATTCACAATATGGGAGATTAAATTCCTCAAGTCAATTATATGCACACGCTCCTCTAATCCTATTTTTAGGTAGAGAGAACTTATTTGTCATAAATATGAGCCATGTCATTAAATTATTCATATAATTATACAATTTTACATTTTATTCATTTATTATTGTATAGACTCTATACTCATGAGGTATAGTGAATATTAAATAGGAGTAAAGTGGGAAAGTTATTAAATTTTAGAGTAAATTACATCAACCACCCATCTATTTGCTTTAAATTACAGAGACCTCCCTTATGTTTTGGAAATCAATTTATGGATCTACCTTAAAATCAAAATATATGTTGCATAAACCCTTTCTTCTAGTTTTGAGATTCAACTTTCATTTACCCAACCATAAATTGACGGTTAAATCAAAGCATTAACTTATCATTTTGACCAAAATGCCCCTCTTTAACATAAATATTACTTAAAAAATGCCTTAAAAAAATTCAAAATTTTCATCAAGTTGTTAATATATTTCAAAAAAAACGATTCTTAATTTATTCTTTTAATTTAGTAAAAATATTAAATATATAGATCATTAATACAAAAAAATATTAAAAGATAAATTAGGAATTCGGTATAATGAGGGGTAGATTAGTAAATAATAATTATTCTAATATGATTTTTAATTACAAAAATATACTTCAAAAATATTTTTAGAATATTATTTAACGGTATTAATGATTTGGACTAAAATGTCTATTTTCAAAATAAAAGGATGATTTGTGTAATTAAGGAAAAACATGAGGGTGGTTAGAACATTTTCCTCTAAATTTTAGGATAGAGTTCATAATTTTTTTATAATTTATAAATATGAATAGAAGATTACACAAACACACGTGTCTATCGTATTTTATAAAAGACAGAATTTGACTGTCTTCTTGCGCTAGCAAGTGATAATTAGGTATTGGCCCTCCTTTTTATTGCAGTGAGATATAAACCATTCAAATTAAATTTAGATAATTCTGATTTAAAGTTATTCACAATTTAAATAATAAATTTTTTACCGAATTATGATAAGAAGATTATTTTTATGGAAATATTCCAATAAAATACCTCTTGAAATTTGTTCTCTTCCCATTTTGTCTTGTCTTTTCCATATCTCTCACACTCAATCTCTTGTATGTTTCTTACTTTCAAAACACATTATCAGGAGGACACTCTACCTAATTAGTCCATAGCATACTCCCTAATAAGAATTCTTCTTTGATCATATGAAGATTCTTACTCATCACATGAAGCATGTAAACCATATACATGTAATCTAGTATATGGTAAACCATGCCGATTGTAAACCCTGAGAGCCAAATTTGGCCTGATAAGAACTTTGGTAGTATCTGGGCATAGGGATAAATTTAACTTCTCAGAAGAAGTATGAGAACGCTTTCTGGAATAATCAAGAAATGATTATAAGAGAGTTCCATGCTGCTGAAAAGCCAAGTACAAGCAGGTGGCTATGGAGAGATCCTCAAGCGTGACAATCTGTCCAATTCGATTTCCGTGCTCTACGAGGATGGACAAGTTACTGGGTCCTCATATTGTGCTCATCCAAAAGATGAGCACAACATGCTCATCCATTCAATTTTGGGGTGAGGGCCATTTTTTTTATTTATTTAGAATAAATTATATACTGTACTCTGAAATATTTTTACCATCCAGTATCTCAAATTAATTAATTTTTAATTCTGCATTCAAAAATATTGTTCTTGTAGTAACCTGAAAATATTTTTTTAATAACATCCAATATCTGAAATATTTTTTTGACATATGATATTTTAAACTAATTAAATTTTTGTACATGGAGTATTTTTTCAAAAAATAAAAAAAAATAAAAAACCCTCAAAATTGGGGGATGAGCATTACATCTTTTGGATGAGCATGGAATGTGGATTCCAAGTTACTCTGATGAGATAATTATATTCTCATTTTTTTTATAATTATTCATTACTTAAATTTGATATGATTAGTATTTGAGGGTCACAATATAACAGGAGAGGCTTGTATTACACATCATTTTTTACTGTTTTGGAAACCGAAACTGAAGTCCAAACAAAGGGAGGAATGAATTCTTAAAAAAAATGGTAGAAAATCTGAAACAATAGAGCGCGGAGGAAATTATCTAGCATTTAATACGGCAATAGCAATATTCTAAATGTGCACCGAAAATCCCCTTAAATAAATATACGGATTAACTGAGGTCTTTATGGGTTTTAATGTTCAACATATATATATATATATATATATATATATATATATTATCATTTTGAACCCATCAAAGGATGACAATAGAAAACCCGCATACCCAGATATTCTCTTTGTTCCTAATTATAAAATAAAATTGATTTTTTTAAAAAAAATTAAGAAAACCAATTAAATTATTTTAAAGTATTTATATTTTTACTATCAGATTATATATCAATTTATTAGTTAAATTAATTAGTTTAGAAAAAAAAATTAAAATAAAAATATTTTAAAATAATTTAATAAATTTATTTAATTTCTTTAAAAAAATCAACTCCACCTTATAATTAAGAATGAATTAAGAATGAGAGAATTACCTTTTGAACCCGATAACGGTCCCCGCTAGGGAACGCCAAAAAGTGCAGAGTAATACAATAATTAAAGGGCCAAAAAAACCAGACAATTAACGATATAAAGTATTCAAGAGACAAAGTGGGACCATCAGGCACCCAGATCTAAACCAAACCAGCTAGAATCCAAAATTGGAAAAGCCACGGAATCACGAACATGCTCCAGTTACGAAGAAAACAAAGTCAAAGTGTTCCACACGTCCACAAGTTCAGACAAAAGTAGGAGAAAGATCAAGAAGCCGCAAATCACAGACGATGCAAGACTGAACTCAGTACAAAAAATACATGTTCGAGTCCCTGAAACCCTAACACAAATCCGTCAAGAAAGCAAGACGCGGAACGCAGCAGACTTTAACCCCTTAAAAAAAAAGAAGAAGAAGACAACTAATCAAAGACGAAAATCTTTAGAAGAGAGGCGATGCCTTCACAAGGCTAGGCCAGAAACCTAAAAGAACGGCGAAGTAGTGAGGTCTTCAGCTAACTCCGAAGCACAGAGTGTAAGCGACTTCCAAGAAGGACTCCGTCTAAAGCCACGATCGACCACAATGGTTGATGGAGCACTTGAGGTCTTGACGAAGATAAGGGTTCAACAGGGCTTGCGAATCAGAAGAACCCACTGAGAATCCCAAAGGCCGTGAAGAAGGGCACCAGAACTCCAAGGGTGAAAAGGCTGGCCTCAAATCAGGACCCTAAGATCACGAAGGAAGATCGACGGCTAAGATCAAACTAAACTTTCCAGGCCAAACTCGGATTGGACTAGGAAGGTTGGGGACTTGTTGTAGGCCCAAAAATTAGTCCCTTGGACTCTCACATCAAGAAAAGTCCAACGAGGAACCAACCGCACCATTGGCTGAGATCCGAGAATATAGGAACTGACTAACCATGGCTTGGCGGTTTTATAAATTGTTCAGCCCGAGGAAAAGAAGGGGATTTCATCACTCTCTACTCACTACTGTCTACCTTGCTTTTTCACTGTCCAATTACTATTTTGTACTCGCTTAAGATCAATTGAATAATTATTTTCCTTATCTTATTTGCTTTATATTTCCTTTAATTATTGATTCCTCTACTTTGTTGGGATCCCTTCCAATGAAAATCCCTCCTGCAATTTCTTGTATAAACAGTCCCTACCTCATAAGTCACCATGAAGTTTTGGGATTTAGTAATCACTTCTAAAAAGGAAGGTTCGTTGTATTCATTAACAATCTTTGTAAATGAAATTAGTTCATCTTCATTTTAGCAAGTCAACAAATCTTTTTATTAATTAAAATCAAAATAACAAACTGGAAATCATTTTCAGCGACTCCACTCGTAAGACCTGAAAACAATAACCTGATTTCAAACTTTTGCTGCGAACTTTGGACTCTGAGGTGTAAGACTAAAGCGTTGTTCCAAATCTCTGGGGTAATCTACGCAACTTTGCTTCATTTTATTTTTTGATATTTATATTATCGGAAATTTTCTAAAGCCCTCGTATTTCCGTGGTAATTGTTCAAGTAGTGTGCCCTTGATCAGATTTCACAATTAGAATAAAGTCCATAAAGTGTATTGCAATCAAATTTTTGTCGGCTTCAATTGTTGCTATATATCACCACTAATTTGTTAGATAATATATCATTACTTAATTCTCTGGAAGTCTTTTGAATAAACAATGGAATATTCGAAGCCGGAGTCTGCAGAGAAAACTTGAAATCCTGTTATTGTTTTCATATCTTACGGGTTACCGAAAAGGATTTCTAGGTTTTTATTTTAATTTGAATTAATAGTTATTATATTAAATTATTAAAATTTCAATATACTATTGTTTGTCAGCATTTCTATAATTGTTGCTGTGGCACCATCAAGATTAAGTGCTGAAAGTAAAAAATATATTATAAATTTAAGTTACTAAGGAAAGTAGAATTGGGATAGAGACGTGCTTTTTTTTTTTTTTGCGCTCAAAGATTGAGACGTGATTTAAAATCACCTTTGGAGTGAAGAAGTATCTGGAGGGACTGTTTAAATTAATGTTATTTCATTATTACTTATGAATTCTTAAGAAGACTATAACGCCCCTTATATAACAAATTTGGCCCCTTCTCCAGCAAAGCCTCCCTTCTTCCTAGGCTTCCCCTCGTCCTTTGGAGCATATATTATGGGATCTAATATTATAATACTGTATTACGGGATTTGTTAGTTATTAAATTTTGAAAACGTTATTATACCGATGCGATAGGATTACATAAGGTACGATACGTTGCACCTTCTGCTAGGTTTACACGCACACTATGCTATTCGAACACATTGATAAACACTAAAAAATCGTTTCCTCTTCAATATTATGGCAGTTATTCTCATCTATGAGGAAGAACACACTGAAGTCAAGGATTTGAACCTCTCAATTTCTTAAAAAATTAAAAGTTTTGATTTCAATAAAAGAAAAAGATAGAATATGTGAGGTTCACCGTTCACCATGGTACCTTTTCTACTGAAATCAAATCCCATGGCATAAGTCAAAGTGATCAAATTCTTGTTTGCTTCAATCACCTCCTTAGCCGCACAAGACCCAAATAATAGCAGAACCGATCGACCTATTCCTTCAGGAATAGAATGTTTAATATTATCGGGAAAAAATGTTAAATTCTACCCTTGGCGATATCTTGCGTTGATGGAGATGCCTGCCGCTGATGGAGGTGGATGAGTAATAAATTTAAACCTATTGCGGATAGGGAGAGTTTTGTCTATCAGGATAGGCTTTTCAATAAGGGGCCATCTCAAGTTATCCTTAGTCCCTCTTACCAAAGATTGCAAAATGGGCAATCCCAGTGCCCATTTCAACCGTTGATATATGTGAATTATAATAATATTATTATATTTTAAAATTTGCATAGGTTAAAATAAAATCAAACAATCAATTGAATATGGACAATTGAAAACCAATCACAAAATAGAAGTAGTAGTAAGGAGAAGAAAGGAGGAGGAGGAAGGAAAAAAATTCTCGAACTAGAATAAGACATAGAGACATGTGTATGCTGAATAATAAATAAACTCTAAGGTACGTAATTGGCCTGAATAATCTGACACATGCCTTATCTGGAAAGAAAAGAAATCGTAAAAGGAAAATATGGAGATAATACTATAACAAAGACTTTTAAAAATAGTAAATACTAATGGTTATATTCAGAAGTTGCGAGCTGCTATGGATTCGGTGGTCTTCAATCGGATTAAGAAGAGTAAGAAGAGGAAGGTGATCAACATGGTTAGCATGGTCAGCTTCCGTCCCAAAGGGGAGAATACGGTCAGGGTCACACCGGCCAGGTAGAACAATATCCAAGTCAGCACTCCCCCTGATCCAACAATTCCACCAAAACAATTATTAGCATTGAAATTCCACCAAAACAATTATTAGTCACCAAAAAAGAAAAAAAACCTGGAACGCGGGAGTCGAATCCACCAAAAAAGAGCCATTCAGTGGCTAGCCATATGCATAAAACGATTAGGTGCGTAATGATCTTGGCTTTAAGATCGAGAACTTTAAAGAAAGGTCCTCTGCTAGCCATATGCATCATGCTTCCTTAGATTAGTGTATGTGCCGTGGAAGAAGAAAGAGGAGCAAAGTAAAGCTACTAGGGGATGCTAAGAGGGGTTGTGTACTTGTGTTTATATAGTTTGAATCGACTAGGGAGATCTTAAAGAGTATAATAGGTAGTATAATCTAGTATTTATCTGTTTTAAAATATAAAAGCAGATGCTCATGCACTAAACCATCTCACAACTAAGACACAAATATCTATATCTAGTCAAAAAATCAATCACATCTAAAATATCTAAATTCTTTTCCAAGAATAAAAATATCTAAATTCTAAAATGATATATATAATGAATTATACGATGAATTGAAGTTTTTGTTGTTAGCGTCACAAATTTTAGATATAAAAACAAATCTGAGCAATTTGTTTATTCTGTTAAAGAATTTAAATTAACAAAAATATTAAGAAAAATATTTATAAAGGTTTTAATTGTATTTATTGAAATCAATTAAAATATTTTATTTAAATTTAAATATATTTATAAATAATGTATGAAGTGAACAATTTCTAAAGAAAAAAAGGAAGGTATATAAGAAAAAAAAAGAGGGAATTTCAATTGGAACCTGAAGAAATGAAAAGATAAAAAATAACTATGACTACTATTACAATGTTCATTACGCTGTAGATAAATAATTTTATTTCATTGTGTGTTTAGATATAAAAGATATTTTGGATGTATAATTAAATGATTTTGATTTGATTTTAATAATTTTTTTGAAAATATTGATGAGAAAAAGATTTTAAAATTTTAGTATAATTAATTAAGAAGATTATGAAAAATATTCTCAATGGAGTTTTGATAAAAGAATAATAGGTAGGATTTTGCTTGGGGTAGTTATTCAGTATTTTTAAATTTTTATTTTAGTATTTGGCCCTTATAAATAATTATGATTCTTCAGATATCTTTCTCAATAAATATTATTTTTTGCTAGTTCCACCCCATTTTTAATTTAATTTGAGATACATTTTGCTATATTTTGGGAGTCATCAAATGCTAAATAAAAGGGATTTACTTGAGACTTTAATAAGATGTCCATCTATATGTATGGTGGTATATCTTGTTCCATTTGCGGCTTTCTTTCATAGATAACGTGGTGTGATATGATCTTTTTCTGCTTCCTTCCTTTTTCTGGCGAAAGTAAAGTTGTACAAAAAATGTCAATGTTTGAGTGTGGTGGAGGCTAAAAATTTCTCCCACATGACTAGGATTTGAACCTGACATACCCTGCATGTCAACAACAAAGCTGCATCAAAAATATAAAAATGGCCATAAATAGTGACGAAATTAAA
This sequence comes from Inga leiocalycina, assembly GCA_963242795.1. Lineage (NCBI taxonomy): Eukaryota > Viridiplantae > Streptophyta > Magnoliopsida > Fabales > Fabaceae > Inga > Inga leiocalycina. The sequence goes on from OY725324.1 coordinate 20,457,748, forward strand.
TTAACAAATTGAGAGGTAAAAGGCTTAAAATTATTATTATTCTTTTTTCATATACTTAACAAGTGTTAATAAAATTAAGATGAATCTTCATTAATAACAAATGATTGTTTATAAGATACAAATCAACCTACTTTGATTTAATAATAATCATTTCTCACTTGAGGGGTGATGAATAACTAACCTAACTTTAGGGAAAGGGATCATCCTCTCTAAAGAGAGACTCACTTTAACCTCTGTCTTGACATATTGTAGATCTCTCTATCATTCACAAATTGATCCATATAGACAATTAGACCTCTATTTATAGGATCTTATAAAACTTAAATATCCCATTAAGATATTGATTGAACCATATTTTTATATGAATTTTTCATGATTAATTTAGGATTTTAATGTATTTTCTAGGACATTATTACATTATTAAGCATTAATTTTGATTAGAGACAATTATTTTGAATTAATGGGAATTAGGGGTAAAATGGTCAAAATTCATTAATTATTATCTTTTTATATATTGTCCGTTAAAATTTTGATATTACCTTGTGCTTAATATTGCATTTCAAGTGTTTTGGAAGAAAATTATAGATTTTGGAGGTCAAATTAATATTTTGAAGATTAGAGAAAATCACAGAAAGGGGCCCTATATTTTGGGGAAATTACAAAAATAAGAAGAAAAGGACAGGATGGAAATACAGATAAAGAACCCAAATTTTCATGAAATTCTGATGGACTCCTAAAACATGTCAATATATTCATTGAAGTCCCTAATTAAACTTTTAAAGTTTTGCATAGGTCCCTGGTCAAAACTTGCGTTTTGACCAAGGACCTAGGGTAGTGTTCCTTTCTTCATCAGATCAAAGAAGCAGACCCGAGGGAGCACCCGGGGGGGGGGGGAGTGAGAGTGCGGCGCCAAAGGAGAGAACATCGACCTTCCTCTAACCTCGCCGGCGATCTTGACTACTTTCACTATCCTTTCCATCGCCGGCGAGGTTTTTCAGAGAACCAGGGGAGAAAGTCACAGCGGCAGGGATTTGGACCGGAGTTGCAGAAAGCTTGAAAGACGGAGGGAGATCGGGGAAGGAGAGGAGAGACCATCGATCCTTCACCGCAACGCCATTGCCACCACCGTCGACGGCATCTTCCTCTGTCCGTCGTCCTTGTCTCTTAGACCACCACCACAGCCGGGGGAAGCTCAGAAACAGAGCGCCGTTCCTAAGCAAACCACCACCATCGACCTTGAGCTCTGTTTTCACACCACCATCAAGCTACACCATCGTCCTCCACTGCCATAAACCATCACCACCGTCATCATCTTCACAACATCAGCACCACCATCGCCCTTCCTCTGTTTTTCCTTTATCACACCACCGTCCACCACTCTCTCGACCAACCTCTACCATCACCTGAAATCTCTACTGTCAGAAGCTACCGTCAGGAAATCACAGCCGTGGCTTCCTCTGTTTTGTAATTTTTTTTGTTTCAAATCCAGCCCTGTTTTTAATTGATTTAATGCTAATTAATTTCTTTAATTAGTGTTTCATATGGCTGGATGCTTGAATATAAGAATGATTACATTTCTTGAATCCATGGCTGTGAGTAACTGATTCCAATTCTTGGTGATGAGAACATGTGCTTGAGCTCCATGAAATATACAGGGGAGTTCTTTTGTTATCATTCCATTAATCTAGAATTATATATTTAAATTATCTAATTTTAGGAATTTTTATATATGTGATTCTAGAACTGAGATTGATGTTAATTATCTCTGTTGGTTTGATATTTATGATTGGATTGGATTTTTGTGGCTTGTTGGATTTTCATATATACATTTCTTTATTGATTCAACGAAATTATGTTATTTACATGTTATTGTTAGATAATATAATTAACTTGGATTAATAGAGTGTCGTATTATCACATTCATATAAAGAGGAAGCTAGCTGCATTTATTCATTTTAATTGCACTCTAAATGGTTTCTAATAGTTTCTTAAGGTATAGTTATTAGCTGTGTTCGCAGGAGTAATTATTAATTAAAAACACTATACTCGAGCGATTGTTTGGGGTTTTATTTTCAAGACTTAGAGAAAATTAACTCCCATAATATTTTTAATCGAGGATTGTCACGTTTTCATTATCAAGAACATTCTCTATTCTCTATTCATATTTTCCACTTCATACCATTCTATTCACCCATTCTCCATTTTTATAAAAAAAAACCAAAAATAATATTTTATTATTTAATTAAATTGCATTTTTCTTTTAATTATTAATTTGAAAAATCCAAAAACAGTTTTCCCCCTTGTTTTTTATTGTATTCACATGGCATATAGATTATTTAGGACTCAATAAAAGGCTCCTCAAGTGAGACTATCCGAATAGTGCATTGTACTCTAATTCTTGGATTAAAAATATTTTACATTTGACCCCAAGGCAGACACGGTCAAATCAGATATAAACGAACTAATGAAGATCTCAACTAACTAATGATTTTATTTCTCCAACACGCCCCTCAAGTTAATACTTTTTGGATTATTAAAGTGTTAATTTGCAGACACATATAACAGGATTCAGTGAGGTGAAATTAAACCACATCATTTTAGTCCTATGAACAACACTCTTGGGAAAGATCTTCTTTTCTTTTAAGGAGACATCTTCCTCTTTGACTTTACACTTTTCTTCTTGAAAAACTGAACCATAACACTGTAGTTATCTTCATCATCTTGGCTTTATAACATGATTGCTTGAGCTCTTCCCTTGTGCATATGTTCTTGACTCAATCATTTTCTCTTTTTTTTTTAAAGTTTTGAACAAGACAACCCACCATTAACACTCGCTGCTTCTTTCATGCGCTCCACCATTATTCTCATGCTGCCAAAACTCTCTGCTATAACAACCCTATTTTTTTCAATCAAGAATCTTCTATGTTATGTAGACATCTTCTATGATCTGGGTTTAATGAATCAAAAGCATTCTCTTGATGATCAACCCCATACAGTGAAATAGCAATAGATTTTCCAATTTGTTCAGCCAGTGAAAGAAACTCAGAGACAGCAAGCACAGACAAATCAGGTATCTTAGCAAAACCCTGAATCATATGAATCTTTCCACTGCCTTTGCTCCATACGCAATAATAGAGCTGTTGTGGCATTCAAAAATAGCAGATATAGGAGGCGTCATGTCAACCAAGCACAGTTAAGTTGTCCACTTATGGGTACCAATTTCCTCAATCCCAGCAAGAGATTCAAGGAAAAGCATAGCTAATCCCAACTTTCCTTTTACTTAGGAAACCAGATGCTCTGCAAGCCTTTTGTATAGCTTTCACCCTGCTCAATGTTTTTGTTGCATTGGGATCATTTTTCAACCCTGGGCTCCAACATACAGGAAAAGTCGAAGAAAGCACCATAGACATCTAACTTATGATCTTCAATATCCACATTATGGATAATACTCAACCCAGCACTCTTGTTGCTACCTCAGCCAGCGCGAGAATAAGTATTAGAAACATAGCTAAGTTATATCCAGGCTCGCTCTTCAAAATATAAGATTTCCTTTGAATTCTCTGGACCAATCCTACCTTCAACCTCTTCCAGATGTGTAAGCTCACCGGTCTCCCCTCTTTTGGTCTTCTTGTCCTCTTTGTTTAGGTCAACATTTTGAGATATTAAACTCATATTTCACAAAAACTAGGCTCAGAAGAAAAATCCTCTCAACATAACATTGGGTGGCAACATGCTGCAATAATTTCATCTCCCTGAAGCTCATGCATAAGTGCCAAAGAAATATATCTATCCAAGAAATCATGGAACACCAAAAGTTATAGGACCACTAATTAATCTGTGATTTCAGCCTTAGGTATAAAGAAGCGTCAACGGTAGTCTAGCAAACTAAAGTCAAAGCAACACTAAGAAGCCACAAAACAATGACCAAGAGACATAAATCATTAGGATGCTTATAAGAAGTTCATCAAACCTCTTGTGCAGTTTCGTTATCTCAGCTTGCGGTCCCTGCAGGTCAAGGAATTCCAAGACCGGAATAAAGTGGCCGATATTGAAAACTCACACCAATGCCACCACTTTTGATCACTTCATTTGAATAGAGGTTTGGGACTTTTGGTATAGAGAGAAGCTACGACAAGACACATTGGGATTGAAATTCTCCGGAAGTTTTGAGCATTCCTGATTCTTTGATCCATGCCCATATGAATGTTTCATCGAAGCCATAACTCTGGCATTCTTGCAAGCGAATTCCATCGGGAAAATCAAGAGGCGATCTTGGAACGATGAGGAGAGTAACAATCGAATGGAGCTTCAAGGTGGAAATACAAGAATGCTAGGGCTCCGTTGACGGTGAGGTTGGTGCTCTGCTGCTGGACTTGAGGCATCGACGGCGGCGGCTGAAAGGTGACGCCGCAGAACCAACCAACAATGATGGCGGTGAATATTTCATCGGTGAAGCCATAACGCGGCGATGTCGGCGAGAATCTTTGAAGAAAGAAGTGGCGAGAGGGCAGAATTAACTCAGGGCGTCGTACGGCAAAGATGAGCTCTGTTTGTCAAAAACAGAACGGGCCTACAGGTTTACAAGGGCTGTGGTGGAAATCCAAGAATTACTGATTTGGACTTCACTATTTTTGCGCAAGATAACAAGCCATAATACCATATTAACAAAATCAAAATAAATCTTTATTAATAATAAATGATTGTTTTTAGAGTAAAATACTCTAACCTCTCATGCTTTTTATCTCAATTACATGAACCTTCTCTCTATTTTAAAAACATATACTTAAATTCAAACCGTTAATTTCGTTAAAGATTTTTATTTTTTAATTAAAATTTATGCTAAAATAAATTTTTTGTACTAATTTATCCTTTAACGTTACTAATTTCCTAATTTTGACTAAAATTATTTAATTAATTTAAGATTTTTTTCTTAACTTATTTTTTACTTTGCACAAAATACCCCTTGGTTTCTTAACATATTTTTTACTTTGTAAATAGTTATATGTTAAATTTTTTTCATATTAACATAAATACTTAATTAATTTAGACATAGCAAAATTAATTAAAAATATGATTAATCCTATTAATAGATGCATACTAAAATAAACATGTTTATAAATTTTTGTGTAAAAAAAGTATTTAAAAAATTAAAATTTTAAATTAATATAAGTTATATATTATATCAAATTTACATTATTAATAACATATTATGAATAAAACATATTTCTTTTTTTTTTTTTTTTTGCCTTTCATTTGAAAGGCATATTTTTTAGTCATTTAAAAGAATACTGAATTAATAAGTTTTAATAAATATGATAAAAATTTAAAATTTTATAATATAATAAAAATTTAAAAAATATATAATATATTGGAAATTTTGAACATACATGTATTAGAATTATTTTTTTGTATAAAAATTTATTTTTAGGAAAATATAAATGTTTATTCATTTTGTTGAAAAAGGGGTATTTTGGTCAAAGTAAATGTTTAATAGTCAAACTTAATGGTCAACTAATGGTTAGGTGGATGGAAATGGAATATCAAATATGTAAGGGAAGTTTCTGTAATTTGCATTTTAATTTTAAGAGAGGTCTATATACGTTTTCAAAATAGAAGGAAGGTTTGTGTAATTTAGATAAAACAGAGGGATGGTCAATGTATTTTACTCTTATTTTTAAGATACAAATCAATCCACTTGGGTTGAAAGTGATTAACAACTAAATTTAACTCTAAAGATCTTAGAGGGACTTTCTTCTCTAGAGAGAGACTCACATTAACCTCTCTCTTAACAGTGTCTTATAAAGATTAACTACCTCATTAAAATATTTAAAATGTCATATGTGGGAATGAGCTACCTAAATTTAGTAACTACCATCTAGTTATTTTTTACTTTTTATTTTTAGTTGTTATTAAGGTTGTCATACTCGTGAGTTTAAGCAAACTCGTAATAGTGATGTAAATTCGTATCGTGAACTCGAATTGTAAACCCGTAAGGGTTTAGTTTTACCATTAAATAGATATTATTAGTATATAATTAAATAATTAAAATATCAAAAGTTGACAACAATTTGATTTAAATATATTTTAAATCCAAATATTTGAAATTAAATCTATCAACATTCATAATTTATCGTATTTAACAAAGAAATTTTTATAAAATTCATATATAAAGCCGTTGAGTATAATCAAATTGAAAAAGTTAGCACAAGTTTAAGGGTGCGTTAACACAATTTTGTAAACTAGAAACGTAAAAACGTTAAACTCTGGTGTATAAACTCGTGAATTTAAGAGTTTACAACGATAATGAGTTTACTAATGACTTGACTCAATTTTATTAAGTTAGAAACGTAAAAACAGTAAACTTGAAGAGTCAACTCGTGAGTTTGACAACAATGATTGTTATGATAATCCTATGTGCTAGATGGCACGAGCAGGACATGGCCGGAGGAGGGACTCTCAATGTCCTTCCTTTTATATAATACTACATTAATATATATAATATATAATATATAATATATAATTTAAATATTTTAAATAATTCGAGGCAGTTAGGAAATTTTATTTCAAAATATATTGTAGTTATTAAAATATTTGAAATGTCGTCTGTAAGAGTAGTGGGGTTGTTGGAAGTTAAATTTAGTAACACCTTCTCGTTATTTTTTATTTTTATTTTTAGTTGTAAGTATCTCTCTCCTCTTATATAATCAATAGAGTGAGATGGCAGGAGAGGAGGGACTCTCAACGTCTTTTCTTTTATATAATTAATAGATTTGTATCAATTAAAATAAATTGTTGTTTAGAACCTGAAATAAAATCAATTGAATATGGACAATTCAAAACCAAATAGAAGTACGTAGTAGGGAGAAGAAAGGAGGAGGAAGGAAGGAAAAAAATTCTCGAACTAGAATATGGACATATGCTTGCTGAAAAATAAATAAACTCTACCTAATTGCCCTGAATAGTCTGGCACAGGCCTTATTTGGAAAGGGGGGAAAATTTGTAAAAGGAAAATATGGAGATAATACTAGAACAAAGACTTCTACAAACAGTAAATACTAATGGTTATATTCAGAAGTTGCGAGAAAGGCGGTGGTAATCAATCGAATTAAGAAGAGTATGAGGAGGAAGGCGATCAAAATGATTCCCATGTTCAGCTTCCGTACCAAATTTCTGAGAGGGGAGAATAAAGTCAGGGTCACGACGCCGGCGAGGTAGACCAGTATTGAAGTCAGCACTCCCCCTAATCCATTAATTCCACCAAAACAATTATTAGCATTAAAATCCACCAAAACAATAGTATTAGAAAGAATGAAAGGGTACGTATTGGAAAAGAAACGATTGTTGGGGGAGAGAATGAGAGAGAGACCTGGAACGCGGTCGAATCCATAAGAGGGCCCTTGAGTGGCTAGCCATAGGCATGAAGCGATTACGCACATAACGAACTTGGCTTCAATTATGCAAAAAACGATTAAGGACACAAAGAAACGATCGAACTTGGCTTCAATAACATCAACATCGATGCCTCTAAAGAAAGGTCTTCTGCCAGCCATATGCATGGTGCTTCCTTCAGATTAGAGTATGTGCCGTGGAAGAAGAAAGAGGAGCAAGGTAAAGCTAATAGTGGATGCAAAAGAGGGGTTGTGTACTTGTGTTTATATAGCTTAGAATCGACTAGGGAATATTAAAGAAAATAGAGATCTTAAAGATTATAAGATAATCTAGTATATATCTATTTTTAAATCTAAAAGCAGATGCTCAATCACTAAACTGTCTCACAACTCAGAAGCAAATATCTAAACAAACAAACACAAAATCGGACATATTTAAAATCAATCACATCTAAAATATCTAAATTCTAAAATAATATATACGATGAATTCTACTAACAATTGAAATTTTATGTTGTAAGCGTCACAAATTTTAGAAATAAAAATAAATCTGAACAATAATATTTATTATGTTAAATAATTTAAATTAATAAAAATATTAGGAAAAATATTTATAAAGGTTCTAATTGTATTTATTGAAATCAAATTAAATATTTTATTTAAATTTAAATATATTTATAAAAAATATATGAAGTCACCAATTTCTAAAGAAAAAAGGAAGTTATATATGAAAAAAAGAGGGAATTTCGATTGAAACCTGAAGAAATGAAAAGATAAAAATTACCTATTAATTACTACCACTACATTGTTCATTACGCTGTAGGTAAATAATTTTTTTTCATTGTGTGTTTAGATACAAAAGATATTTTGGATTTATAATAAATGATTTTGATTCAATTTTAATAAATTTTTTTTGAAAACATTGATGAGAAAAAGAGTATAAAATTTTAGTATAATTAATTAAGAAGATTATAAAAAATATTCTCAATGGAGTTTTGATAAGAGAATAATAGGTAGGATTTTGCTAAGTGTAGCACTTCAGTATTTTTAAATTTTTATTTTAGTATTTGGATCTTATGCGTAATTATGATTCTTAAGATATCCTTCCCCACAAATGTTATTTTTTCTAGGTCCTCCCCATTTTTAATTAAATTTGAGATATATTTTGCTATATTTTGGGATTCCTCAATGCTAAATAAAAGGGATTTACTTGAGATTTTGATAAGATATCCATCTATATGTATGGTGTTATATATTGTTCCATATGTGGCTTTCTTTCATAGATAATGTGGTGTGATATGATCTTTTTTTTCTTCCTTCCTCTTTTCGGCGATAGTAAAGTTGTATAAAAAATATAAAAATAGCCATAAACAGTGAAGAAACTAAATTAATAAATTGAGAGGTAAAAGGCTTAAAATTATTATTCTTTTTTTATATACTTAACAAGAAAGGAAATCAACTAATCTTTGTTTTACTTGTTTTTAAAGGTGGCCTGGTATTATTCAACTATTGGGAAGAATAATGACTCTACAATACGGAAAAAGCTTGGAATTATGGCCAAAATGGAGAAATGCATGGAGAAAGCAGTGTTTTGGATGGAGGATAGCTGAAGTGAAAGCAATAGTCAAACAACAATAGACCTCAATCCTATTACGTAAGGTCAGCTGCATGGATCAAACATGCCATTGATGAGCTCTACCAAAAACTAAATCTTGAAATAAATTGTTAACTAAGAGATCTTACTCAATAACCTCATTGAGTATTCTTTTCGGTTATCCTCTACCCTTTTAACATGGCTCTAAAAACACTTGATATACCCTCCTTACTAGCGTATCCAATTGCCTTCTTTGTACATATCCAAATCACCTCAGACGATTTTCTACCATTTTTTTTCAATAAGTGCCACTCCCACCCATCCTCATACAAATTCATTACAAATCTTATCTTTCTTTGAATGGCCACTCCATTTTTTTTCTTTTCAGATTTGCCCTCCATTTTTAGGATAGAAAAATGATTTTTTACACCATTATGACCACAATAAAGTCACTGGAATCACTTATACATCATTCACTAAAAATCATAGCTGAAGCTCACCATCACATATCAAATTAGCTACAAAGCATCGATCACTCCAAACACAAAACAAAAAAACACAGGAAATAGAAGAAGATAAACTCAGTGAGGAAGAATTAAAATCATAGGCATGTCGCTTCTGGTTGCGACTATTGACAACCTGCTACCCATTCAAGTGATGCAAAAAATCAAGCAATGTCCTTTGGTAATAGATGATGAAGAGGATAGGGTTAGATGGAAGCGCACTAGTGATGCCGAGATCACAACAGCCAGTGCATGCAAGTATTTGCTAGGCACGAACTACTGAAAGGTGATTGCTAGTATGGTTAAAAGTGTCATTATCTAGTTGAGATAGTTTCTATATAGAGAGAGGAGTGTTAATTAACCTTTTGAAATTCATGTTATTTCAGCACACATTTTCCTTTAGTTTCTTAGACTTACTGGTGAATTTATACATATCTGGTAATACAATTGATAGGAAAATGTGTATGACTTTTGGGTTGATAGTGAATACTACCTCCAGTCCTTAATATAAGACATGGTTAACTTTTTTAAAGAGATTAAGGAAGCTAAATAAATTATATTTTAGTATTTATATTTATCTTTTTTATATCATACTAACTTGTCGAACTTATAAACTTATATATAATTAAATGATACACAACATATGATATGATCAAGTAACTTATTTAGTTTCTTCAACCCCTCCTCTTATAGAAAATTTGAAGACGCTCTCACATGGCAGGAGATATTTGCTACTACGTGCTGCTTCGAAACCTGCAATTGCATGAGCTCGAGTCTAAAAAGCCGTTTCTGATCCAAAATAAAAGTCTAAAAAGCCGTGTGTGTTTGGGATAATTTGTTTTTTATTTATAAGTGCTTTTAAATCATGATTTACAGTATACGAGGTAAGTATGTGAAAGGAGTTTTGTCTCGACTTGTATGAAAAGCACTTATTCCCAAAAATAACCTGATCCAAACATGCTATAGGACAATGGAAAAGGTGAGGATATCCACGTGAGATGCCCCCAACGAGGTTGGTGTAAACTGTGAATACTAATGGCAGACTTTCAAGCTGTGGAGGGGTAATTACGGTGGACGATAGAATGAATCTGGAGTTTATCAATGAAGCTAAAAAGTGTGAAAAAGGGTGAAAGAATTGGGTATTATATTCCCTCCCGTTCTTAATATATAAGACATTATTGTAGAGTTAATCTTAATCCTAAATATAAAAATATATTTTATATTTGTGAATCTTTGTCTAATTTACCCATATTGATTCCCACTCAACTATAATCAAGTAAAAGAAAAATGGAGGGAATTAAGGAAAATAATTATGGTATTTTATATATAAAAAAAAGTTATATTAACTAACTCAACTAACTTCCTTAATCTAATCAAATTAGGTAAATATGTCTTATATTAAAATCAAAGGGAGATCAAAGGGAGTGCCAATAAAGGTTGGTCTAGTTGGTAAAGAAGTTGACTCATAATCATAAGATTGTAGGTTTAAATTTCATCAATGTGAGGGCCTTGTTAGTGGGTAATTTATAAATACCTCTGTAAGCACTCTGTGAACCCAAAGGCATATCCTGGGCTTGGTGAGCTTTTGGAATCCAACTCACCTAAACTTTTTATTACACACAAAAAAATAAAAAACCGGAGGGAGTATTTTGGAAGGACTTCAGCTATGTCACGACCTGGGGCTTTAAACTGGTTGAGGCTTTTTTTGTTGTTTTGGCCAGAAGAGGAAACTTTCATTCAACTAAATGAAAAAGTAGCAGAAACATGATTTAAAAACACCATAAGTCAAAATGCAAAGACATACATAAATGAACAATAGAAAGGCATTAGGCAATTCCTTCTTGTTCCTCCTTAATCTCAGGACCTTGATGGTCAGCATAATCATCACGGGAATTCTTAACAAGAATGGGGTATAAAAAGTATGGAGGGATGTGAATCCAACCAAGAGAGTCCATCCCCTTTGAGGCTATGGCATGCAGCAAGCCAGTTTGCGGGAGCATTTCCTGAACACTTCGGGCTTGTTTGGTATGAGGGGAGGGGAGGGGAGTGAAAGTGGGAGGAGGAAAAATTTCTTAAAGTTGGATTTAAAAAAAAATTATAATTTTTCTTATTCTTTTATCTTACATATTCTCTTTATTAAAATTTTGTAACGTCACTTCTCCAAATTTTTAAAATCCAACTTATAAAATTTTGCCGTCCCCTCCCATCCAAATCCCTCATGCCAAACAGAATTTTGAAATAGAAAGATACAATGCCAAAGGATTCCTTAATTTACAAAAGCTCATCAATAAAGTCCATGATATATAGAGCCAGTTGCAATGGGTAGGAGTCTTCCAAGAAATAGAGTTGAAGAGATTATGACAATCAAGTTCAATAATAATTGAGTAGTCCTTCAATTCAAATGCCAAAGAGAGGAAGTATATACATTTTCTCGCTACACCCTTTAATGAAAGTGCATCTGCAATCATTAATATCAATATATATTAAAAATCTGTTCACGGAAGCCGTCTCCTCCGTTGGCTTTTATGCTCAAGACACAATTCAGTATTAACAAGCCAGAATAATTTTTTTCCCATATAATATTCGCTCCTCGGGCTTCATATGTGCCATTCCAGTCTGGACAATAGATTAAAATATAGTCTCTTTTGGCAAAAAGCAATCCTGAAGATGCTCACGGGTGGAGTTTTGTTAGGCTGACTTTAATAAAAAAAATCACAAAAAATTAATTAATGGCAGGATGAACAGACCTACCCCTCCTAATCAAGCTGGTTCCTTCACTTTTATCTGACAAGCTGAGCTTGCATTCAAATCTTCATCCTCTTTCATTGATTCAAATTTAAAATTCAAATTCTCAAATGATTTTTGTAGGGTAGAATATAAGGAGCATTCTCAAACCCAAATTCATTTTCTCTTTCCAACATTCCATTTTCCATTCGTCTGCTCTATTGTTCCCTTCTTCCATAACCTTACTCTTCATCTTCTTAAGAAGAAAGAGCTTTGGATTTCAGATGTGGCTCATGCATGCCTTCTACTTTTCTGGTATTGAATTTGTTTTTTGAAACCCGATTCCCTTCTTTCATTTTTTTTTTCTCTTTTGCTGGTTTAATTTTAGTTGGGATTTTATTTCTTTTCCACTTACGATTTGGTTCAAAGGTAGGCCAAACAATTTCTTAACATTTATGCAGTGACAATCTTGACGAATATCAAATCCATCGAAGGTGGTGATTGCTCGGGTACTCATGGTGAAGACCAAGCAATTTTTTTGACCTCAAACCCTAGACGACTTCAACAAGAAACATGGAGCGCCTGAGGCTCAACTAATATATTTTTCAGTCTTGAGTTCTGTACTATTGAAATTTTTTTCCAATTCAAAATGCTTTTCAAGGTGTCAAGTTTCTTGCTTTTCGGTGATGATTTTGTTAGAACCCCATCTTTTAAGTTTCTGTATCTTTTTACTTCTTTGTTTGCAGAACCATTCAAACAGACTTTGTGAGAAGAGATCCGGAGCGAGGAAGAAAGAGTATGTGGCTGAGATGGAGAGACAAGCAAAATATATATTTGTAAGTGAAAAATTCTTCTTCCAACTTATAATATATTTGTTAATGATTTTTTGGGTATATAGACAAAAGTTGGTTGTTTGATTCTTTTTTATAAATGGAGTCATCTCATCTTTTGAAGAATATATCTTTTTCCTCATTCTCTTTGATAAGAGCTAAATATTTGTATATCTTTTAGTAATTAACCTTAGATTTTTGTGGGATTTGATTAATTATTTTGGGCATAATTAGGTATTAATGTGAGATTTGAGTACAAAAGTAATTTGGGAATTAAATTGGCTAAATTAACATATTTTAAGTAATATTTGTTATTCCCATTATTCTTTAGTTGTGAACATATGATATTATCTTTTTGTATCTCATTTTTGTACGTGATGACATGGTACATTGGAGCTTAATGGAGGGCAAAGATAAAATTAGAGGAGAGCACATGTGCAGATTTTATTTCCTAATTTTCTAATTTTAATAGACATGAGAAAAGAGTTAGGCATTGTTTGGTGGCTTGAGTTCTTTGCCTTAAAATCCTTCACATTTTTTGTTCTCCTCCAAACATGGCCTTATCCCTTATATTTGCTAAAATCATATCGCACAAGGGGAGGAGGAGACGTGCTGCATTGAAGGTTCACGTTTTCAGCACTTGTTCAGGGGAATGCTAGGAGTTTTTTGGCATTTCACATTCATTTTCTCCATTGGATTTTCCTCTGTTCCCACTGACCACCACTTCTCCTCCTCCTTCCACTTTGACCGAAAATCCCTCTCTTCTCTGTTTTCTCGCATCTGCAGCTAACATGACGGTCCAGAGGTGCTGAGGAGCTGATTTTCGAATCATGAGCAGCTAGAATCTTTTGTCCGATGGTGATGGTGAAGCTAACCTGAGTCCTTGAGCAACTAAGGGAGTTCTTTGTATCTTAATTTCATCTTCCACTCTTATATATATGCAGGTTATGATTCTAGGTTGCTAGAGTTTATGATTTGTGTATATTGCTGAGGATTTAATCGGTTGATGTAATCTGGATGATGAAACTTGTGCTAGATTTGTACTCATGGATTGTAATTGGACCACTGCACTCTTTTGTTATTTAATTGCTTTCCTCTATTCTCTTGAAATCAATTGTTTGCTAGGTTTCTAGGAATTAATTGATGGAAGAGAGGATCTCTTATGAATCTAGCATGAGCTAAGTGCTTAAGATACTTCTAATTGATAATTGAGTTTAAGTCTAGATATAAATGAGAAATTAGGAGTATTGATTAGCAAGGGTTCTTACTAGTCCTTGTGCTTAGTTAAGAGAGGAACTTAGAATTAAAATTGGACAAGGATGGTTAGTGGATTCATTCACCTAGGACATTAATCTTTGTCATTTACACCCACACACTCATTTTATACATTAAAAAAAATTAAAAAAAAGTAGTTCTTTGGTTTAATTAGATAGATGAAACTCACATCCCATACTCTTTGGTTAATTTGTTATTTATACTAGATTACTTAGGAACTAAATATAGGCTCCACGTAGAGATTGACCTAGGTTAGTTGCCCTATAGTGCATTTAGCTTAGTTTTATTTGATAGCTCCACGATATGGCTCTTCAAATTTGGCGTTGTTGCCGGGGAGCGAACCCGGGTTACCCCCGTGACAGGCGCGAATACTTACCACAAACTTGCGTCTTGCTGTTACTTGTGGTAAGGGGTGCTTTCACTAATAGAGTTGCTGCTCTAAATAGTGAAATTCATTAAATTGGTTGGGCTGCTGCATTTCCAGTGCATCTTGTGACCACCTTGACTCTGGATTTTTGTTTCAGATAAATATAAATTTGATTCTGAATTGTGGAAATATACTCTTGTGTGCTAAATTCAAAAGCTTTTGCATATCTTCACCGATGCTTAACTGATTTCTGCTGTAATACACTTGCTGAAATTTAACCACATGTGAATAGATCGTTGTGAAGTGAAAGGCCTTGATCAGGTTGTTATTCTGAAAGTTCTCACCTTTGAACTAAGTGTTTTTGAATAAAGAATTATACTTGTTGCTGACTGGTTTGGGAGAATTTGACATGATCCTGGCTACCTTGTGCATCCTAGAATTTCAAGCATACTGTTGCATTCATATGTGGATTCCTACTTGTTAACACCTTGTTGCTGAGCTTTAATTGTTTGACTTGCTGATTAAACTCTCCATGTTTACTTTGAATTCTAATTGGAAGATCTTGTAGTAAAGATAGATTCTGTTCTGTGAGCTTCTTTGAACTTGTGAAACTTGCTGCATTTCATTGCTGTCCAGATTGAGGCACTGTGATTAATTATGTGAAGGGAAGTGGGGGATTTGTTGCTGTCCTGCTTTGTTTGGGAATCTTAGATTGATTTATAAGTATCTTGGCCTTGTTTTGGCTTGAGTGGTGCTTTAGAGCGTATTTTAGTGATCTGAATTTTGGCCATTAAATCTATTAATTAATCTGAATCTGGAAATTGTTTTGCTGTTGCTGAAACTTGCTGATACATTGTGATTTTAACTACTGAGATTTGTCTTGTTAAAGATCTCTGTGAATTGCATGAAAAGGACGCACAAAAAAAGTGCTGGTTGGTTCTTAATATGCGTTCCAAGTCTTGAATTTCTTGAACCAAAGCCTTGACACTTTGCATCTAATCATTTCTATGCATCGTGGATTTTTCCTGAACTTTTGCCCTTCCTATTTGTTTTTATAGATTTTTATTCTTTTGGAATTGTGAGGTCTTGCTTGCTGTCATTGTGCTGTGTGGCAAGCTGGAAATTGTTACTGATAGTGGTGATTTGTTTGTTGATTTCACTGATTGCCCTTTCATTGATCATCATCTTGTGCTAGATCAAAATATGGATGGACACATTGAACATCAAGATAATGAGGTTCCTAATAATGGCCATAATGAAGTACCTCCCAATAATAATCATGTGCATGATGATGTAGGAAATAGGAGCATAAGAGATATAATTTCTTCCAATGTTGATTATAATCCTTATGGCTTCTATAATTTCAATGCTAATTTTGAATTGAAGGGACATTTGATAAGTGCTTTACCTAAATTTCATGTTAATGAAGGTGAAGATCCTCATAGGCATTTGGAGACTCTCCACGTGGTTTGCTCATCCATGAAGCCTCTGGGTGCTGACTTGGATGAAGTCATGAGCCGTGCTTTCTTCTTTTCTGTGGAGGGAAAAGCTAAAGAGTGGCTTTATATGCTTCCTCGCCGCTTTGCAACCTTGACTTGGGAGCAAATGAAGAAAGTCTTCTTAGAGAAATTCTTTCCAGCTACAAGAACAGCTAAGATGAGGAAAGAAATTTATAGCATTCAACAAGCAATGGGTGAAAACTTGTATGAGTATTGGACTTGCTTTTTGGCTCTCCTTTCCAAATGCCCACACCATCAAATTTCCCAACCACACTTGGTGGAATACTTTTATGATGAGTTGGTTGATCACAATAAAGACACCATTGATGCTATAGCTGGTGGGTCTCTAATTGATTTGACATCTCAAGAAGCTTGGGATCTACTTGTAAAGATGGCTGCCAATAACCAACAATTTGGTACAAGAGAAAGAACTCAAGCATGTGGAGTTGGAGCTTGGTCCAACGATGAGATTTTGAACAAGTTGGCCATTTTAAGTTATCAAATGGGTTGTATGCAAAAGACCATTCAAGCTCAACAAGTCCACAATGTTGGTGCTTCGTATCCTCCTCCTATGTCTCAAGCATTGGTGCCTACTTCTTGTAAAACTTGTGGTAGCCCTATGCACACCACTTTGACTTGTCCTTCTCAAGCTAGAGAATGTGATGTGGCTGCTATGAATTATCAAAGGCCACCCCAATATAATCAAAACAATTTCAATGGAGGGTGGAAGGACAATTCTAATTCTAAATGGGGAGGCAATGACAATAGAGGCTATCAAGGGAAGGAGAGTTTCTATAGAGGTGCTGAGAATTCTCAAAGACACTTTGGGAATCCCTCTATGACTTCTTATCAAGGTCCATCAACTTCAAGAGAGGTACCTATTCAAGAACCTAACCCTAATGAGGCCTTGATGAAGATGATGAGCAAGCTTTGTGACAAGATTGAACAAATGGAAGTGAAGCATGACAATCTTCAAACCTTTGTTTCTCAATTGGCTAATGCAAAGAGTGAGAATGATGCCAAGAAGGGAACCTTGCCTTCTAATGTTGTGGTGAATCCTAAGAGTTTAAATGCTATCCAACTAAGGAGCGGAAAGCAAGTTGGACTTGATGATCCAAAAGAGGATGAAGAAGAAGTTGTTTATGATGAAAGTATAAAAGAGCAAGCTTCCACATTCCAAGTCATTCCTTCATTTGAGAGCCAAAAGGAGAAAAGCATCTTGAAGAAAACTTCTTCCACAAGTTCTACAAGCCAAGAGAATGAAGGAGTTGTACAAGGATCCCAAAATGAGTTCTATGGAACCATTGTCCACCAAGGTAAATAGGTAAATTTGAAAGACCTTCCTTTCTCTCACGCTTATCTTCGAGGCATGAAAAAAGCTAGTGAAAAGCATGATAATGATTTGTATGAATTGTTTAGCAAGATTGAAGTCAATATACCTTTACTTGACTTGTTAAACAACCTAAGTATGCTAAGATCTTAAGGGACCTATGCAAATACAAGAGAAGATTCAAGCCTAAAGAGATGGTCCAACTTCCTTCTAATGTGAGTGCATTGTTTAAGCCCCAATTACCGGTTAAGTGTCAGGATCCGGGGAGTTTCACCATACCTTGCACAATTGGGAATTTCACAATTCCTAAGGGATTGCTTGACCTAGGTGCTGCAATAAATATGATGCCCAAATTTGTTTATGAGTCCATAGGAGTCACTATACTCAAGCCCACTAGTGTTATTTTGCAATTAGCAAATCAAACAATTTGATATCCACTTGGGGTTCTTGAGGATGTGTTAGTTAAAGTTAATGACTTGCTCATTCCCTCATATTTCTATGTTTTAGACATGTCTAAGGAGAATATGAGTGAAGGTGCATTGATTTTGGGTAGGCCTTTCATGAGAACTGCTAACACTGAGATCAAAATGAAGGAAGGTTCTATAACTATGTCTGTTGGTGATCATTTTGTGCATTTTAATATGTATGAAACAATGAAACACCCATATGAAGACTATTCTTTGCTTGATATGCATTTTATTGATGAATTGCATGATAATGATCATATTGAACATGTGTTAGTTTCTAGTGGACATATGACTCATATTAATGCACATGTGATTAATTCTACCTCTTCTATCCCCTACTCTTCTATTTCCCCCTCCTATGGTAGTGAAGTCAAGTGTTTTAGTGCTAGTTCACTGGACTACACTTGTTCCACACCATCTGTTATTTTACCAAATGATGTTATGCTTGTTGAGTTTGCCACTAACCCAAATCCTTTTGAGAAAGGTGTTGTTTGTGATGATAGTACAGGGTATAGTGGAGCTGCCAAGACTCATTCAAAGCAGCCGTTGAACATTTTTAAAGCCTTGAGGCAAGTTTCCAAACCGATCAAGGTGGTGTGCCAAATCTATACAAATCCATCACCTAGCAAAGAGAAGCCTTTGAGGCCTAAGGATGGATTTGGAAGCTCTTCACTACTTCCACTCCATGCCTTGTCCATTGATCCAAGTCAACTCACTCATGCAGAGCTTCAAGCACAAAAGACCACTTTTGAAGTTGGTGACTATGTCATGGCTTATGTGCCTCATTATTCTGCTCCACATGAAGAATTCAAGGAGACATGGATTGGTCCTTTAGAAGTGGTTGCCAAGTGTGATAAGAGGACTTATAAAGTGAAGGATGGCTATAGCGGACACTTCCATACTCGAGCCAACCATCTCCGTTTGCACCACACTAGCTACAAGCCTCTATGATAAGGTTGTTTCCTTCCTTTACCTTATTCTACTATTTCGGACTGTTCATTGCATGATTTCATGATGTTGAACAATTGTGGGGGAGGGATACTCTAGTAGAAAAAGGTAGCTTGTGTCTTATGTGTTGTTTTTGTCTTTTCTTTGTGGGTTAATCTACTCTTTCTTACATTGATTCTTCCCTGCATTATTGAGCACCATTGTCATATCATTAGTCTCTATGTGCATTGAGGACAATGCAAGGATTAAGTGTGGGGGAGAGATGGATTGTGTGTTTTTTGTTTTGTTTTAGGGACTCTAATATACTTTCATGTTTTGTGCTAGCTGCTGCTTCATCCATTTTGAGCCTAATTCTTCAAAAATTTTGAGATGTTTAAGCATGATCAAGTATCTCAATTGCATGTGATTAGATATTGATGTTGAAACTTGTCTAAATGAAGTGAGTTGCCATATGTTCTAAATCTTAGAAATGAGGCATTGTTTACTTTTGGTGAGTTGGTAGGAAACAAAGAGAGTTGGAAGGTATTTTGGGCCTAGTCGTTCATTTCATTGTGCGATTTGTCTACTTAGGCTATTGCTTTCTAGAACTTGTCCTATTTCTTGCTTGAGGCTACATTTTGCAATGGTATGGATAGAGATGACATTGGCATTCATTTCTACACCTTCTAACCCAAACACAAACCATTCATCATTCACCTTAGTTTCCCCCTTTGAGCCTTTCACTTTCGTTTATATTTCATTATACAAATGCTATGTTTGCATCCTTTATCAAGTTCTTCCTAGCACTATTGGAAAAAAAATGCCATATAAATAGTCAAGAGAAAGAAAATAGAAAAAAAAAGAGAAAGAAAAAAGAAGAGAAAAAGTGTGAAAAAAGAAAGAAAGGAAAATTCAAAGGAAAAAAAGAAAGCCACAATGGTAGAATATGTGACATAAGTTAATTCTATAGTGCTAAGTGATATAGCAAATTATTCGGTGCAAGCATAGTGTTTGTTATATTTTCCATCTTTTGGCCTATTCAACATTACAACCCTACAAAGTCCTTTGGATTTATTTATGCCATTGTTGCAAGTAGTGGAGAGCCTAGAAATATCACAAGCATATGGTAGAGTGTGGTCAAAGTGGATGCGAGAGAAAAATTACCTTACATGAGAGTAGAGTGCAAACACTTATCCTAGTAAGGGTTTCCAATTAAACTCATTTGGATTAAGCTTTGCATCTTTGCTAGTTCTTCTAACATGTGGCATGCTTGTTGAGTTTGGATAGATGGATACTTCATTGTTTATCAAATGTGATTCTTGAAGATTGATCATACTTGTTCATCTCTCTTTTTAGTTCTTGGCTTGAAATGATTTTGCCCGGGATTGCAAAAGTTAAGTGTGGGGGAATTTAATAAGAGCAAAATATTTGTATATCTTTTGGTAATTAACCTTAGACTTTTGTGGGATTTGATTAATTATTTTGGGCATAATTAGGTATTAATGTGAGATTTGAGTACAAAGGTAATTTGGGAATTAAATTGGTTAAATTAACATATTTTAAGTAATATTTGTTATTCCCATTATTCCTTAGTTGTGAACATATGATATTACCTTTTTGTATCTCATTATTGTAGGTGATGACATGGTACATTGGAGCTTAATGGAGGGCAAAGATGGAATTAGAGGAGAGCACATGTACAGATTTTATTTCCTAATTTTCTAATTTTAATAGACATGAGAAAAGAGTTAGGCATTGTTTGGTGGCTTGAGTTCTTTGCCTTAAAATCCTTCACATTTTTTGTTCTCCTCCAAACATGGCCTTATCCCTTATATTTGCTAAAATCAGATCGCACAAGGGGAGGAGGAGACGTGTTGCATTGAAGGTTCACATTTTCAGCACTTGTTTGGGGGAATGCTAGGAGTTTTTCGGCAGTTCACATTCATTTTCTCTATTGGATTTTCCTCTATTCCCACTGACCACCACTTCTCCTCCTCCTTCCACTTCGACTGAAAATCCCTCTCTTCTCTGTTTTCTCGCATATGCAACGAACATGACGGTCTAGAGGTGAACCAGTCTAACCCAGTGTGAACCAGGGTAAACCGGGATGACCCGGCCAAGTCACAGTTTGGCTTTTTTCTTTTACTTTTTTACACTCCAAATGAAGTCATTTTGGCTTTTTTTTTTAAAAAAAATTCCTAACATTTTTTGATTTATGAAAAGCTTTAAAAGGATTATGGAATACTTTTGGCATTGGTTGGGGAAAAATTCTTATGTACTTGCTGATATTTTTGTAGGTATTAGATTCATGAGATTATATTGGACAATTAGATGAAAAATAACTCTCATATAGTTTTTTGAATAGTATGTATAAATATTTAAATTATATATATATATTTTTTAATTGACCTCGGTCTGACCCCCAGTTTGACCCCCAGCTTGACCCATAACTCAATGCCTCAGCCGGTTCAATATTCGGTCCGGTTTTCAGTACCTTGATTCTAAAAGATATTTTTTATTTTTTTATAATACATTTTGAAAGTTTCATTGCTTATTATATACTTCCTTCAATTCGTAATGCAAAACATATTTACTTAATTTAATTATATTAAAAAAATTATTTAAATTAGTTAATATAATATATTTTTAGATTAAAGTTCTAAAATACCCGTCAACTTTTAGTAAAGGTATAACCGTAACAATACACTATTTTCTTTTATAGAGCAAAATAGTCATAAATTTTTAAGATTAAGGTAAAAGTGACGAAAACATTAAAAAAAATGTAACGGAGATTACTTTTCATTACGAGGCCCACGCTGGAAAAAAAGAAAAAGAAAAACCTAAGTTTTCTAATTTCCTTTACTGCCCTTGTCTTTTCTCTTTTATCCATGTTTTCTGCACTCCCTCCGTTCATCACTCCGTTTTCTTCATGCAGACGGCGGCTGCATCCCCACCAGCGATGGCAGCAAATCAAACTTAGTGAAGACCCGACTTGTTCCCCGTCTTCATTCATCCTATCCCATCGTCATCGCTACGAGGTGAGAGGAAGACGATGACTTTGTCTTCGGTGGAGGCAGCAAGACTGGGGGAGTAATAGAGAGCAGAGGAGGCGGCAAGACCGATTGATTCTTTAAACCCATCTCTGTCAACCCCAATGTCACTGACGATGGTTGTGCACTTGCAATCTCCGATCCATTTGTCTTCCATGCAAAACCCTAATTTGATTCCCGATGCAACCTTTCATCCACCTTTCGATCAATCGGCTTTTAGCTATGTTCATTTCTCTGAGAATAGTGAAAGCTTAAAAGCTTCAGCTTCCGATATTGCTAGCAGCTTCAAACTCGCCATGGCTTTTGCTCAGCTTGCACTGTCAGATGCAGGCTCAACAGCATCTTCTGGGTTTTTTATTGCCTTTCCCAGTGTTTTTTCAATGACATGGAGAAATATGGTAGATCTTGATTTGAATCAATACAGTAAGTAAGACTGATTGCTTTCGGTATGGATTATTGATGATTTTTTGGAATTGTAGGTGGTGGTGGTGGTAAATATGAAGAGTGGGGAAGATGTGAGAGGGAAATAAGGTGAAAGCAACTGTTTTGAAAGTTTCTTGTAATCTTGTTACTTTCGTTCCAAAAAAATAATTTAGGTTACAGTTGTTCTTTTGAAAAAAAGTTAATAGTTATTTTAGCATAAGTCCTTAACCCTATATTTTTTTATAAAACACTTAAATCATCTTTCTTAATTCATTTCATCTCTCTCTTACTTGATTAGTGTTAAGGTAGCATCACTAAGGGTAAATTAAAAAAATATTGACAACTATAGAAAATGGATTTTACATTTAGAATCAATATCAACTCAAGTTATACATTAAGAACATGGAGGAGTTTTTTTTTTTAATATATGCCTATAGTTAATAAAGATAGTGAGAGAGAGTAGAAGTTAATATGATGTTGGTTTTTACTATAATTAATAAGGGTAATATTGAAAATCAATTGAACTTTATGACAAACTTAACACTTTTAACTGTTTTATCGATACTTATGAATTTGTTAAAAATGTCTTATAAAATGGACCAGAAGGAGTATAACTTCTACTAAATGTTTTTAAATTCACCATACCAACAGGGTTGAAGCGAATATGTTTGATTATTCACTCACAACGTGATAAATTAATATTTGAGTCTTTGTTGAGAGCATTGTCCACAGTATCTCGAGGTTGTTCCAATAGGAATATACCTGTACCTATAAAAAAAATTCTCGTTAAACCTTTTTTTTTTTAACGAAATATGTTCCCCTCCTTTTGTTTCATAGTACACGTCTCACCGGTAGCTAAATGCGAATAACACCGAAGCGACGTTATTTGTGGGGGAGGCCAAAGACTTATGAGTACATGTGAAGGGTTGTTTGGGGATGAAAAGTAAGGGTGAGGTGGGAACCATATTTTAAAAATATATGTTTCACAGATGGAGAATTGACAGATAAAGGCACACAAACACAGGCGATTGCCACTCACCATGTATTTCACCTTTGTCTCTTTGAATTATATTTATTAATTCCAACCTTACAGGTGAGTAAGATCCAGCACGCCAATCAAATTAACATTAAATATTATACCAAAATAAATAACATTAAATTAAATTTTCACCCATGATTCCACTTTTTTTTCAAAAAAAAAATATCATTTATGATGCATCCTTCTCAGCTTGTCCCACCTATTCCAATTCTAAGGCGCGATTGACGATAAAAGCATTAGTGTATGTTTGGTTCGACGATTGAGCCTCCCATAAGCCTGATTGGGTAGCAATAATCCCGATTGGCACTGATCCAGTGATTTGACAATGTGCTTCTTTGGAATGGCAATTGGAACCCTCAAAAGTAGCTTTTCAATCGTGATTTATCCTCCGGTCTTTATCCATAGCACATGGTCAACAAACGCCTTGATAAAGCCTTCGATCTCCTCCATTCGCTCTTTCTGTTCCTTGGAAATCATGTTTGCCTCATTCAACATGAACAACTTAAAGTGTTCAACCTTGAGCTCATCATACATTCTTCTCAATGCACGAGTTCTGTCATCCATGTTTGGCCAAGTGATAAAAGCATCAAGTCCACTAGATTGAGGTGTAGGAGATTGTGGTGGAGGTTCATAGAATGATGGTGAAGGTGGTTCATAGAGAGTTCAACATGGCATGGAAGTAGGGGGAAATTGGAAAGGATGAAATGGAGATGATGGTTCTTGGTAGAGTGGAGTGAGTGATTCTTGGTGGAATGGGTAGGGTGAAGAAGTATGGTTGAAGTGGGATTGAGATGATTGGAAGGTGGGTTCATGGTCAAAATATGGGGTTTGTGGATAAGATAGTTCACAATATTGATGGAGATACTGAGAATGTTGAGATTCAGAGGCTCCTCGTTGATAAATTATGTCTGCTCGGAGGAATCCAATTCATGTTGAAGCAAATCAAGCTTTTGAGAATATGAGAGATCAAAAAGTGCCTCATGTCTCCAAGTGCCATAAGATTCATTTAAGAATTGAGAGCTTGAGGTTCTTTCATTTCCTACAAAGGAATACATAAGAGGATTAGTATAGAACCGATGATCTTCATTAAACCAAGCCATTCAAATTATAATCAATTAAATCCTAATGAATCCTAAGTCCTAAAAATGAAAATGAATCCAAAAAATAAAAGAATCAAAGAGAAACACTCAAAAACTAAGTTAATGAAAAATCTAGAAAAAATCTAGAAAATAAAAAAAATCGAAAAGTGGTCAAAAAGATGAAATTTGGCCAAAATTCACCACACCCAATATAAGTGTCCAAACTAACTATTGGTCTTGCTTAAAATGGCCCAAAACCTTAGAAAAATAAATATTGTAATTTTCTAGGCAAAAGTTTTAAAAAATTCCAGCAAGCTTAAATATAAGTGTAACCGAATTTTAATAGAACTCCAATCAATTTCCAAGTGTTTAACACTTAAATCCAATCACAAATCAAGTGCATGCAAGACAAAATGCAAGAATACAAATGCAAAAAGAAACGAAAATCAATATATTTGTTTGTATTTCTTCAAAATTTTCTATGCAATATGCTATGAAAAATATGCAAAACTATCTAAACTAACTAAAATGCGACTGAAAGGATCAAGATACTAATCAATCAAAGATTGACACTTAGCTACTAGGAAACCAATTACTTGGCTCCCCGGTAATGGCGCCACTTGAAGAATAGGCATTGTCAGCTTTGTGCTTTGGTAACCTCTTCAAAAATTAAACCAAGGATTGTAATATATGGTACAATCCCGGATCGTCTCTCAAAGAGCCTTTTATTAATTACCTAGAAACTAAGTGTGATGATTTGAATAAAACAAGTTAAAAATGATTTTTAAGCTTTTTATCTAACAACTAAGTTGCAATTAAACTAAAATGCTTAAAAACTAATATTTTTGGATTTTTTTGGGAATAAAAGTGGAAAGGAATGATGATGATATTAATGAAATGAAAGAAACAAGGAAATCAACAATGGAGTAAGCAACTCCTCATAGCAATAACGCAAGCAATCCTCACTTAAAATAATTATGGGAGATTTATCATGCTAGTTCCAAAATGACTCTAAGGGCCACCCCTTAGACTAGACTTAATGTAGATTGATTAATACTGAGCCACTTTGCATATTAATCTCTCTAAATTAAGTTGATTAAGCACTCTAACAATTAAATGAACTTAACAATCATATTTAGCTTTTGATCCAATAACCAAGTCACCTCGCATTACCACTTAATTGTCTCATCAATTTTAATTTAACAATGGCCACCCATATGAAAAATCAAAATTAATTATGCTAAATACAATTAATAAATTCACACTTAATTAACCAATGTAAACACAAGACACCATTGATCCACTAACCAAGCCACCTTGCAATTAGCACAAAATGTTCACAAAATCATCAATCTAATGACTAACCAGCACAAAGAAATGATAATTAAGCAAACTAACACAATGTCAGGTGTCTACAAAGGTTCAAACCACATCCAATTCTCCAAAATGCATCAAAATAAAGTAATTCAACATCACAAAATTCAACCTAAAACCTTGGAATCACAATTACAACGTAGAATTAGAGAAATGGAAGAGAAAGAACTCCCCTATTGAAGCTCTCAGTTCATGCCATTACCTTTGCTACAAGGGATTGGCAGAATTAGCCACTGCCACTTATCAAAATAGCTTCACCAAATACTTCCAAAATTCTAAACATGTAATAACATAAACAAAAAAAAAAGAAATTTATGATGAAGAATGATAGATCAGAGGTATTGGTGGAATAATAATAGAGCACTGTGGTGATTGGTGAATGTGCCAAAGGTGAGTGAAGGTGTGGATGAAAATTGAAGTCTAATGCCGAAGGAAGATCTGGGTTCACCGCTGCTCTGTTCTCTTGTTTGCAACTCTCTCTGCTTCTTCTTTTTATGAAACTCAGCCTGAGATGAAGAGGGTCACCGACAATGGTTAAAGCTTCACCAGAGAGGAAGAAGAATAAGGTGGATGAGGGATGGTGAATGGCGAAGATGCGGTGTATGGTGTTGAGCCTTTGAAGGTTGCCACTGTCACTCACGATCCCCGACTCCCAGCTCTGTTCTGGTTTGCATTAGTTTCTGTAGTGGTGAGGATGGGATGCAACTCACTGGCAGCTATGGTGGTGAATGATGCCATCGGCGAGAGAGGAAGAAGGCAGTGGGAGGTCAGAGGAGGAAGGTCTGGAGGTAGTGTGTTGCGGCTGTTCTCTCTCGCATCTCTGTATATATTTCCCTCAGCTCTGCATTTTCCTCTCAACTCAACTCATTCCATCTGACCTAAAGTGTGCTGCCAAAAATGCTGAGTTTTGTCAAGACTAGATGGGCATTTTCGAATTTCATGGTACCAAACTGTCATTTCTAAAATTCAAACTCCAAATTGCTATTTTCATATTTAATCCAATTTTTCAAATACTTTCAAT
The DNA here is from genome assembly GCA_963242795.1 of Inga leiocalycina. Lineage (NCBI taxonomy): Eukaryota > Viridiplantae > Streptophyta > Magnoliopsida > Fabales > Fabaceae > Inga > Inga leiocalycina. The sequence continues at coordinate 20,484,638 of OY725324.1, forward strand.
TGAAAACAATTAAACCAATATCAAATCCTCTCAAGAATCAATGATTAAGAGTAATTACAAATATTTTGACAATTTTGCCCTTTTTAGTCCTAATTTAATGTTTTACTATTACTTATTGTTCTATCTAATCCTAAATATTTCTATTGAACTTAAAACTATAATATTTTATTTGAAATCCCCTAAATAATATACCAATTGGATTTGCTCCTATAATCCCATAATAATCTTTCAAAATTGCTTAGGTAACTCTCCGAAATGATGTTAATTTCAGGCAAACTGAAAATGAGAATATAGGTCATGTTCAACCCAAATGTCCAATCCCATAATAATAGAGTCATCCTCGACAATTATGTTGGACCATCTTCAACCCAAATGAATCATATTCGTGACACAATTAGAGACCAAATTGTATGGAACATGTGATCCAATTAGTTATGTGGTATTATGTGATCAAATTATGTATCTTAGCATTGCCAGATTTCCCAACTTTAACTTCTATAAATTTTTTTTATAATTTTTAATTTAATTTCTCTCTTACCATTACCATAAAAGCTACTTTGATAAAGCCAATCCAAATAAGTTTTACTTTTGCAAAAGTCACTTGTACAACTGTCAATCCAAACATAAATTATATGACATCTGACTTTACCCAAAATTATGATTGCAAAAAGTTATATTGAAAAAAAGCCACTTTTGCAATTGATGTTCCAAACACACAATTAGTCTCCCATTCATAAGTAAAATTACTACTTTCTCCACTCCTATTTATATACTCCCTCCAGTTAGGGTTGAGCATAAAGCCCAGTAGCCCAGTATGCCCACCCGAGCCCGATCAAAATATACCTAGCCCAGTCCCAAAAAATTGGCCTGAAATAGGTTTGAACATTTTTAGGCAGGGCTTATTGTCGGGTAGGGTAGAGCATAGAGCAATGGGTGCTGCCCTGCCCAAATATATATATATATATATATAATTTTATTTAATATGTATTTTATTCAATATGTAATTACAAATTTTTTTGACTTGCTTTTAGTGGATTATGAATGTTATTTAATTATTGTAGAAATATGAATATTGTGTTAAGGTCTTTAGCAACATTTTGAATTTCATGACTCAAGTTGTAGACTTTTTTACTTATGATAATGTCTTTGTTTTCTTTACTCACTACCTTATCATTTTTTAGCTCTTTGTTTGCTTTGTTTGTTGTTGAGATTATGATGTAATCAGGCTTTGGCCCTTTTATTAATGTACAGCCGCACCGACTTGGCAAAAAAAATATCAATAATGGCTGTGTTATTTTTATTACAGAACTATGGAATGATGATATTTGGACTTGGACAGGAAAGCCTGTCCTGCCCTGCTGTTAACTCATAGAAATCAAGAGTATTCGAGCACATTTTCTTCTCTTTTCACTTATTTTTGGGTTCAAATTATGCATATAAAGAGATTATAGAAGAAAATGTGATAGGACAAAGCTAAATCAAAATTTTGTTGAATCATGAGTTAAATGCACATAGTTTTGATTATTTGTGAAAGTTAAAAGAGCTCATGAATCCCCTCCTCCTGATAGGTAGAGGATGACAAGTTGTAAAAGCTCACAAAGATCAAGGGAAGATGTTAAAGGAAGGGAAGAATGCAAGAGGAAGAGGAAAATGAACATTATAGAGGAGAAGCTTGCAGTTGCTGTGGAATCCGCTATAGCCAAAGTCATAGCAAAACCACCTGAAAAAGCATTGCTTCTATCTAGTTCAATATGACCGTTCTCTATGGCATTCAACATAGCAAACTCACAGCGAACGCGCGAAACTGATGATGTGCGTTTTGAAAACTGAAGCAGAAAAACCAGTATAAAGGCATAGACTAGGTTGAAAATTAGGAGTTCTGGACTCCTTAAACATCTTAGCTACTAGGGTTTGGCATTTTGAAGAGCTTGGAGCTTGGGATTGAGTTGAGAAAGGGTTTGGAGCCTCAATTCTTGGGTTTTTCTTGTTCTTCTCTCCTTTTTCTCTATTTTGCTGATATGGATTATGATTGTGTGCTGAGATTTTGGCATGTACAGACCATGAGTGGCTAGAACTATCAATTAGGATTACTTTTACCCATTGTATGGATTGAAACTACTAGATTATCTTGCTTTTGTTGGTTAATGAGTATTATATGTTGATTTTTCTCCATGCTTAATGCTATCTTGTGTTTGATCACCATATGATTAGAGTAGTTCAATTTGAAGATACTTGAGAGAGCTATTTTAATTGTAGAGCTTGAGAAAAATCATGTTAGACTTAAAATTTAATGATTAGATGGATGGTTTGTTGTTAGAATAGAGATATATCTAAGAACCTAACATAGTCTATGAAGATTTGTTTTGGAAAGATGATTTTCATTAATTATAAACAAGAGATTGAATATTTTTAATGAAGATTAAAAATCAATCTTGACTTGAGAGAGCTTGGTTGATTATTTTAGGATCTTTGACTAGCATATAAACTCATTTAACTAGCATAAGTGATTTAATTGCACAGTTTTATGAAATACAATGGGGAAGAAGTAATCCTAAGTTAAACCTCTTGAGGTTAGACCCAATTTCCCAATTTCCACCATTTTGCTTTGTTATTTTTATCAAAAGTCTTTATTAAACTTGATCAAATCTAAATGATTCTATTCAACGTAATTAAGAACATGGTTAAATTAGTTAACTCGCTTTTGTCATAGTCCTTATGGTTCGACACTTATTTCTCACTAATTTATTACTTGCGACCTGTACGCTTGCGGAAGCTAAATGGGAAACAAGTTTTTGGTGCCGTTGCCGGGGACTATTGACTAAAGTCTCTTGAGTTAATTAGTGTAATTGTGTGCCTGATTACACTTGAATCCTGTTCCTCTCTTATTTCACTTTCTTAATTTGCTTTGTTTTAAGTATAGTCATAGCTATAGTTGTTTTTCTGTTTTTATTAGTTTAGTCTTATTAGTTTATAAGTTTGATACTCGTTGTGGGATTTTTTGAATTGTAGATACTCTTGCTCCGTATGCAAACTGATTTGGAGGTCATTCTGACGGCATTGTTGAAGAATATTTTTTTGAAAATTTTGAAACTGAGCCGGAGACTCCACCTCAATTGCAACATATCCAAGGACCTGAAACTTTACCGGCATCAGAGCAACCCACACCACCGCCTCATCCTCGTCGATATTACAATATGGCCAATCCTAATGATGATGACTTGGAGCGCACCTTGGATGAGTACATGGAGCAAGAAAACTCCACTTATCAATTTAGCATCAAGTTTCCTACTATTCAAGCTCAGAATTTTGAGTTGAAGCCAATCATGCTTCAAATGCTCTAAATGATTGGCTTATTTTTGGGAACTAAGAATGAAGACCCTACTGACCATTTGACACGCTTTGTACAAGTATGTGAGAACTTTAAGTTTCAAGGAGTAACTTCGGATGCGCTTAGATTACGACTCTTCCCTCTATCACTTAACAAGAAGGCAAGAGCTTGGCTTACTCCTCTACCTCCTAATTCTATTACTACTTGGGATGAAATGGCATCCAAATTCAAAGCAAGGTTCATTCCAAGGGGTAGACGGGCAGTTCAAAGAGCTAAACTCTTGGGTTTCTAACAACAGCCGAGTGAACTTTTTCATGAAGCATGGGAGAGATTTAAGGAGCTGTGGCGTAGTTGTCCCAACCATGAACAGAAGACCTATGTCTTGCTTGAAGACTTTGTGGCCGAATTGGATGTACTCACTTCAAATATGCTCAACAATGCCTCAAATGGTGGAATTAGCAAGATGAGAGTTTGTGATATATCACAGTTGTATGAGGACATCACTTCTAGTTCCTTGCAACAATCTGAAAAATCACATTTTAGCTCTAGAACATATAAGGAACCAAGTCCTTCAAGTAGTTCAAATGTGTCTAAAGAAATTGCTGCTCAACTTGAAGCAATTGCCAAGAGATTTGATCAACTTGAGTTGAGAATGGAGTGAAATTCCTCTAAGAATGTGAATGCTATCCAAACTCCAAGTCTTTCTTGTGAAATATGTGGAGAAGCCCACTCCTACAAAGCATGTCATCATACTATAGAGTCGGTGAGTTATTTGAACAATAATCAAAGGTATCCATATGGCAACCCTTACTCTAATACCTACAACAAGGATATGAGGGACCACCCCAACTTCTCTTGGAAGACCAGACTTAGTGAAAACCCTATTAATCACTATGCTTCTACTAGTAAGCCAATGCGTCCACCAGGCTTTGAGCAACCACAAAAGCCACAAGAGGGTGATTCTGAGATAAATAAACTCTTGAGGCAAATTCTCAAAGGTCAAGAAAGCTTAGTTGGTACAGTTTCTCTTCATGACACGACAATCAAGAATCTTGAGATACAAGTGGGACAAATTGCTTCACACTTGAGTGGTCAACCAAGTGATACTATTCCTAATCCTAAGCGAGAAGTTATAGCAGAGTGCAAGGCACTTATTTTGAGAAGTAAGAAAAATTTGACGGAAGTGCCAAGCTCAAGCAAGGTCAGTAAAGAGTTGAAAGACCATGCTATTATTGAGATTGATAACAATGAAGTTCTAGTTGAAGAAATTGAAGTTAAAGATAAGAACAAAAAGGAAAATCAAGCTAAGGAAAACCATGATAACGTGGTGAGAGGAAAACATGTTCCACCTAAAATCAAGGATGAGAAGAAGAGGAAGACCCACACTTCTTCTCCAAAATATGTTCCACCACCTACTTTCCCTCAAAGGCTTAAGAAGCATCAAGAAGTTTGTCAATTCAAGAAATTCATTGAAATGTTCAAGCAACTTCACATTAATATACCTTTCGCAGAAGCTTTGGAGAAGATGCATTACAAAAAAATGTGATTTAGTAGCGGTTAAAAATGGGTATTAGTAGCGGTTTTAACTGCTACAAACAACATTAGTAGCGGTTAGGAAAATCGCTACTAAATCGTATGTTGCAAGCGATTTTGTAGCGGTTATACAAAACCGCTACTCAAGGAACATAACCGCTACATACTTTGTAGCGGTTACAAAAAACTGCTACAACATCCCCATGAACGAAATTTTTTTCAGAGATATTTGTAGCGGTTATAAAACGCTACAAATATAAAAAATTGAAATTTTGAAGGCGGGAAAAGAAAAATGACATTTTTTCAATTTCGTAGCGGTTAAGAAACCGCTACTAATTTTGAATTTTTATGAAATTTGTAGTGGTTATAAAACCACTACTAATTTCATGAAATTCAAATTTAGTGCCTAACATTTAATTTGAGTTTAAAAAGGCGCGTTTGTTAGTAGCAGTTTAATAACCGCTACAAATATTTAAATTTTTTTTAAAAATATACAATCATTTGTTTTTGTTCTTTTAATATTAAATTAATTATTTTCTTTTTTTATTAGTTTATATAATTTAATTAGCTTATTAATAAATTAAAAGGATAAATTTAATTTAATTGGATTAGTATAAAAATTATATTAATAATATTATTAAGGATACGTAGGTAATAAGGAATTATTATGTTGTCTAATATAATATAATTGTGTATGAAAAATACATGAAAATGAGATACAGTTCTAATATATCTGAAAAAATGGTGAGAATAAATTTTATATAAAGGAAAGAAGTATTGTAAAAAAATAAAAAAAAAACTTGTTACTATATGTGATCGTATTATTCAGCTCCTCCACTCATACAAAAGAAGTTGTAAATGAGAGAAAATGAAAGCAAGGTAAGGTGAAAAGAAATTGGAGAGTGTTTGAAATAAGTTGTGGTAAGGGTATTTATAGGGATCCACGTACTATTTGTAGCGGTTAATGTGTCGATTTTGTAGCGATTTTTATTTAGAAGCGGTTATTGTTACTTTTGTAGCAGTTTAATAACTGCTACAAATATTATTTTATTTTTTTTAATTTTATTTTTTAAATTTTATTTTAAAATTTTTTTTCCAGTTTTTTTAAAGAGAAAAGCATAATTTGAATTTGATCACTTATCGCCGCCATCCCTATAGAAATTATGTAGAAAAATTATTGTTATGGATGTTTTATTAAATTTAAAAAATTTAATTTAATGACGTGGACTTAAAAAACTCACCGCAGTAGAGGTAAATTGTCATTGCCTTCAGGGAAGTAGTTTTCAAAATCGGCTGGCTGAAATGGCTTACTCTCGTAGGCGATGATATCGCCTTCACCCATGTCATCGCCTTCACCCATGTCGTAAAGGTCTCGTGGCTTTAGATGAACGATCATGTGCCAATCCATGTGCCTCTCATCCTCGACATAATAAACCTGATGTGCCTCTGAAGCTAGAATATATGGCTCATCATCTTGAGAAATACCAGTATGAATCGGCTGTGAGAAATTGACTGATGTGATCCCTAAGTCATCAGTTGTCAGTCGCTGAGAAGTAGTGGTATTTGCCCACAAACACTTGAACAGCGTCACGGTGAAACGGCCTTGATAATTAAGTTCAACCACATCAAGAAGCTTGCTATAGTAAAGGACGGCTCCGAACTGCACGTTGGCGTCACTGCTACTCGCATAACTCCTTGTCCCAAATGTGCCATAAACACTCGAATTCTGAGTTTGCAATCCTTGATCCTGTGAAACCGTGCAAAACTTAAAACCATTGACATTGTATGCTGTAAACCTTTTTGCATGATCAAGAGGGCCGATTGTGAGAGCTCTGAAATCTGGTGAGTGTGGGTTGTGGTCATTTAGTATTCTGCATGCAAACCAGCTCGGGAATTCTCTGTGGACCCTCCTATCAACTTCCGAGGATGTCTGTGTACGGATCCTGAGTTGACGCTTCACATGACTTCTGAATTCCCTGCAATTAATAATGGAAAGACGATAGTGAAATGAAAGTGAAAAATGTTATGAAAGATATAGATCGAATAACATGTGAGTGTACAATTCTTACCGTATGAAAGTTTCAACTTGAGTGCAATTAATCAAGACATATCTATGTGCTTGCAACTTCTCAGTTGCCTTTAGTTTGAAGTTCTTAGTTGCTCCAACTGGTTTACCAACACGAGGGATAAATTCTCCTGATGTCAGCTCAGGATCAGGACAATCGTCAACACGAGGTGGGTGGTTGAAAGCCGTCTCAAGATTATCAAAGTACCTTGAGCAAAAATATAGCACCTCATCCCCTATATAGCCTTTAGCTATAGAACCTTCTGGCCACGCCTTATTCCTTACGTAAGATTTTAATTTCCCAAGGAACCTATGAAGTACAGATGAGAAAATTGATATAAAATGCTGAAAAGGATGACTAGCAAACATTAAATACGGAGAATAAAGAATATATTAAAAATGAGTACCTCTCAATCGGATACATCCAACGATATTGTACTGGTCCAGCGAGCTTTGTTTCATGAATGAGGTGGACTGTAAGGTGAACCATCGCAGTAAAAAAGGACGGAGGAAAGATCATCTCCAAATGACAAAGCGTGAGAATAATTTTGGATTGCAGCTGATCGAGCTCCTCAAAGATCAAAACCTTAGAACACAACTTCCAAAAAAAAGAACAAAGTTCCACCAAAACGATGGAAACATCGGGGAGGAAGTGTATTCTTTATAGCCAGAGGGAGTAACTGCAGCATAAGAACATGTGAGTCATGACTCTTCAGGCCAGCAACCTTTCGAGCCTGCAAGTCAACACATCGAGAAATGTTGCTTGAATACCCATCAGGAACTTTTAATTTCTTCAACATCACAAGGAAGACTTCCTTGTTCGGTTTTGTGAGGGTAAACTTTGCCTGTTGAAATCTGTCATGCTCATCTGACCAAGCGTCTTCACGAACTCCCATGTCGCGTAAATATTTCCTCGATTGAAGGTGATCTTTTGTCTTGCCAGGTTCGTTAAGCAGCGTATACAGCACATTGTCGCAAACATTCTTTTCAATGTGCATTACATCAAGACTGTGGTGAAGTAAATTAGATCTCGAATATGGAAGAGTGAATAAAATACTTATCTTCTTCCACTGCTGAGGCGCTGAAGTCTTGCGCGTCTTTTGGCGAGTTTGTGCTGAATCATCGCTTTTTCTAAACTTGAAGTCAACATGTTCAAGCTGCTGTAAGATATCTGTACCGGATAAAGTCTAAGGAGGTCCTCTTTTTTCTAGTTTCCCATTGAAGCGATTCCGTTGCAATCTAAACTTATGTGTTCCATCGAGAAACCTCCGATGCCCCATAAAGCACCACTTTCAGCTGTGGGGAAGGCGCACTGCGTCAGAGTCAAAATTGCAAGCTGGACACGCCAACCCAGTATGCACATTCCAACCAGATAATGTGCCAAGGCCAGGAAAGTCACTAATCATCCACATCAAGGCTACACGCAAGTTGAATAAAGTCTTGCCGTAAGCGTCGTATGTCTCCAAGTCGACATTCCACAGGTCAAGCAATTCCGCAATAAGTGGTTGGAGATACACATCGATGTCATTGCCCAGTGCCTTTTTGCCTGGAATGATCATAGACATAATGAAAGAGCTTTGTTTCATACACATCCAGGGGGAAGTTGTAGGGAACTAAGACTACCGGCCAAATACTGTAACTTGTGCTAAGATTCCCGAAAGGATTGAAACCGTCGGTCGCCAACGCAAGCCGAACATTTTTGGGGTCAGTCGTAAAATTTGGAAAGTCGTTGTCAAACGTTTTCCAAGCAGCTGCATCCCGGGGATGTCTTAATTTACCGTCTTTTTTGTTATCAACGGCATGCCACCTCATGTGCTCCACAGTTTTAGATGACATAAATAATCTTTGTAGGCGAGGTTTCAAAGGGAAGTACCTGAGAATCTTTGCAGGTTTCTTCTTCTGCTTTTTCCCCTTCCGAATTGTCTTGTACCTCGATGTGTGACATCTCTTACAAGTCTCCCTGCTGGAATCGTCTCCCCAATACAGCATACAATCATTTGGGCATGCATCAATCTTTTGATAATTCAACCCCAACCGTTGATAATCTTCTTGGCCTCATAGAATGTTGTGGGAATCTCAGCGTCGGGGAATGCATCTTGTAATAAGTCAAGCAACATCGACATTCCCTTATCTGTGATCCCACACAAGTACTTGATATGATACAATTTGATCAAGAAAGATAATTTAGAATATTTGCGACAACCTTGATATAAAGGACGATCTGCTTCATCCATCAAGCTGAAAAAATCCTGAGCTGCTTCATTCCTCATAAAAATTAGCTCAGAACCGTGCACTTATTCATTGAAGTTGTCGCCTTGAAATCTAAACGCATCACGCACAGCATCATTCACAGGATCATCTTCATCTACTTGAACGCCTATTTGAGAACTTCGAGGAAGAGCATCGTCATATCTAATGCCGACCTTCTCACCATGAACTGCCCAGAATGTATAGTCCTCAGGGAAAGGCTTCACAAGTAAATGTTCCTTCACAACATTTCGTGCATGCCACTTATTGAACTTGCATCTCCGACACGGACAGACGATCTTGCCGTTACAGCTGGCGTGAGTGAATGCGAAATCCAAGAAACTGTTTAATCCATACAAATATTCAGGAGAATTGTGCGGCAACCTAATCCATGATTTATCCATAGCTACTAGTGAGAGAGAAGAAAGTATAGAGAAGAAGATGAGTGAGAAGAGAATGACGAATGCCGAGAACCTTATATTCTGAAATTCCAACTTTTACAATTTTGTAGCAGTTCTTAAACCGCTACACTAACCGCTACAATTCTAAAATATTTGTAGCGGTTATATATATAACCGCTACTAATTTTCAAGCCATTGGAATTTACACACATTGGTGGGAAATTCAAAATATAAATGTTGAGTTTTTGTAGCGGTTATATGTATACAACCGCTACTAATATTAAAGTCGTTGGACATCAAATTTAAAAATTATTTTTAATTTGTAGCAGTTATACATAACATAACCACTACAAATGTGCACAAAGGCGGCAAATTTCAAAATTCAAATGATGAGTATTTGTAACGGTTTTTATTGTAAAACCGCTACAACCATATATATATTTGTAGCGGTTTCTATTGTAGAACCGCTAAAAATATATATATTGTTGTAGCGGTTTCTATTGTAGAACCGCTACAAAAATATATATTATCACTAGTACAGAAATGGATTTTTAGACCGCAACATTTAGACCGGTTACATCGGATAAGGTTTAAAAAATATGACCGGTGGCATTTTTGTAATTATGATGAAATATTAAGACCGGTTATTAATATAACCGGTCTTAAAAATACTTTTAAGACCGGTTATATAAAAAACCGGTCTTAAAAATAATTTTAAGACCGGTTACAAGCAACCGGTCTTAAAATATATACAATAAAAAAATAAAAATATGTGATATATTTTCTAGACTGGTTTTAAAAATAACCGGTCTAGAAAATATTATCTGAATTAAAGACAATCATAAAAATAAAATGTTTATTATTTGTAAGACCGGTTGTAAATAAAAACCGGTCTTAAAAATTTAAAATTTTAGACCGGTTATTAATTAATAACCGGTCTTAAAAAGTTTCAATTTTTAAGACCGGTTATTTATTAAGAACCGGTCTTAAATATATATTTTAAGACCGGTTTTAAGATAAACCGGTCTTAAATATTACTTTGAAGACCGGTTGTAAATGACAACCGGTCTTAAAACTGACCTGGATTTCAAAACCCGCCTAAATTTAGCTCTGAAATTTCATTTCAAGAGTCAAGCACATCAGCGAAACCCCTGCGTCTGTTCACGGCAGCTCCTCCTTTCCCCTTCTCTTCTCCGTCCTTAACTTCGCCGCCGTCAACGGAGATTTACTGTTGAATTCATTGTCGGAAGGCTATCGTCGTTTGTTCCCTCCGATTGGTTTCATTCTCAACCTCATTTTTATTGTCAGGTTTGTGTTTCCATTTCGTTTTTGGGTTTTTCATTGAAATTGTGAGATTACTTATCCTCCATTTTCTTTATTCGATTTCTTTAGCAAGTGGCCAAGGACTGTTCAAATCCAGAGGAATAAGAGGATCCTCAAGCAAAGGTTTAAGGTACGGTTGAATTATTCTGAAACTGTGGACGTGGGTTTATTTTGGTGGTTTTCCATTTGCAAACAGCAGCCGCAACATATGAACATGAACGAACGTATATATTGGATTAGATGTATTTCAAACAGCTAAACTAATGACTAGTATCATTTAGAATGAAGTTGCCAAGAAAATAAGAATAACGACTCTATATACATACAAATTGGGTCACCAACAATGAGCTAGTGCAAATTTATTTGCATGAGGATAGCTTATCAACATAGTTTTCACATGCATGTGTAGCCTCTGGTAAGAGTGACATTATAAAAATGATCCATATATGCCTGCGCATAGGCCAATCAGTTGAGTAAGAGTGACAATATATATTGATTTCCATATTTATTTTGTAGCTTCTGGTTTCCTTCTTTTGATTCGGCCCTGCGATTTGAATTTAAAATCTTTACCAATATGAAAACTTGCTTTAGGGAATTGCTTTTGCAATTGCAATTAATCATTCCTCCTTCAACTTGTGCATTACAATTATTTGTTCATATTTGCATAACTTGGAAATTGCCTTTGTAGATAGTGCCGTGTTATAACAATAAGCACCGTGTAGCAAAATTTCCTTAAATAGTGTTCTTAAAGTGTTTTTAGATAATGAGTCGTCCTAGTGAGGGTACTCCTGATCCAACTAATCCAAATCAAAGTGAGCCTAGCAATGCTCCGAGTCAGGAACACAATGAGCCACGAAACTGGCCTAGATGAAGGGGTAGGAGAGCCACCCCGATTGAGAGACATTCCTCTTAATTGGAATACTGGGGGAAAGATTCCAATTGAGTTTGATAAATATTGGAAACCAATCGGGCCTAATGCCCAACGGTATAGGAGTTTTGTCAGCCTCCTAGCAGGCAACAATCCTAGCATCTTGATAGAGCAGTGGAGAAATGTCGATAGAGGTGAGAAGCAACATATTTGGGAAACTATCCAGCTCACTTACGACATTCCTGAGAGTGAAGTCTTGTATGACAAGACAATGACGTATTGTGATGAACGCTGGAGGAAGTTTAAGACAAATCTAGCCAACAATTACGTCCATATCGAGGTGGAAGAAGGTCAGCCTCTTCCTAATCCGTGCGATCAGTATTCTTTTATTGACGAACAAACTTGGCAAGAATTTAGACGGCTTCGGACTACTCCAGAAGCATTGGTGAGTTGTTGACTTATTTTGCAATTGATTTGGTTATGAATTATGAATTGTCTTTATTGATTTACAATGACTTAATTTTGATTTCTTATTCGTAGGAAAAAAGGAAAAAGGCCCAAGAGAGTGGTAGAAAGAATGATTGCCCCCATACAATGTCTCGTGGGGGGTATGCGAAGGCCGAAAAAGACCTGTTGACAGCCAAACAGAAGATATTGGAAGAAGCAGCTCAATCCGATCCTTTTGTTCTTCTTTCTCCACCATCTCCGATACGTCGAGAAGAGAAGTGGTTGTTCGCTCGCCAAAAGAGGAGCGGGTCTTATACGAGTGAACAATCTCGTGTAGTCGGTGAGAAAATTGTAAGTATTGTTGTTAACTTGTTGTTATTAATTATTTAGTAAACAAATTTCATTACTAACATTTGTCATCTGTCTTATAGGAAGAGCTTCAAAAAAAACAAGCCGAGGGATCATTTAGGTCGGATGGGAGGAATGACATCCTGACCGTAGCTACAGGAAAACCTGAGCATGCCGGCCGTGTCAGGGGGATTGGAGGAGGGGTAGGCATAAGGGATTATTTTGGAGCACCCTCACACCGTTCCTCAAGTGGTATGGTGACTAGGGAGGAGATGGAGTGTATATTGGCCACTGTGAGGGTGTAAGCTAGGGCCGAGGCAGAAGCATCATTTGATGCACGATTTGAAGAAAGGTTCAGCAAGATGAAGGAGGAATAGATGATCATGACAAGCACAAGAGAAGAAAATACCAGTGCTCCCCAGGCTCATTCCCTAAACCCTAAACAGAGCACTAAAAGGAGTTGCATTGGTCAGTCATCAGAGGGTCCTGGCGGCCAAATTGGTGAGCCTTGTGACTTGTTTATGGAGGATCCTCTGAGACGATTGGTTGCACGAGGGAACGTGCACAACTTGGGATCAACTGTCCACCACCAAGAAATAAAAGGGTGATCAAGTCAGAGTGGCAGTTGAAGAGGTGATCGTTGCAGATGCACCTCTCCCTATCCCTGTTGATGACTTCAAGGTTGTGGGCGATGTCATCAACTCTTTCATCTTGTGGCCAAAGAACCTTGTTTCTAATCTAGCTGAGGAATCCCCGCCTCCGCTTCCACCTCCACCTCCACCTCCACCTCCACCTCCACCTCCCTCCACTCAAGATGTTTCACAGCCTCCATTGAATGTCATGCATCAAGTGATTCTGATGGCATATGATACATCTTTTTGACCAAGAGATTGGCCTACTGAGTCAGCTGTTGGCAAGTCAGGAGCGCACTGCTATCTTGAGAGGGATGATTTAATGTCCCTGGTAGCTCCTCTACAACAGCTTACGATTTCGATTGTCCAGCTCTTTTTGATGTAAGTATCTTCTCAAATTGGAAGTTAATATTTTACAAATTACGCCGTTAAACTTTGATTTAATGTCCCTGCTTGAATTATTGTAGGTTGATGCATCACAGGTTGGTTGACTCTAGAAAAACCACTAAATTTGGACTCCTATGCCTTCATCAACTCTACGACAAAGGGACTACTTCTTTTATCAGACACACATACTTATCGCACAGGCTTTGTGAAACTGCAATTGAGTGTTTCTTGGCTCCATATTTGAATGGGTAAGACAAGTTTATATTTCATACTATACATAATATTTTATATTTGCTTAAAATTTTTCCCTTTTTTCAGTGATCATTGGCAGTTGGCTATTTTGTGCAAGAGGAGTTATTCTGTCATCCTCTTATACTCCCTCCACCACAGCAAGCCAACTAGTGAATTGAAGAAAATCTTGACCTCGTAAGTTTTCTTGCATTATTAATTACCTTTCATGTGCAAAATTTATGGAATTTGTGTAAAATAAGTAACCTTTGTGATTTTGATGATATAGGGCTTAGCGGACATTCCAACACACTGCTTGTGGTAGGCCTATGCGTGAGGTAAGAGACCCTACATGGATCTTGCCAAAGGTTAGTTACATATTGGTTTGTTTTAAGAATGTATTCAATAATAAGTCATGCTTTAATTTTATACTTGTTTTAATGATATCATATTATTTTTCAGACCCGTAGGCAACCACCGGGGTCTAACTTGTGTGGGATGTATATTCTGAGGCACATGTATAATATTATTACCCTAGGCACGACAGAACTTACTGAAGAGGTAAATGTGTGTATATATATTTCAAAAATTTTGTACTATTGTTTTTTTTAAGTGAATTTTATGTTTTTCCTGGCTTTGGTGTTTCAGATGTTTGAACTTGCTGACCCTTTTCCAGAAGAAGATATTGAGCACATTCGCAAATGTTGTGCTGAATTCATTTATGAACTTTTACAACAGTGAGTTCTTGTAAAACTAAGGAATTGTTTTTTGTATATTGATGAATTGACATGGTGGTTAATTGGGTGCAAATATTGTTGGTTGCATGATTTGACATGTTTGTTGGTTTTAAGATGATTTTTGTATATTTTGATGAATTCACTAGCTTGTTGGTTGCATGATATATATGACATGGTTGAATTCATTTATGCCTACTGAACATTGTAAGTGGAACTGGTAAGTGGAAGGATAAAGCAAAAGGAAATGGTAAGTGGAAAGTTAAAAGCAAAAGGACATTGTAAGTGGAAGCAAACTGAACACCATATGGCACTTAACAAGTATGGCATTGCAGGTAGCAATTCAAGGATGCGTTTTGGTAAAAACCTAATCATACACATTTAAAAAAAACAAAATATAACCCTTTTAAGACCGGTTATAAAAATAACCGGTCTTAAAAGTAATTTTAAGACCGGTTGTTAAAAATTACCGGTCTTAAAAGTAATTTTAAGATCGGTTGTTGAAAAGAACCGGTCTTAGAATTAAACTTTTTAAGACCGGTTGTTTTTAACAACCGGCCTTAAAAATTTCTCTAAAACCCCATCCGCCAGAGGTCTTTTAAGACCGGTGCTCATGACAACCGGTCTTAAAATTGTTACTTTTAGAGCGTTTATTAATATAACCGGTCTTAAAAGTTAAACTTTTAAGACCGGTTTCAAAACCGGTCTTAAAAATGACATACTTTTAAGACCGACTGTATCAAGACCGGATCCAAAATCGGTCTAAAAAGTCGATTTTAACCGGTCTAAAAACCCTTTTCTGTACTAGTGTATTGTAGCGGTTTTTCTTGTAGAACCACTACAACTA
The DNA here is from genome assembly GCA_963242795.1 of Inga leiocalycina. Lineage (NCBI taxonomy): Eukaryota > Viridiplantae > Streptophyta > Magnoliopsida > Fabales > Fabaceae > Inga > Inga leiocalycina. Next base: position 20,500,026 of record OY725324.1, read on the forward strand.
TATATATTTGTAGCAGTTTTTAAATAAAAACCGCTACAAATATATATATGCTTTATTTTTTTTAATTTAGAAATATAAATAATATTGTTGCAATTAATTCATAAATTCAACAACGCGGTCTAATAATATAAATATAATTATATTAAACACAATAAGAATTTAAGTTCTGAAATACAAACTCATATATATATATATATATTTACAAATGTTTCAACAACAAATAAAAAAAAGATGTCCTAAACTAAGTAGCTGGGGGCTGATCATCTGGTGTTCCCTCAGGTAGGGCTCCCTCATGTGCTGCTGGATCGGGCCACTGCACAGAGTAAACCCACCATCATCATCAGTAGGAGTAGGAGCAGGAGCAGGAGCAGGAGCAGGAGGAGGAGTAGTAGTCGCGACGACATACCGAGGGACAGGGGGAACCTGTGGATGCGGCTCGTCCGGGAACAGGAAACTCCATGACTGCTCAAGCATGTTGTTCGCGATATCACGCCACTGAGTCTGCTGAGTGTAGATCATATCAGCCTGCAGCTGCATCTGCTGCTGCTATGCCATCTACTACTCCAAATCTGACTGCAGCTGGTTAATAGACTCGTCCCTGGGATGTCTGACCCCTCTAGAGCTGCCAGCCTCAGAGGCGACGCTCCTGCCGTAGACCATGCTAGGTCTGTCGCCTATCCCCATCCCCCGCATGCATCTGGGGTGCTCAGCCTGAGCCAGACCCACCTTCAAAGGAGCCATCAGGTCCACTGATCCCTGTGACTCCTCAGCCTGGGTCTGTCGCAGCTCAGCCTGCGACTGCTGCATTCGCTCCTGCCATTTTATTAAATAATTACTAATTAGCATTTTTCATTATTAAGTTGGTTTTATAAAAATTATAATAATAAAATTACTTACAATGGCCGCCTTTGCCTGCTGAGAGGTCGTAGTCCCGTCACGGTGTCTGTGTGTGATGGCGTACAACTCCCCATAGTCTGTCTGACGGTTCTCCTGTTGTGCCTTCTTCTCCTAAAACAATTACAAAATTCAATTAATTAGTATTATGAAATAACCAACTAAAAGTCAGTGATATTTTGAAAAGTTACCATCTCGCTGTAGGTGACAGCAAAGGTCTTCAATCCTGCTGTGTGGTGGATCATCTGCTGCGCACGGATCCTTGTGTTCCTCTGAGAAAGCTCCTGAAAAAAAATACAATATTAAATATATTAAAACAATAAAAACATTTAAAATTAATAAATTTCAAATTAAAAATAATTAAATTGAAATTATAATTTAATAATTAACAATTACAAAAAGTATATAAATAATGTAATAAATACATTACCTACCCCTCAACGCTCCTCCTGAACTGGACGAAACCCGCCCAGTAGTTCGGCGGCACGCTGTCTGGGACGCTCTCTATCAGCTGCTCCAGAGGCATCGTCCCGTCCTTATCCACCCTGCGGAAGAGACGGTTCCTCCTGTTCCTCCAGTCGTCACTTATCTTCACGAGGGTGTACCTCTTTCGGTTGGCCCGGACGGCAAACCGCAGCTGCAAAAAAATCATTTAAATATCTTTAATTACAAAAATACTATTAAAAAATATTAATTAAATAGAATTAACTACAAAAAATATTAATTAAATACTATTAATTACCTGAACTACTTCCTCCCAAGCCTGGTCCTTCTGCCCCTTCGGAACGTGCCTCCATATCCTGAAGTGAAGGGGGAACCGCATCCAATTCACACCCAGGTTGTTCAGGAAGCGGTTGAACAGTTGACCCCCATTGTCGATAGGCTGGTCAGCACCCTTATTCCATGGCACTATAACTCACAGGGTCCGGTCCATACTGTTTACCCCGACCACGTCCAGCCTCCTCGTCAAAACGTTCCCCTGCTCATCTGCACAGTTTACCATACGTTAGATAAATTGTAATTCAAAGTTAACATTTTGAATTTAAATAAATAATTTATTAAATTAAAAAATTTATTTACCTTGGACCTGCACCTCAAACCCAGTGGGCCGCGAAGACGACCCTCGTGGGTTGTTCTGCTCCCGAGCCTCCTCCTCATCAAGGAACTGCTCCATCTCCCTGATCCCAATCGGGATCTTGAAGTCTTCCTCGTCATAGTCCTCGACACTGATATCTGCCCCCCCAAACTCAGGCACCTCTGGTACCGTCGTCTCCTGTGGGATCGTCTGCGGTGCCTGTGGTAGGGCTGACTCCTGTGGGGGGATGGGCTGAAATGCCGCGGTCGCCCTGCCTCCGCACTTCCCCCTCCCTTTGCCCCTGCTCGGCTGCTGCCACCCCGTAAAATCGGTCTAGGGACCTCAAGGGCCTTCCCCTTATCCTCTCTTGAAGCCATATCAACTGTAAAAATCCAAAAAAAAAATTTAGTCATATTATTATGCAAAAATCTAATAAAAATAAAAATACAAATAAAATACTTGTTATATACGTACCTCAAGTGCAAATACAGAGAAATACTGTAGCAAAAACTACTTCACAGACGTCTGAACGCTCAAATCTTGAAGAAACCACTCAAAGAAACCCCAGGAAACAAAATGAGCAAATAGAAAAATGAGGGAGGTGCCTTCTTAAATAGGCCAGACATTTGTAGCGGTTATTCCAATAACCGCTACAAAGCACCCAGGGCGCCTTAAATTTGTAGCGGTTTTATAATAACCGCTACAAATTACAAGAACCTTTGAAATTCTGTAGCGGTTATGGCCCAGAACCGTTGCAAACTTGGAGACTCCTAAAATTCTGTAGCGGTTATATCCCTATAACCGCTACAAATACCTGACGTTTGGCATTTTGTAGCAGTTTTGTTGCTATAACTGCTATAAATAACCGCTACACTGTTGGCGGGTCTTGGTCGCGCCAAGTAGCAGGAATATTGTAGCGATTTTTGTTTATTAACCGCTACAACTGAACCACTACAAGTTTTGGCGGGAATTTCGTGACATTTTTGTAGCAGTTTGTTCTACCTAACCGCTACAAAAAATGCGCTAATCTATCGCGCCACTTGGTGCGTAGCTTGCCGCTATAATTTTATAGCAGTTTAGATTAAAACCGCTACAATACTATAATTTGTAGCTGGTATCAGAGCCAGAAGGGGAAGTAGAGATGTATGAGATGTCTTGAAGTTCTGAAAAATTTATGAAGTTCTTATGAATATTTCTGGATAAGTATGCTCTGTGGTTGTGACTTCAGTTCATCTTCCACATCAGAAACATGTTAATATAAAGCTAAGTCTCTACTTAATATTATTATTATCTGATAGTATGCAAGCTAGTTGATCAATGATAGCATATGAACTTCATCCGTTCTACCTAGCTAGGGCTATGGCAGTAAGTCCCGACGGATAGGGCAGATAAGTCCAGACGCCTATTGTTTGAATGTTCATATGATATTAGGGTTTAACGTTTAGAGGCATTGGCTAAGTGATAATAATATTTGCAGATTTTTATCTTTATAAGAACATACAAAGAAATATTTATAATAACTCTATAAGTAGCCCAGAAACTTTATCAGATCTAACATATCTCTACCAACTGGAAGGTAATGGTATCAGCGTAAAGTTAATTATGGCTTTCCTGTTCGGATCTAGATCTTTTCGCTCCAACTCCTCGCGTTCCTCTCGCTCTTCTTCATCCTCTTCTACTCCTTCTTCTTCTATGCAACAATCAGGTTTAGTAACCAACAAAAGTTTTGGGAAATCTTCCCTCCAAAATAATATTTTCAATAATGAAATCCATTTTGAAGATATTAACCAAAAATTTAGTGATTGGACCATTCCAGTCATTAACCAAAATGATTTATATAAACCTGAGGATAAAAAGTTTTTCAAAGTTTCTGATTACATAATTAGAACAGTTGAAGAAACTATCCCTCTAAAAGAAGAACCAACTGATATGTGTATCTTATCAGAGGATTCGATCTTAAAATACCAAAAGAAATTAAATTTATACACATTAGGTATGTTCAGGTGGCTGTCATCCCTTTGGTAAAAGCTGGTCTTGATGTCTCGACATTAGTATGTGTTAGAGATGGTAGACATGAAATCTTTTCAAGATCAATTTTTGGAATGGTTGAAGCAGGTCTTAATGAAGGGCCAATCTACTTCAACTGCTTCCCAAACTTAACAGCTTCATTGCATGATGATCCTGTTATTGAATGTTTAAAATTAAGTTTGAAATTGAACGGATTCCAAATGAAACCTGGAGTTTCACCTGTAGCTTTGGTTTACAGGGTCCAGTATAAAGTTATGAATTCGTCAACTTCAAATGTTAAAATGTTTCCTCAAGGAAAAGAAACATGTCTATTTCTAACAGATGCTACTAGAGCAAATGTTAACATTCCAAAACCAATAAAATGGGAAGACATCACTCTTCCAGATGATTGGGAAATGACTAAAATTGCTCCTGTCATACCAAAACCTGTGAATAATTCTTTCAATATCACTCAAAATATTAATAGAGATGTTAGAATTACATTTGATAGATCCAGAAGGTCTTTCTCTTGTGCTTCTAAAACTCCATCAATTGCAGAAAGCTTCAGGACTACTTTAGAACAACCTTCTAGACATTCTTGTAGCTCCTCTGTCAAAGATCAAATTATTTCACCCTCAGTAATGCAAGGTCTTAGTGAATTAGCCAGTGTTGTAAAACCTGTCTACCAAAATTTAGACCAAAATACTGAAGATGAAACCCAAACTTGCCAATCTCCAACATACTCTGACATGAATGTGATTGAGCAACAATTTGAATTAGATAAAGAACTCTTAAGAAAAGATTTCTATTCTAATGAAAACTCTGAAAGACGAAAATGGTTTTTCCAAAAATTTAAAACTGAAGAATTGTGAAAACCAATTCAAGAAAAGTTTTACATAATGCTTGAAAGGTATAAACTTCATATTCCTTTCTTTCTCTGGTTTGAAGCCTATGTGAAAGATGAGAATATAAAGGATTATCCTTTTAAACCATTTGAGGGAGTCAATGCTTCTTGGATTTTGAAAAACAAAGAGAAAATTGAATCCGAACTTCCTCCAAAACAATCTTACCAGATCCCTAGTACAAAAATTGGTGATACAACTGTTATTGCCTCTCCTTTCAAAATTAAGGATCCAAAATCTGAGATAAGTCTGGGTGATGTTAAAAACATCATTGAACAAAATAATTATACAAATTCTTATCTTCAAACTCTTGGAGAACATATTTTGAAAAAATCTGTTACTAGTGAAGCTAGTAAGGCAATCTTACCTAGTTCCACCAGTACACAGCCAATTTTCAAACCTTACACTATCCCTACAAACACTGCAACTAGTGTAAGAGAAGGAAATCTTCAAGCAAGAATTGAAAAAGAATTAAAAAAGATAACCGTGCAAGATACACCTTCTCCTAAATCTAGGGCTACGGTTTCAAAATTAACAATAAATGTTGTAAAAGGCAATCAAACAAGTGAAAGTGAAGATTGTCCAAAAATTCATGAAATAAAACAAGAAGGTAGGAGAAATCCAACAAAATTATATTATCCGAGAGCCACTCCTCCAGATATAATGCTCGAAGAAAGGGATTCCGCTCTTCGGCAATTTAATGCAAACAATATCTATGTTTGGAACATAGATGGACAATCTGAATCAAATATTTTGGAAATATGCCAACAAATGATGATGGTCAGTAATGCTTATGCAATATATAATAATTGTCAAGAGGAAGATGTTATTCATATATTGATTTCTGGCTTTACTGGATAACTCAGAGGTTGGTGGGATTTCCATCTCACAAATGAACAGAAAAATCAAATTTTACAAGCCATAAAAACCACTCAAGATGGCATAGTTCTCAGAGATAGTATTGGTGAACCAATGTCTGATGCTGTTAACTGCCTTATAGTTAACATTATAGCTCACTTTGTTGGTGATCCAGCACTATGGAGGGACAAATCGGCAGATCTTCTGTCAAATTTGAAATGCAAAACTCTGTCCAATTTCAGATGGTATAGAGATAACTTCCTCCTGAGAATTATGGCCAGAGAAGATGGAAATCATCCTATCTGGAAGGAAAAATTTCTTGCTGGTCTTCCTAGGTCTCTAGGAGATAAGATCAGAGAAAAAATTAGAAACCAAACTGGTGATGGTCAAATCCATTACGAAAATTTAACATATGGACAGTTAATTGCAATTGTTCAAAAAACTGCTTTAAAAATTTGTCAAGAAGATAAAATCCAACATCAACTTGCCAAAGAAAAAGTATCAAATAGGAAGGATTTAGGAACCTTCTATGAACAATTTGGTTTTCCTGCTCGTAAAGGACCTAAAAAATCCAAGCACAAGCATGAAGATAAGGAATACAAGGCTAAAAGATATTACAAAAAATATCGAAAACCTTGGAAGAAACCTAAAACAAATAAACCCATAAATTTGAAAAATGAATTCAAATCAAAACTTCCTATGGATCTTCCTAAGGGAAAAATTGTTTGCTTTAGATGTGGCAAAGAAGGTCACATGGCAAGATATTGTAGGCTTAATAAAAGAATTAATGCCTTACAGCTTGAAGAACCAGTTCTTCAACAATTAAACAATCTTTTGATTGAAGAAACCTCTTCTGAAGAAGACTATGAAGTATCATCCTCTGAAGGAGAAGTTAATGAACTTCAACTTGATGATATTTCATCTTCATCTGAAGAAGATGATTTTCAAATAAACTGTCTTGACAAGTTTGCTGAGAGTCTAGGAAATCCTGTACTTGATGACTCAATCAAGGAATCGGTCTTAACTAGTTCCGAGATAGACAGTTTACAAATAAATGTTATTGAAGAAGATTTGGTTTTTGAAATAATTAACTCTCTTCCAACTAATGAAGAAAAGGTTAAGTTTTTCAACAAACTAAGAGAAAGCACTGCTTCTTCTTCTTCCTCTTCAAAACCAAACCAAAAATATTTGCAAAAGAATTTGCAAACAAGATATGACTTTTCTGAAATAATCAAAAGATTTCAGTCTAATCCAAAACCTGTTTCAATCTCTGACCTTCAGAATGAAATAAACAATTTAAAAGAAGAGATAAGAAACCTGAAGAATACTCAGGAATTCCATTCTCTTATTTTAAATCAAATTCAGGAAGAAAGTCTTGATAAAGAAAAGAAAGTCGAAGAAGTCAAAAACTCATCGCAAGATGATGAAAAGCCTTCTGAGAATTTCTTGAACATTATATCAAGAGTTTTAATCCAAAAATGGCATGTGCCAGTCAAAATTATTGTTGCTAATACCTTTGTATTAGAAACAATAGCCTTGTGGGATACTGGTGCAGCTCTAAGTTGTATCAGAGAAGGTCTGATTCCAACAAAATTCTTTCAAAAAACCACAGAAAATCTTTGTGGACCAAACAAATCTCCATTAGATGCCAGCTATAAGCTTTCAAATGCAGTAGTTGAAAATAATGGTGTCAAAATGGAAGAAGTTTTTATCTTAGCAAAAGTTTTATCTCAAGATGTAATCCTTGGGTCTCCTTTCATCAGTCGATTAAAACCATTTTTAACACATGACAAAGGAATTGAATCTGATGTTATGGGCAAAAAGGTTTTCTTCGAACTTGTTGATCCACCTTATATGAAATTTATCAATCAAATTGAGTATAAGGAAAATCAAATCAATTTTTTAAAAGAAGAAGTTTCTTACAAAACAATTGAAAATCAATGGGAGAAACCTTTTCTAAAACAAAAAATCCAAAATGTTTTGAGAAACATTGAGGACACAATTTGTTCTGATTTTCCAAATGCTTTTTGGGAAAGAAAAAAGCACATAATTGATTTACCTTATGAAAAGGATTTCAATGAAAGAGCTATCCCAACGAAAGCTCGTCCAATTCAAATGAACCAAGAACTCTTGGAACATTGCCAAAAAGAAATTTCTGATTTACTTGAAAAGGGTTTAATCAGAAAAAGTCAAAGTCCATGGTCTTGTGCGGCCTTTTATGTAAACAAAAATTCTGAGATTGAAAGAGGAACCCCAAGGCTTGTAATCAATTACAAACCCCTCAACCAAGCTCTCCAATGGATTAGGTATCTAATACCTAACAAAAAAGATCTTTTAAATCGCCTTCATCAGGCCAAAATATTTTCAAAGTTTTACATGAAATATGGTTTTTGGCAAATCCAAATCTCAGAAAAGGATAGGTATAAGACTGCATTCACAGTCCCATTTAGGCAATATGAATGGAATGTTATGCCTTTCGGGTTGAAAAATGCACCCTCAGAATTTCAAAAGGTTATGAATGAAATTTTTAATCCTTTTACAAAATTTATCATTGTCTATATTGATGATGTTTTAGTGTGTTCAGAATCAATTGATCAACACTTTAAACATGTCAAAATCTTTATAGATATTGCTAGGTTCAATGGCTTAGCAGTTTCTAAAACCAAAATCAGTCTTTTCCAGACAAAAATTCGGTTTCTTGGTCATCATATATACCAAGGAACTATTGTTCCAATTGATCGAGCAATCCAGTTTGCTGATAAATTTCCAGATCAGATTCTGGACAAAACTCAACTCCAAAGATTCTTAGGTTGTTTGAATTACGTAGGTGATTTCATTCCTAACCTAAACAATATCATTAAGCCTCTCCATGAGCGTCTTTCAAAAACTCCTCCTCCATGAACTGATGATCATACTAATGTGATTATCAAAATCAAATCCTTGGTCAAAGATCTTCCATGCTTGTATCTCCTAAATCCACAAGCATTCAAAATTGTTGAAACAGATGGCTCTGACATAGGTTATGGTGGCATTCTTAAACAAAAAATTGATGGTAAAGAGCATTGCATTGCATTTACTTCAAAACATTGGAATAGGGCTCAACAGAACTATTCCACAATCAAAAAAGAAATTTTAGCAATTGTTTTATGCATAAACAAGTTTCAAAGCGATTTGTTAAACCAAAAATGTCTCATCAGAGTTGATTGCAAAGCTGCAAAAGATGTTTTGCAAAACGATGTCAAAAACCTTGCATCAAAACAAATTTTTGCTAGATGGCAAGCAATTTTAAGTGTCTTTGATTTTGAAATTGAATTTATCAAAGGTACTTCAAATTCCCTACCAGACTTTCTAACTAGAGAGTTCTTACAGGAGAAATAAGGTGATCAAAATGAGTGATTGAGAAAAGAAAAAGAAGCAAAGGGCCAAAGCCCAAGCAAAAGAAGATCCAGAAAGGATCGCAAAAGAAGAGGCAGCCCAACTAAAGGCTGCAATCAAAATGTCAAAAGGGTCATTGACCCAAGGATCTTCGATCCACTAAAAGGGTTCCCCTTCAGGGACCAAACCTGTCCCAAAATCCTCCACAAAAACTGCTGGAACCATAATGGACCCTTCCTATTATGGAATTCCAATTGAAACTCTTTTAGCCTTACAGGCTAATCAAAATTTGGCCAAATTGCCAACCAAAACATGGGCTGATGTTACCAAAATGGAACATTCCAAAGCCTTAACCCCATTTACCCTGGATCCAGAGTCTCTTGCTTTGGCAATCCAAAAAACTTCCTAAACAATTTCAAAGGCTGGTTCAACCTCAAAAGAATTAGCCATCTATTCCCAGCCAACACAAACCACTTTTGTGTTAAAACCAAAAAAGGTCTTAAACCTTTTCCACATAGAACCAGGTTTCTGTGACAAAAATCCTGTTGCATTGGCAGCAAAAATTTATCCGAAAGGATTTCATTTTACTCCAAAATCTTTGGAAAAAACACAAAAATTTTATGAGCTTATTCTTGTAGATACAGAATCTACAGAAATAAGATATTTTGTGGATAAGCAACATCCTGATGATAAAAGCATTCATGGTTATTCTACTTTTAGATTCAAGAAGTTTTTATCACCAAAAGATTGGGGTCAAGACCTCAACAAAAGGAAAAAATTTTCAATAAAAAATACGGATCCAATTGGTTTCACATACAGGGATTATTTGGATGCGTGGTGGTGTACCTTCTGGTACCAAAACCCAAGTTTTAGTCATACTTGGCTTTTTATGTTCTCGTATGACTTGGAAATAAAATACCAATTTCCACTGTGGTTTAACCAATGGTGGGACTATTTTGGTCCTATCCAAGAAATTTTACCAACTACAGCGAAAATTGGGTTCGACTACTTTAAAAGTCGGATCAATCTTAGTGAAGATCCTTTCCCAGCAGATCTTCATTATTTTTCAAAATTTGGTTTAGCCTGGGTTTTCAAATGGAGCTACAAATATGGTCCTTCGAAGTTCCAGAAATTATTCCCAATATTGCAAAGAACCTCTTCTGTTAAATGGTGGGCAAAGTTTCCTCACATCAACAATGTGTCAGAAACAAACCTCAAGAAGTGGTTCAGAAGAAATCCAAAATCCCTAATGGCGGGGGATCACGAATCAGCCGTGTTCCTTAACCAAAAGGCAAAAATTACAGCATGTTTAGCCTCGGCAACTGACAAGCAGGCCCTAACTGAATAGCTGCATGAAATACTTGGGCTCCTCCAAACCCAAGAACATAAGTCAAGTCCATCGGCCCAATCCTCAGATGAATCAGATGCTGAAGACCCAGCCCGATACTTTGGACATGAATCGGATGACGAAATCATTAGCCTCGGCGAAGATTGATTCCGAAACAAAACTGTCGGCATAACTGTCCAAGGCTTGCTGACTCAAAAGATTCTCTGCTTTTGTAAAAGATGTATCTTTGCTTTACTTTAGCAGACAAAATGATGTAACTTCCTTTTACTTTAAGTAAAAGCAAAAGTAAAAGTACTTTTACCTGAGTAACATGTTTTTTACTCCGGTTAAAGTAATTTTACCCAAAGTAAATTGGTGCATAGTAACTGATGCGAACGCCTATAAAATGGCACCTCACTTCAGTTGTTAGGCACCCCGAGTTGTGTTGATGACTCAATTCTCTCTCCCCTCCTCCTCTAAGGTTGATAAACCTTTGTGTGTTTTCTTGTTTTTCCTGTAATTTTCTTTATGTTTGTATCGTTTAATCTTCAATAATATATCAATTTTATAAATCTTCATCTCTTTTATGCATACATTATCATTCTGCATCTAATAATTTAATGATTCCGATCGGTCTCTACTTCTCTCCCTTTCTGTCTCTTTAGTTTTTTCAATCATTACGTGGGATTAGCTGGTATAATTTGTAGCGGTTTGATATAACCGCTACAATATCACCGCTACAGAATACCATTTTTTTTGTAGTGATGCCTAAATATGCCAAATTTATGAAGGATGTCCTTTCTAAGAAAAGAAGGTTTAATGAGTTTGAGATGGTAACTATAACCAAGAGCTTTACTGATGTTATCAAGAAGATTCCGCCGAAGTTGAAGGATCCTAGAAGTTTCTCTATCCCTTGCCACATTAGGGATAAATTCTTGGGAAGAGGATTGTGTGATCTTGGAGCAAGTGTGAACCTCATGCCTCTAATTGTTTTTAACAAGCTAGGGTTAGGTGAAGCTCAGTTGACTACCATCACTTTACAACTTACTGATAGGAGTATTTCTTACCTTAGAGGGATCATTTAAGATGTGCTTGTGAAAGTCGACAAGTTCATTTTTCCAACAGACTTCATTGTTATTGATTGTGAGGAAGACCAAGATACTCCTATTCTCTTTGGAAGACCTTTCTTAGTAACTTCTAGAACCATGATCAATGTTGAAAAGGGTGAAATTACCATGCGAGTTGAAGATGAGCATATTACTTGCAATATGCACAAGCTAATGAAGACTCCATATGAGGCTAAGCATTACTTCCTAGTTGACATGATTGAGCAAGTGGAGCAAGAGGAATTCAAAAAGCCAATTCATAATGGGTTTGTTGACACCTAGTCCTTAGAAGTTCAAACAGAGGGTAAAAAGGTGGAAGAAGGCATGAGTATTTTGAGGGCAACACCAACTGATCCTAAGAATTGGATACCATTGGAATTGATAGATTTGTCTTCCCTTGCTAGACCATCAATGAAGTCATCTATTAAAGAGTCATGCTCTTTTGATTTGAAGCTGTAACCTTCTAACTTTCAGTGTGACTGTTTGGGAGCCAAAAATTTACCATTGGGTATAGCTTCATAATTAGCCCTTCAACATGAAGAACAACTTTTGGAAATTCTAAAAGCATACAAAACAGCTACTGAATGGCTTATTGAGGTTTTGAAGATACAAGCATATGCCTCTAGTGTAGGTAGAATGAGAAATGAAGATGGTAAGGGGTTTCAAGCTAGCGGCCATAGATTAAATCACAATTGTGGTGGAGAGGTGAATCATCAAGTATTCACTGTACCTTAGCTGATGTAACGTGAAAAAGTAAAGAGTCAAGCTAAAGACTATAAACTAAGCGCTTCTTGGGGGCAACCTAAGTTTTTAACTCAATCTTTGTCATTTTAATGTTTTTGGTTTGATTTGGTAGGTTTATGTTTGATCTTGGTGTTTTGTAGGTGAGAAAAGTTTCCCTTATGAACTTTAAATTGTGCTTTGGGAGACGGAGATGGAAGAGTAACATAGATGCCAAGAAAAGAACGACAAAGGGGAGTATGCCTTTAATATCTATTGAATGTGGTTTAGATCTTGGAATGTAGTATTGAGTGGTGTTAAGGCTATTCTTGGATTTTGTGTTTTGTGGATGAATGAATCTTAAGTGTTTTATGGCATGGATTAGTGTTTAATGTCTTTGGAATGCTTAAAATTGGATTTTGGGTGAATTTGGATGAGTTTGCTGCTATATTGTGGTCTATTTTGGTTCTGTCAGTATATGCTGTCAGGATTCATTATAGCTAAGGCCACAGCAAATCGGGTCATTTTGTCATGATTTCTAACCTATTATTCGCTGTTAGGACTCGCTGTACCGAATGCCACAGCAAATCAGGTTATATTGTCATGCTTTCTGACCTGTTTTGCTACCGGGATTCGCTGTAGCAAATGCCACGGCAAATCGGGTCATTTTGGCATACTTTCTGGCCTATTTTGCTACCAGGATTTGCCGTGGTGAAGGCCATAGCGAATCAGATCATTTTGGCATGCTTTCTGACCTGTTATTTGCTGCTAGTTCGCTATAGCGAATTGGGTGAGTTTGAGTGTTCTTGTCCTATGAAAAAAATTAATTATATAAATAGATAAAATAAAATATATACATTTTTCAATTATATATATATATATATATATATTTCTGGAAAAAAACAAAAGAAAGAAAGGAAATCTTCAGAAAAGACAAAATATATATATATATATATATATTTATATATAATATTTTTTTTTTTATTTAAAAAAATTCAGCAAATCATAAATAAATAAAAATATAAGTTTTCCCTCTTTGTCCCTATTCTTTCACTTTATTCCTAAATTCGCCCTTTGAACCTAAACCATATTTTAAGTCACATTCATCCCCAATTTCAAAATCCTAAATCCTTCCTTGTAAATTCCCTCCACTCTCAAACCCTAATCTCTTTCCTTCTCTTCACTCTCAACTCCACACCACAACCCTTACCTTAAACACTCAGCTCCATCTTCTTCGCTGCTCTCCATCCCAGCTCTTCTATCAAAGACCCATCATTCACCTCCACCTCCCTCTCTATCTCTCCCTCACTTTCGACCTCAACCGTTGCGCATAGCCCTTTTACAATCACCTATCTACCATCACCTCTAACTCACTCCTTTTGTTTCTCCATCATTCTCCAGCTCTATCCGCTGTAACTCCTTCTCCCTCCACTGCTCTTTCTCACTCACCCTCTAGAGCCATTGACCAAGCACCTACATAGCTCACCGTCCACCGTAACACAAAAGCCCCAAACTTCACTAACGACCACCGTCACAACCCACCACCACCAAACCTGACCCAATCCTCCGTCACTCGCTCGCACCCACCTCCTTCTCTGGCGAACATACTTCACCGTTACACACCCACTCTGATTTGGTCTCCCTCGCTGCTCTCCTCTGCCCTCACTAATCACAGCCGTCTCTGCTCTCAGTTGTTTCTCCTTATCCTTCCCTTTCAATTCAGATCTCAATCTCCTCTGGTTTTGAATGTCTCTATCCGTTTCTCTCTGGCAATTTCAGTTTGTATCCCATTTAAGGTAAATCTCTTGCTGCTCTACAAGTTTGTGTTGAGCTTTGGTTGGAATATAGTAGAGATTCTGCTTAGGAGGGCTAAGAAGGTTATGTGATGGAGATTAATCGGTGAAGCATGCTGACATTAGGCTTGAACTGATGCATTTTGATGTGAGTTTTCTTATGTTTTATCAGGCTTGCTTGGGTAGTTTAAATGAGGTTCTGTGGTGGTGATCAATTGGTGAAGCATTCTAACATCTGGATTGAATTGATGGATTGTGATATGAGGTTTATTTTGTTTTACATTGCATACTTAGGGAGTTTTTGAAATACTGGAATAAAAGTTCTTAATTTTCTGGATTGCTTGTATATGCTTGGTGTTCAAGAGACATGAACAATATCATTGATTTAAGAAAACTTGAGGTGACTGTTGAGATTCTGTTTCTACCTTTATATCAGGAGGTCAATGATTTTTCACAACTGCAAGTATGGCTATCTTAAGAACTCCACGGGCTGCTTAAGTTTTAAAACTTGTGGTTATTGTGGAAAATGATTCATAGGTTACAAATAAGTTTCAGTGAGCAAAAATTCATTTACCTCCTGCTATAAAATTAAAAACAAGCCTCTGCACATATTCATTTGATTCCCAAATTTTTAGATTTCAAATTTGAACTCATAATATTTAAATAAAAACTCGGGAATTTGATGAATTGTCCACCTTTAGGATTGTTGTGTTGACACCTTGCATATGCTAAGTATCTTTGAAGATTATATCTTTCCCATGTTCTAAAATTGTAAGACCCTAGGATTGAACAGAGGATGCATAATCTGATTTGTTATGGATCATATTGGCATCTAGGCTAGAATTTGAATAGAGGTTTGAGGAGTACTATGTTGCAACTTCTGAAGGTTGCTGGCTACAATCTATTTTGGATTCACTGTTTAATATGATTGGTTAGTGGTCAAACCTTTCATTGTGGAAAACCAAATTCTATTCACCAAGTCCAAAGAGCATTGTGAATCCCTATGAAATTATGTTGTTTCCTGCAATTACTGATGATTGCATTTATTAAACCTCTTTTCTTCCTGGGATCAATTGATTTTTACTGAGCTATACTTAATCAAAATAGGTTTCTTTGGTTTTCCGCAATGAATTGGGTTTGGATGAGCCAAATCTTTCTTGTTGACAAAGTGACATTTGGGGAACCAATAGATTTTGAAGGAAGTGAGGATAGGCTTAAGTATGGAATTCTGTTTTGAGAAGTTTTAGAACTAGTTAGACTTTTAGTTTGGGGGAAATTTTTCTATAGAGTAGTTTCTTTTTCTTTTCTTTTTAGGTTTGTCTTTTGGTTCTTAAATGTGTTTGTGTTTTCTTCCTGTCCTTGACTGTACTAACTACACGTGCTCTCTGTTCGCATGAGGCTACTGATAGTCTCTTCCTAGTTCTTAGACTTCTTGTTTTAGATATGAGCTACTGAGGGCTCATTGCACGTGACTATTCTGCTTTTGAAATAGGACCTGATGACCATGTTCTGCTTGATGTGTTTCCTTCTTGTGGCAAATGTGGTTATTCATATATGTTGTTTCTTTTGGTCTTATGTTTTCTATGAATGTTATAGAACTAGCTTCTGATGGCTCGAGTTCCCATTGATTCCAAGCTTTATTTAGGCCATTTGAAGGTCTTGTTACTTGTGAATTCTTGATCTTTGTGAATATTGTGGATATGAGCTACATATTGTACATGTACTGTTAGCTTCAATCCCCTCCTATTGGGGTGAACAATGAGGACATTGTTAATCTTAAGTTTGGGCGTGAGATTGTGTCACAATTTTGAAAATTTTGAAAGAAAAACAAATTTTGAAAGAGAATGAGTGCACAAAAGAAAATTTTTGAAAAGGTTTTGTTAGGAAATTGTTGGAACATGTGAGATTTCGCATACTTGAGCTTTCGCTTGTGAAAAATTGTTGAAAATGAGCTGTTAGTTTCAGTTATTTGTAAAATATTTTTTGGATGATCCTATGATATAAAGTACTACTCTATATGTTATATTAGATAGGAAATTTTTATTAATGTGCATGGATGAGTGCATTGTAGTGATAAAACATGTTGCTCAAGAGTTTTTAGGTAATGTACGCACTATTGGAGTTAAATTTATTGTGGATGTACTTGTTGAAGGGCTTAGTAGCAAATTAGGTTATATACATGTGTTTCAATTTTTTGTCTTTAGAATCCCCTTTGGAATTCTTCAAAACCTTTGATTTATTTCATACGATTTGAAAATTATGATTAGGGCAGTTCATAAAATGCGGTTGAGCCTTTCAAACGTACCTAATTGATGTGATTTCCTTTTGAACCCTTATTTTAAGCCTATTTGAAAAACCTGACACCTACCTACCCTAGCCAATGTGTAAAACCATAATTCCCTTGCTTTGAGATAGATCATAAGTGATTGGGTGGTGGAATTTGGTGATGTTATGCAAAGTTACAAAAGATTTGGGAAAGAGGTGTAGAAAGTAAAAGAGTTTACAATGTATAAAATTCAAGCAAAAAAAAAAAGAAAAGAAAAGAAAAGAAGGCTTGATAGATATGAAAAGTTCAATTTGGTTCAAGTTTGTTGGAGTATGTTTCATGAGAAAAGGAAGAAAATCCTTGAATGGTTATCATCTATCTTAAGGTATTTGATTGATTATCCTTTACCTTTTTTATTGAACCATATTTTTATATAAATTTTCCATGATAAATTTGGGATTTTAATGCATTTTCCTGGACATTATTGCATGATTAAGCACTAATTTTAATTAGGGGCAATTGTATTGAATAAATTGTAAATAAGGGCAAAATAGTCATAATTGTTTAATTATTCATACAAATGATCTCTTGAAATTTTGATGCTACCTTGTGCTTAATTTTGTATTGTAGGTGTTTTGGAAGAAAGTTTGAGATTTTGGAGGATCAGAATTAATATTTCCAGATCTGGGAAAAATTACAGAAAAATCCCTAAAATTGCTGGAAATTACAAGTGAGTGAGAGAAAGGGATTAGGAAAAATTATAGATAAGTACCCATAAGTTTGAGAAATTTGGTTCAGCCCTAAAACATTTCCAAAATGTTCACTGAAGTCCCTCAACGAAAGTTTTCAAAGTTCTCAATTTGGTCCCTTGGTCAAAACACATCGTTTTGACCAAGGGATCCGATAATTTGGACCCGGACTTGATGGATATGGGAAGTGGACATGCAGGCCCGATCCGGAAAAAACGCGGACACAAGCTGAGAGTGAGAATATATGCAGAGAAAAGGCACCGCAAGCTGGGAGGTGGAATCATCGCATCGGAATCATCATCATCAGCGAGTCATCTTCATTTTGTTTCCTTGCTGCCTCTTCTTTGGTCGCCGGCGGTGACCTTCATCTGTTTTCCATAGCCGCCGGCGACCCTCCTCTGTTTTCCATCTGTGCCCACTGTCCACCACCACAAGACCACACCGTGAGAGAGAGAGCTTGGATACCGGATGAAATTCGAAACCAGCTGGGACCTTGGGGGCGATTCTGAACAGTGAAAGGGAAGAGGAAGAAGACAACCAAACACCACTGTCACCGTTTCTTCACCACCATCGACCCTCTCTCGGACCACCACGTCAGCGCCGTCACTTTCGAACCTAGGTATTCAGTTTTGCAGGCGAACGAACAGAGGAAGAAGGAGGAGACCACCGTCATCCACCATCATTCACCACCATCGTTGCTCCTCCAATCCTTACTGTTTCTGTTCTGCTTCTGAATTCAAATCCAGGCCCAATGTCTGATTGATTAAGTGCTAATTGGATTCTAATATGTGATTTTAATGGCTGGAACTGTTAATGTGTGCTGTGGGGTGCTGTTCTCATGAGTGGCAGTGACTGATTTTGCTTGAATCTTGGCGGTAGAGAAAGTGGCAAGAGCTTCAAGGTTCTACAAGGGGAGTTTATTATTTTCCAATTGCTCAATTTATACATTATATCTTTGTGAATTAATTTTGCATTGGGATATGTATGTCTTGAGACTTAGATGAGTGATTATTTGTCTATGTTGGTTAATATCTTGTGTTGAATTTGGTATTGATGCATTTGTATTTCATTGGACTTATTTTCCTATTGAATTAATGAAGTTATACATTCTATATGATATCTAGATTGTGTGATGGATTTAATTTAATTTAAATATCGTGATTGTGCTTTCAATTAAGAGGAACCAAGTGCATTAATTCATTTTCAATACACATCAAGTGGGTTTTTAACAATTTTCCTAAGAGGTAACTAAGAATGCGATTGTAGGACTAGTCATTTATTAGGTAGATTGGACCTAATGCGATTGCTTAGGGTTTTTAATTAGACTTGATGTAAAAATAACTCCCAAAATATTCTAAAGAAGCTAGGAAAGCCACCAAATTTGCCACCAAGATTCATTTCATCATTCATATTTCCAATTCCAAATTCCTTTCCATTCACTCTTAATCATTCTCCATTTTTATAAAGAAAATACCAAAAATATTAGATTAGCATTTTAATTTAATTTCATCTTTCTTTTAGTTATTAATTTAAGAAATCCAAAAATCGTTTTCCCCTTGTTTTCTTTCATTGCATTCGTATGACATTTAGATTACTTAGGTAGTTCAATAAAGGCTCCTCAAGTGAGACGACCCGAGTGTTGTATTGTACTGCAATTCTTAGATTAAAAATATTTTGCGTTTGACCCCAAGGCGTAAAGACACGGTTAAATCACTTTTCTTTTGAAAACCTTAATCCCTAGCCCCATTACGAGCTAAGAAAAGTCCCTTTGATTTTTAAGTCAAGTGGAGTGAATTAGAAGAAAAGAGGAAGGAATTAGGGGATGCTAAAATTGTTTGTTTGAATATGGGTATATGATTTGAAGTGTTACTTTTAACTTTAGCTTGTGCAAAAGGAATATATAAAACTCTCAAAAAGCATGTTTTAAATATATGAAGCATTCATCTTTGCATATTGTCTTCATTGCTTGTTTAATATAATCTATTGAGCAGCTGATGAGGATCAACTCATTTGTGCATAAATGATGAGTAATTGATTCATCCGGTGAGGATAGACTTCTTTGCTTGAGGACAAGTAAAAGCTTAAGTTTGGGGGCGTGTTAACTCATAGAAATCAAGAGTATTCTAGCACATTTTCTTCTCTTTTCACTTATTTTTGGGTTCAAATTGTGCATATAAAGAGATTATAGAAGAAAATGTGATTGGACAAAGCTAAATCAAAATTTTGTTGAATCATAAGTTAAATGCACATAGTTTTGATTATTTGTGAAAGTTAAAAGAGCTCATGAATCCCTCCTCTTTGTAGGTGGAGGATGACAAGTTGTAAAAGCTCACAAAGATCATGGGAAGATGTGAAAAGAAGGGAAGAATGCAAGAGGAAGAGGAAAATGGACATTATGGAGGAGAAGCTTGCACTTGCTGTGGAATCCACTGTAGCAAAGTCATAGCGAAACCACCTGAAAAAGCACTGCTTCTGTCTAGTTCTGTATGACCATTCGCTATGGCATTCGCCATAGCAAACCCGTGGCAAACGCGCAAAGCTGATGATATGAGTTTTGAAAACTGAAGCAGAAAAACCAGTATAAAGGCATGGGCTAGGTTGAAAATCAGGAGTTCTGGACTCCTTGAACATCTTGGCTACTAAGGTTTGGCATTTTGAAGAGCTTGGAGCTTGTGATTGAGTTGAGAAAGGATTTGGAACCTCAATTCTTGGATTTTTCTTGTTCTTCTCTCCTTTTTCTCTATTTTGCTGATATGGATTATGATTTTGTGCTGAGATTTTGGCATGTGCAGACCATGAGTGGCTAGAACTATCAATTAGGATTACTTTTACCCATTGTATAGATTGAAACTACTAGATTATCTTGCTTTTGTTGGTTAATGAGTATTATATGTTGATTTTTCTCCATGCTTAATGCTATCTTGTGCTTGATCACCACATGATTAAAGTAGTTCAATTTGAAGATGCTTGAGAGAGCTATTTTGATTGTAGAACTTGAGAAAAATCATGTTAGACTTGAAATTTAATTATTGAATGGATGGTTTGTTGTTAGAATAGAGATATATCTAACAACCTAACATAGTCTATTGAAGATTTGTTTTGGAAAGATGATTTTCATTAATTATAAACAAGAGATTGAATATTTTTAATGAAGATTAAAAATCAATCTTGACTTGAGAGAGCTTGGTTGATTATTTTAGGATCTTTGACTAGCATATAAACTCATTTAACTAGCATAAGTGATTTAATTGCATAGTTTCATGAAATACAATGGGGAAGAAGTAATCCTAAGTTAAACCTCTTGAGGTTAGACCCCATTTCCCAATTTCCACCATTTTGCTTTGTTATTTTTATCAAATGTCTTTATTTAACTTGATCAAATCTAAATGATTCCATTTAACCTAATTAATAACATGGTTAAATTAATTAACTCGTTTTTGTCATATTCCTTGTGGTTTGATACTCGTTTCTTACTAATTTATTACTTGCGACCGCTACGCTTGCGGAAGCTAAACGGCAAACAAGTTTTTGACCCACAAATGCCATCCCAAAACTACCAAAGCTTTTACCTGGTAGGGCCGGGCACTAGGCTACATTTTGCAGCTCGTTCATCTTTCGGGCTAGCCATCGGGCATAGGCCATGCTCTGCCTAGCCCTTCCCATGCACACCCCTACCTCTAGTCTTTAGTATAAGATATATTTGAGGAATTGATCTTAGTCCTAAATATAAGATATAATTTTTATATTTGTCATTATTTTCCTGATTTACCCCTATTGATGCTTTCACAATAATAATCAAGAAGGAGAAGGCATGAGGGAATTAAAGAAGATAACTAAAATGTTTTAGAAAATACATGTTATATTAACTAACTTAACTAACTTCCTTAATCTAATCAAATTAGGTAAATATGTCTTATATTAAGGATCAGAGAAAGTATCAAATTTTACAAAGATTTTCATGGTTCTATTTTACGAGTATAAATTACTTCGCAAAAATCTATAAAATACTCCTTTAGTTCTTAATGTAAGACATAATTAACTAATTTGATTAAATTAAGGATGCTAGTTAATTTAGTTAACATGACATATTTTCTAAAATAGCATAATCATCTTCCTTATTTCTCCCCTTCTTTCTCTTATTTGATTATTGTTCAGGAATGTAATTTAGAAACAAAATTAATAAATATGTGAAATAAGTCTTACATTTTGGACAAATGTCTACTCCCTAATTAGTAATTAGGTCAAACGTGTGTATATAATCACTTTATATATAATTGTCAATTCACACACACAATAACTCGTTGGGCTAATCTCCTCTGTATTTCTTCTAATTAGTATAAAAATATATCCATTCACCGTCAATTAATTAAAATCAAACGAAACTGCGGGTATGTTCTCCAGCATGTGCAACAAATTAACGAAGAAAACCATATTTTTCAATATTTAGCACAAATAAATTGTTTGCAAAAATAGTATGACAAAACTAACAATTAGCGATGACAAATGTGCTCGATAACATGGATTTCCAAGCGTGAACAAGTACTCCAGAATAATTGAATTTTTTTGAAGTCAAATAATTAGGAGTGGTTTTATATTTGTGTGTGTGGGGCAAGGACACATATGTGTTATTGTATCCAAATTATTATATTTATTTTTCAATAAATAAATAAAACACACCCACACAAGAATTCAATTCAAATATTTACAAAGGGAGAAAGGAATATTCAAATGATTATTATATTTATTTATAGGGTTTATGATTTGAACCTATCATCGAAATAAGCATTTGTATTTGATCCAAAAAAAATAAGCATCTGTGTTTGTATTTGTTTGTTATTTCGCCTCTAATAATTCAGACCAAATTCGGCTTTCATAGTTTCATTCACAGATTATATATCAACAAGGTATTTTATTAATTAGTTGATAGTTGATGCTCTATGTGCAACTTCGGCGAAAGTCATAGTGATATAACAAAGTGCTAACAACTGGCATTGCCCCACTTATCCTTTATCTTAATTTATTTTCGTAATAATTGCCTTATTATATCGTTTTTTTGTTTGTTTGTTGGTTGATACCTTAATGCTTGTTAATGACGGAGTCAAGTCAATGGCTCTTAGTCGATTCCTTTGTTTCTGTCATTTCACTCTCTCCATTGACTCTCTCCTACAGAAGCAGCAAAAGCCTCATACATCTCTCTCTGATCTTGATCATCAAGTAGCAATTCACAGGTAACTTTCCGCTCTATCTACACCTTTTTTGTTTTTGGTTTGATTGATGATGATACTAGCTGCTGCAGTTTTAACGGTTTCTTGTTGTTGTTGTTGTTGTTCAGAAAGAAACGATTCTTCTTCTGGTTGTTCAGAAAGGAACGACTGATCGTTCCAACAATCCAACATCTTTGAAGCCAATACTCAAGGAATATACAATGGATCTGGTGAATCAGCCTCTGAGCCAGCAGGGTAACGAATTAATCACTTCATCTTTCAGTGCAAAGATATATATATATATATATATATATATTTTATATGCCATACTCATAAAATAAAAGACGGATATTAAAAAAGAAATCACCCTCCGTGATCA
The DNA here is from genome assembly GCA_963242795.1 of Inga leiocalycina. Taxonomy (NCBI): domain Eukaryota; kingdom Viridiplantae; phylum Streptophyta; class Magnoliopsida; order Fabales; family Fabaceae; genus Inga; species Inga leiocalycina. The sequence goes on from OY725324.1 coordinate 20,522,681, forward strand.
CCTTCCTCCTTATCGAAGTATTCAAGAGGCGGAGGTTGACCAAAGTTAGCTACACACTAGCCCCTGATATACTATTACTATGAGACATTTTGTTTTCATTTGAATTTTCTAGAATTGATATATGGCCTTTACATATATAATTCACAGCCCCTCAAGTCTTATTCTCTCTATTCTTGTTCCTACCTGGCATTCAAATTAGATATTTTTTATAGGTACAGGTATCTTCCTATTAAAGAAAATTAAATTGGGATTAAATGTAAACATATCTCTACTAGCCCATCTGCCCGTAGGCACAGAACATCCCATGGATCTGATATGCTGAATCAGGGAAGATATTTTATGTGCCACACTCAAAAAAGATGTGTATGAAAAAAAATTAAAGAGGGACATTTTGATCCACGCAAAAGAAATTATTCCCACCAAGAATTAACATGTGTCTTTAATTTATTTGAAATTTCTAGGATTGATGTTCTTTTAATATTCTGGGGAAAATAAAAGGCTCCAATGGATGATCTGACTGTTCATAATGAACGTTTGTGTGTCTAGAAACTCCATAAAAACATTCAGATCAGTCTGATAAGAAATCATGTTCCGATCATCATCTAAATCAAAACTGCTTAAGCTGAAAAATTGCTGAAAATATTCTCCTTTACAAAGAGTTATCAAAAAACTACCTTTTTTCTGTCCTCTCACAAAATATGACAGCCTTCACAATCCTTATTAGGGTTCTCTGTTTATTTCTTTCCTTTTCTTTTCCTCTTCATTTTTTCTCTTTTTATAAACTAAGAAACACACAAAATAGGAAGAACAATTAGAATTTGGCCTCCACGAGTGATATCCTATAGCCCAATAAGGGCCAAAATTTCCTTATGTAAAACTTCTTATAATTTGAATAGGAGGCCGTGTTTATTTAGTTAAAGAAGATTTTAGAGTTTTCATCCTTGACAATTGAGTGGAGAGACAAATCTTGGTTTCGCTCTATTTTTTTATTTTTTATTTTTTTATTACTTACTTTTAATAAAATAAGTAATAACTTGTCATCATTCTCTTCTTTTTTACCAGAGTCATCATTCTCTTCTCGTGTTCCACACTATTAAGACTTTTAGAAACAAAATGCCTTCATGCCTAAGCACTTGCAGAATTAAATTTGCTAAAGTGAGAGAAACGCACAATCTATAAAGGGAAAGCCACAAAGCCTCACCTTCCGAGTCATTTCCACGTTCCTTCTTTCTGTATGTCGCTTTCTGGGTCCCATTACTTCATTTTACTTTTTTCTCCTTTTACTCTCCTCCACAAGCTGCAAAAGCCTCCTAAATCAATCTCTCACTCTCTCTCTCTCTCTCCTCTGATTGATTCCTCATATGTTTCACCAACCCAGGAATTCACAGCTAACTTTCCTCTCCCATCTCCACCCTTTTTAATATTTTTGGTTTGATTGATGATAATGATGCTACTTGCTGCAGTTTTAACAGATTCTTCTTCTTCTTCTTCTTCTTCGTCTTCTTGAGAAAGAAACGACTGATCATTCCAACAATCCAATATCTTTGAAGCCAATACTCACGGAATATATCATGGATCTGGTGAATCAACCTCTGAGCCAGCAGGGTAACACCAATTAATCTTTTCATCTTGCAGTGGGAAGATATATATATTTTTTATATATATTCATAGCCCCTCAAGTCTTATTTTCTTCTATTCTTGTTCCTACCTGGCATTCAAAACCAATTTAGCCACAATCGAACCTTCTTTATACCTATTTTTTATAGGCACATGTATCTTTCTATTAGAGAAAATTAAGTTAATCATTAAATGTAAACATATCTCCACTAGCTCATCCGATAGACCTAACCCCCGTAGGCACAGAACATCCCGTGGATCTGATCTGCTGAATCAGGGAAGATATTTTATGTGCCATACCCAAAAAAAAGATATGTATTAAGAAATTAGAGGGACATTTTGATCCACGCAAAAGAAATTATTCCCACCAAGAATTAACCTGTGTCTTTAATTTATATGAAATTTTTAGGATTTGTGTCCTTTTAATATAATTCTTAGTGTGTTTGGCCAAAAAAATATACATACATATATACATACTCCATAGTATTAATAGTGCCTCAAGTTGTAATATCCTGAACTGTAATTAAGGGCTAATAACTTCAAAGTGATGTAATTAATATAAATTAAGCACTTTTGAAGTATGTGATGTGAATTGTGATGTAAAATATGTTTGTTGATGGTTTAGTAAGCATTGTGATAATCAGGGGCAAAACGGTAAATTTACCGACCGATTGGTCAGTTACTGGAATGGAAACTCCTCAGTAATTGAGATCAATGGCTAGGATTGAGCAATTAATAGGGTGGAATCTAGTGTGTGTGAGTACATAAAATCATAGAAGGAAGCACAAGATTTTGACATGTGGCAAGTTATGGACCTTTGGATCAAGGTCAAATTTTCAAACTCTTCCCTCTCCTTGTTCAAGTCGGTAGTGTGCATGGGAAAAAGGGAAATTAGGTGATCATCATCATCTCTTATCTCTCTCTCCATTTCTCCATTTTCGCTGCACAAGGAAGGAAAGAGAAAGAAGAAAACTTGAGGTAGGTGCCCTAAATGACTTCACATGCTCAAACACTCTTCATTGATATTGTTTAAGAGGTTGAGAGCTTGACTTCTATGGTTTCAGAATTTTCATTGGTGGTGTTTGAGAGATTGTGAACTTTGGGAAGTTGACGAATCAAGAAACCAACTTTGAAAAGAGAAAGAGGTGAGTATTTAATGTGTTTTGATGTAATTGTTTTGGTCATTGGTTTGGTTTTGGAAATTTTGGGTTTTTGCCCTGATTTCTTGTGATTTTGAAAGATACGAATTGGTTAGTGTTTGGTGGTAGAGTTGGTACCAAACTATGATCTTGAGCCATTAGAAGTGATTGGAAAATTGTGGGAGTGTGATTGGTTGTTAGTGGAATTTGGTTGCATTTTGGGTAAAAACAGGGTATGTGTGAATTGGGAAGGAATTTGGTTGCTTTGAAATCACCAATAGGTCCCTTAGGAAATTTTGAGTGAGGATGAGCTTTGGCACAAGTTTTAGGACCATTGGTAGTGAAATGGGTAAATCTGGGAACATATATCAGTTGCTACGATTTTTGGTTCCTGATGAAAAACACTCGAGTGAGGGAAGGGTTCACTCGAGTGCTGCGAGGTATTTTCCCTGTTTCCCTTCAGTTTCGCTTGGATTCTCAGGCAAAACTCTCAAGAGTGCACTTTTGTTTCTGCAAGTGATATAGGTCATCACTCGAGTGATCTTGGTTTCACTCGAGTGAGGGAGTAAGTTTAAAACTTTGGAGTTTATGGTTGCTCTCGGGTAGTCACTCGTTGTGCCTCACTTTTTGGTGCTCGAGTGCATTTGAGGTTATCACTCGAGTGCAACTTCCTGTGCTCGAGTGAGTGTGAGAGATATTTTGAGGTTTGCTCTCGGGCAAACACTTCCTGTGTCTCACTCACTGGGACTCAAGTACAGGTGAGGGCAACACTCGAGGGAGACCTTCTTCACTCGGGTGAGGCAACCCAAAATTAATGTTCTTTATCCGAAAAAGGTATCTCCAGGGTAGTTTCTCTCAACCCTTTGGGGATATGTTTAGGTCTATAATAGCCACTTAAAGAGTCTAAATGATAATCAATATAAAGTACTATGAAATTGGAAAACTTGGAAAAGAGATTGATGGGTTGTCCCTGATTTGATTTATAGGATTTGATATTTGCCACTCTCGAGAGCCCACGGTGCTGAAGAACGTTAGGAAGGAACAAGGTAGTGGATCTTTCTCTTATACTGTGTGTAAAACATTGTATGTATGTTTGTCATGCATTGAGAATACATTGTGAATACATAGAGATCGCAGTGAAAGCTGACGCATAGAGTTTACAGCCATGAGTGCTGTCGTTTGTGGCGCGAGCCATGATACGTTGTGATGGTGCTTAACATGATCATATATGCTATGTGTTTGTGCACTATATGAGTGATTTGTTACTACTGAGATTCTTTTGAATCTCATTCTTTCCAATGACTAACATTTCAGACAGGGCTAGTGGCACTAAAGAGAAGTGGGTAACCCGGAGCGATTAGAACCCCTTTGGAGTATATTTGATTGTGGGGTGTTGGTTATCTACTTTTGAACTTGGGATTACTGTATATTTTGAGGTGTAGATATTACCTTTGATTTTGAGTTAAGTAATTCCCCTAGTGGAGACTTATGAACCCTCAGATTATATATATATATGTATAGACCCGGGAGTTGCCGAGGATTTGGTTATACACTCTAACATGCGTGAATGTAAATTAACTGCACAGGTAATTATATTCGAATTTTGAAATTGAGACCAGGATAGAGAAGAGTTTTTGAAAGATTTTATGAAAATCCTACTATAAGGTAGGAAATTGAAATGAGTTTAAATAATCCGACGGTCTCTAATCTAATTTAATTATGTGATATCGAATTATAATTACGCTAATCAAGGCAGGGGGTTACACAAGTCTTGTTCAAATGTGATTCAAAACCAATTTTGAAGCCAGAATCCAAACTTCCTGCTACATCCAACTCAAGGCCAAAAATTAGATTTTGTCATTAAACTGAAAAGCTTTTTATTTTTTTTTAAAAACTACCAATAAATAAATATATGTTATTATTATTTTAAGAAAATCTACCACTCGGCTCAAAAAAACACATTGTTGATATGTCATTTATATAAGGCCCCAAACACACACATATACTTCTCTAATCCTTAATTTAAGATGTATTTATTCAATTTATGTAAATTTAGGAAGCTAAATAAATTATTTAATAATGACATATGTGACATGTTCTCTCTAAAATACTTATGTGCAATGTTAGAATATACATCTGTTTATAAAGTTATAGAGATAAAATGAAAAAATGTCTTACATTTATAATCAAAAAACACTCCCAAACTAGGCTTTACATTTATGATCGAAGGAAAAAACAGACTATTTGCACAGAAAAGGAAAAACACATGATTTGGCTAATGATATATAAATGTGCCTTTCAATTAACTGCACAATTGCTTCTCCAACAGAGTTCGGTGGGAGAAGAAAGAAAGAGAAAGTAAAGAAAAAACAAGAAAGGGGAAAAGCAAAAAAAAAAAAAAAAAAATTGATGTGTTATTTTTCAGGGTATGAGAGCCAATGACTTAATTATCTTTTGATTCTTGAATATATTTAAAAATTTTATGGTCATCCATACATATCCATTTGTGTTTGTGTAAAATGTTAAGTGTAGGCTATAAATATGAAGTGTTCTTGAGTTATACTCGAGATAAAGACTCTCCAAAATCTTTCGCCTTGGATCTCTATTCATCTCTAAGGAAAGGTGGAATTTCCATTGTCAAAGATGAGATATCACAAAGCAATATTGAAGGTTCTGAAATTTTAATCATCATTTTTACTAACCACTATGCTAGTTCTAGAAGGTGCCTCGAGGAACTAACAAAAATCATGGAGTTATGCAAATCTCGTGATCATGTACTCCTTCCCATCTTCTATGGTGTGGATGGGTATGATGTTCATAATCAAGAATATGGTTTTGGAGAAACATTTCAATATGTTATACAAAGAATTTCGCCCTCTGAAGATGAAGTGTTAAGGTGGAGGACAGCTCTTAGTGAAGCTGGAGACATTTATGGGTTTGATGTTCCTGATCATATCGACTCCAAGTAATTTTTTTTCCCCATTTTGCATTACGATTTTTTCCATTTTGCTTTTGTTTTGTGTGTGAGGGAGAGTCAACTTATTGTTGCAGTCTAAAACAATTTTTTTAGTACTGCAATCTATAACAATTAGTTATTAAAAGTTAAGTGTGATATTGATTCATAAAATTGATGTGTTGGGTGGACTGTTCGCTCACGAGATGAAACTGAATGTTTTGTAGTTATATAATAATAATCAATATTATAAAGTGTGTTTATTTTAGGCTATAAAAATCTATACACCCAAGTCATATAAAAATGTTTTTCCTATAACTGTTTTCAAGTCAAAACTGACAGCAATCAACTAAGCATCTTATTTGTTACATGTTTGTCGTCATTGGAACTTTTAATACATAGCAACTTTAGGATAAAGGACATGTATAATTCCCTTTTTATTCAAGCTATGTAGTGGAAGCTTAATTTATGTAACACGATTAACATGGAGTTATGATTTTGTGAATTGACTTATATTATTTTAAATCCATGTCAAGATGTTAAAATTCATTTAATTTATTCATGGAAATATATGTGTTGCTCTTGATATGTTTAACTATTCTGTTTTTATTTGTAGTCATGGCTAATTAATCAATGCTCCCTTTTTTTGCTCTTCTTTCTTTCCAATTCACAGCAACGAAAGTGAGATATTCGAAATATTGTTAAGAGTGTTCATTATATATTGAACATGAAAGGCTCATCATTAGCCACATATGGCATAGTTGGAGTGAGTTCTCAAGTGCAAGTGATTACAATGCTTCATAACCATAAATCAAAAGATGTTGTCTCCATAGAGATATTGGGGGAGGGTTATTGGCAAAACAACTCTTGCCAAACTCATTTTTTATCACATTCGTTATGACTTCGAGGGTGCATATTTTCTTCCAAATGATGACAGGGACGCTTGGGAGAGGGAAAGAACTTGGAAAAAGAAGGTACTTCTTGTGGTTGATGATGCGTATCGCTTAGAGCCGCTAGATGCTTTATGTGGAAGTCATGAATGGTTCAGTGAAGGGAGCAGAATAACCATCATAAATGGAGATCTAGATCAAGTTGACTTTCAGGCAGCCCTTCTATATGACATGGAAGTTTTGAGTGCTCATGCGTCTCTTGAACTTTTTAGTAGAGAAGCATTCAAACAAGCAAGTCCTAAAGAAGAATTCATCGATGTTAGTAGAAGAATGGTTGATTATGCTAGGGGACTGCCACTAGCTATTAAAGTCCTTGGCTCTTGCATGTATGGGGGGTCACTGATGGAATGGGAGTCGGCATCCAAGAAGATAGATAGCACATATCCTCTTGCCGATATACTGAGGCTAAGCTATGACTCTTTAGATGGTCACGAGAAAGAAATATTTATAAATATAGTTGTAATTTATATTGGTGAGGACATGAATGATCTGATACAAAAGTTGGATGGAGGCGGATGTAATGCTAGCATTGGGATAAGAGTCTTAATGGATCGAAGCCTTGTCACCATTGACAATAACAACAAACTTAGAATGTATGATCTGTTGCAGGAAATTGGAAGGCTAATAATACATGAAATTTCACAAAATGAGCTTCAAAATTGAGGTAAGATATGATTTTGTGAGGTAGGTTATTATCGATAATATTTCTGACATTTTATAATAATCTTAAATAATAAAAATGTTTATGTCATAATAATATTTTTATTATATTAATTTAATAGGAATTTAATTCATCATATTGTGTATTTTTTAAATATAATATTTAGGTCATAGGTATGAAGTGTTCTTAAGTTTTAGAGGTGACGATACTCGGGCAACTTTCACTTCACATCTCTATTCAGCTCTATGTAATGCTGGCATTGTTGTTTTCAAAGACGATGTTGAGCTTCCCAGAGGAAATTATATCAAAACAGAACTATTGCAAGCAATCGGAAGTTCAAAAATTGCAATACTCATATTCTCCAAGAAATACGCCGGATCTAGATGGTGTTTGGTGGAATTGTCATTAATCATGGAATATCATAAATCAAATGATCAGGTGGTTCTTCCTGTGTTTTATGACGTGGATCCATCAGAAATTCGTAATCAAACTTCTAGTTTTGGAGAAGCATTTAAAGATTTATACATAGAATATCACCACCAGAGTATCTTGTTTCCAAGTGGAGGACAAACCTTGCTTGGGCTGGGAGAATTGCAGGGATCGTTGTACTTGGTTCCAGGTAATTTTTAACGCTTTATTTGCTTCTCATTGAGACGCCTCATGTGTGCTTATATACCTATGTACATAGGCATATTATTTGGAATAATATAAATAATTGGTCGCTTTATTTGGAATACCAACTTATCTCTTATTGCTTGTTTCCTACCACATTCAATTTTGGAAGTTGCATATTGTAAAATTCTCATGTCTAATATAGATTATGTATTGTTTTGCTTACAATTTCCTTTCATATTTTATCAAACCTAATATTAGGGCTAGAATATTCCTCTCATAATCTTGCATGGCTTATTATGAAAATCAACTAAGCATGTGATACATGTGTTGTCATTTATTGTGTTAAGTTCCAAATTATTTTTGTTTTCTAACTTTTGAATTATTTATATCGCAACTACTTAACTGTGTGTGAGTGAACTTCTTATTGCAAAATGAAGCCTAATAAGCCAATCACAATTCCAATGCAAAGTGGATTTCAACAATTCTATCACAGACCTTTTGTTTGTATGCCTTATTATTGAATGATATCACAAAGTTTAAATTACCTTTTTCTCTTATTCCTGCCTACTTCTATCTGATTCTCTGGCTCATCCCCCCTCCCCTCTTGGCATTCCTCATTCTAATTCATATAAATGTGATATAAATTAATGTGCTCATAGTGAATTAAATGTTCATTTTGTAGTCAAATAATGAGTAGTTTGATATATTTTCTCTTGTCAATGCTAGCTCATATTGCTTTGATCTATAGTTTATTCAAAATATCTCCCCTTCTCCAAACACATGTAGCTTTCAAAATCTTCACCTCCTTTATTTGTAATCGTATCTGTTTATATATACAATGCGCATTTCCTATTATGATTATATGATTTGCAAGGATGAGAGTGAGAATGTGAAAGATATTGTTGAGCATGTTTGTTATATATTGGACAAAAAAGACTTGTTTGTTGCTGACCACCCGGTAGGAGTGGATGATCGTGTTCAAGAAGTGATCAAAATGCTCCACTACTATCGACATCAAAATGAAGATGTTGTTATGGTAGGGATATGGGGAATTGGGGGCACAGGAAAAATAACTATTGCCAAAGCCATTTATAACGAAATTGGTCGTACATTTGAGAGTAGAAGTTACCTTCCAAAGATTAGAGAAGTTTGGGATCAAAAAGAGGGCCAAGTACGTTTACAAAACCAACTTCTTTCTGAAATATGTAAGACAACAGAAATGAAGATAAATAGCATTGAATCAGGAATAATCACATTGAGAGATAGACTTCGGCATAAAAAGGCATTGGTTGTGCTTGATGATGTGGATAAGTCGGCCCAATTGATTGCTTTAGTTGGAAGTCATAGTTGGTTTAAAGCAGGAAGCGCAATAATCATCACAACTAGAAATAAACGTTTCCTCCTTGAAATGGGTTGTCAAGTTTATATACTGAAGAATTTGGATGAAGGAGAATCTATTAAGCTTATTAGTTGGCATGCATTTAAACAAGAGAGTCCTAAAGAAGATTTCACCAAACTTTCAAGAGATATAGTCACTTAATTTGGGGGCCTTCCATTAGCTCTTGAAGTTCTCGGCTCCTATTTATTTGATAGAAAAGTGAAGGAATGGAAGAGGGCATTGAAGAAACTTAAAAAAATTCCTAACGAGGAGATACAAAAGAAGTTAGAAATAAGCTTTGACGGTTTAGATTATTCAGAGAAACAAATATTCCTTGATATATCTTTCTTCTTTATTGGGATGGATAAAAATGGTGTGACACTGATATTAAATGACTGTGATTTTTTTGCTGACATTGGAATCAAAACCCTTGTGGAGCGAAGCCTTGTAACTGTAATACCCCGAATTTTGAGACTTGAGGCTAGAGAATAAGCCTGAGATTAGTGGATTACTAAGCCCCGGTTTAGCAAGATCCCAAATTGTGATCAAGGGTTAATGACTCCAAAAGTGGATGTCATTAGTGATAAATGAACCCTTTTGGAGATTATGGTGTGATTTGGCACCCAATGTGATTCGTATGTGTTGTGGGTAGCGCCAAAACCCGGTATTTAAGCTCAATTATGGATTAACATCTAAATTGACTTAAAATAAAGGGAAGGCGCATATTGTGGCTAAATGAAAAGATGTGAAGTGTTTGGTGGTGATTCAATGAGAATTACCGAAATCAGGGGCTAAACGGTAAAGTTACCGACCAATTGGTCAATTACCGAAGAGGAAACTCATTGGTAACTTCAAAATCAATGGTTGAGATTGATTTGTGTAATAGATCAAAGGGTGGAATCTCATGTGGTGTGCTCATGTGAACTCATGGTTGATGGAACAAGATCTTGACACTTGGCATCTTTTGAGCCCTTGGATGAGGTCAACATGTCAAAGATCTTTCCTCCCTCCTCTCCTCTCTATTTGGTCGTCCAAGTGGCCTTTATTTCTCCAAAAATCTGATCTCTTCTTCATCTCATCTCTCTCTCTCCAAAACCTCCATTTTTGCCAAGCTTGGGAAGGGAAGAGAAAGAGAAAGGTGATGTTTTGGCCTTGTTCTTGTCCTCTAATGTTCAAACACTCTTCATTAATATTGTTCATAGTGATGAGAGCTTCATGTCTATGGTTTTAGATTCTTGATTGGTGGTGTTTGATGGCTTGAGGAAATTTGGAAAGATGGAGAATCAAAGAATTGGTTTGGGAACGAGTAAGAGGTGAGCATTTGAAGCATTTTGATCTAAGTTCTGTGAATTGTGAATTTTGCCCTGATTTTATGGTATTTTCGTGTGGAATGTGAATGGTGGAATTGGATGTTGTTTTGTGTTGAAAATAGTGTCATGTTGTGGTATTTAATCATTGGAATTGGTTTGAATTGGATTGGACACAATGGTTGAAAAACTGGAAATTCTGTCCAGTGAGAATTCTGTCTAGGCAGTCTGCTTGTGTTGCCGTTTTGAATGGGCAAATGATGTTATAAAATTCTGAAACTTTCCAGTCTTGAATTTCACATCCCAAGCTTCAAAATGGACATATAATTTGTGCCATTTCGTTTTGTGAACTGGGATTTATGTTTGCCCAAAGTTTGAGGATGAAACTGGATTCCGTTTTGGAGCAATGTTGGATTTTGTGTAAATCTGGATTTGTGTGGTAATTTCCAGTAATGAGCCATATTTTTCCTATGAAGAGGACTTAAAAATATTTCATTTGGCTTTGGGATCACCTTGTTTCAATTTTTCTGGAATTAATTATGGGTTTTTGAAGTTGCCTTGGCTGCAGTAGAAAATCCTGGCTGCAGCACAAAAGTTTCTGTGCACGTTTTGGCCGCAGCCAGAAATTCTTGGCTGCAGCCAAAAACCTTCTGTGCGTGTTTTGGCTGCAGCCAGAGGGCTCTTGGCTGCAGCCAACCCCCATTTTCAGCATTTTGAGATTTTGAAAGGTGATTTCCAACCTAGTACGTCCCAATCCTTTAGGCTTTCGTTGAGCTTATTTTAGCCACCTAAAGGGTGTGAATGGTAACCAAATTTAAGTAATATAAAAGTAAGGATTTGGAATTGAGATTGACCCTATATCCTTGATTTGGTTTATAGGGTTCAGTATTCGTTTGGATCGCGAGTAAGCGGAGCTGGAGCATACGTGGAAAGAAAAGAGTAGGGAACTTACCTCTCTTGCATGCTTTGATATTTGTGTTTGTGTATTGATGCATGTATTGCTTTGCTGGATTATGTGAAACATGTATGAATGATTGTAGCTCTGTTTCTAGTTATGCTATGGCCATGAGTATATTGTTGAAACATTGAGCACGCAGATATGTCATTGTGTGAACATGAGTTATGTATTGCAAGCATGTCATGCATTAAACACATATCATACATGCATATAGGTATCTGTTTCCTACTGAGATTCTCTCGAATCTCACCCTCCCCTACCAACATTTTAGACAAGGTAGGTGGATCAAGGATGGAGGCAAGCAACCAGGGGCGATGAGGCTTCCTTCGGGATATTTGAGTTGGTAGTTGGTTATCATAGTTGGGAGTATTATGTATATTTGGATTTAGATTTGGATATGTACGGATTGGAATATGTTTGGATATGATATTTGTAGATGTATTTGAGAGGATTTGTGTAATCCCCATGTTGAGGAATTGTAAAGGGCGAATGTGCCCTATGAATTCTATGTAAAGGTATGAACCCGGGAGTTGCCGGGAAGTTATTGTTGTACACTCTGATATTTGTATAAATGTGATATTCCGCGTAATGTAATTGTATTCGAAATTAAATATGAGACCAGGTTATGAATGATTTTGAAAGGTATTTATGAAAACCCCGTCTGGTAGATGGGTTTGTAAAATGTAGTTTTGTTTCCTATTGGTCTCTATTTTATTTTAATTGAGTATTTCGGATATAATTACGGAAGGGGGTTTCAGTAACCATTGATGAGAAGAACAAGCTTGGTATGCATGATTTGTTGCGAGATATGGGAAGAGAAATTATTCGTGTACAATCTCAAAATGAGCTTGGGAAGAGAAGTAGGCTATGGTTTCATAAGGACACACATGCTGTATTATTAAAACACATGGTAGGAACTGTTATATTTAATATTTTATGTTTCCTGTTAACATGTATTGCAAGAAGTGCAAATGAGCATCAATCAATTGGTCATATGTATCAAAACCATTTGATTTACTATATGCATCATAAAAATTATTTTGTAGTCACATGCTCTATAAGCGTAGCATGACACATGTTTCTATTTTATTTTGCTTTTTGGTGAACATATAACACAAGTGCACATTTTGATTCCAACATGCTTTTATTTTTATAGGGAACAGAGACTATTGAAGGACTGTCATTGAAGTTGTCCCAAAGTAAAAAACAGCATTTTCAGACAGAAGCATTTAAGATGGTGAAGAAACTCAGATTACTTCATCTTGACAATGTGCAACTTAAAGGAGACTATGAATGCATTAGTAGAGATCTCAGATGGTTTTGTTGGCATGGCTTTTCTTTAAAATGCATTCCTAGCAACTTTTATCAAAAGAAATTAGTTGCTATTGACTTAAAATATAGCAACCTCAAACAAATGTGGAAGGAACCCAAGGTATGGAAATTAATACTGTGTGCTTTTTGAGCCATAACTATAAAAAAATGCCAAACTGCTATATATATGACCAAAAGCCTAGTTTCTCTAAAAAAATACCAAATTAAAATACTTCAAATTTGTAGCATTACGGTAAATAGTTTTTGCGATATAGTATGATCATAATTTTTATTTCTGATTTTCTTGCCAGCATATGACTAAAAAGCTTTGTTAATTTGTTGGTATGGATTTGGAATAAAAGAGGGATTTTGAATGAGCAAATATATTACTTTATTTTTCATTGGCTTTTATATTTTACAGCCTTCTTGATAGATCTTTATAGCTTCTGAATGAATCTTTTCTTGCTACTATTGAAGAATAAAGCTACTAGGTTTTCTGTAATACACATTTGTTTTATACGTCTTGGTATAGATCTAGACATTGCATCATCATATTGAATTATGTGTTACCTTTTACTTATAATCATTTTCATGCATTCATTTTTTTTATTTTTTCAAGATGTTCATCTAATTACCTTTTGAAATTACATGTTTTTGTTGTAGTTATTGAAGAGGTTAAAAATCCTCAATCTCAGTCACCCTCCTTACTTAGTGCAAACTCTTGATTTTTTGAAACTACCAAATCTTGAAAAGTTGATCCTCAAAGATTGTCCACTTTTGTCCACAATACATCATTCTATTGAGCTTCTTGATAAGCTTCTGCTACTAGATTTGGAGGATTGTATTGGCCTTCGTAATCTCCCAAGAAGCATTTATAGATTAAAATGCTTAAAAACTCTCATTCTTTCTGGTTGTATGAATATTGAAAAGTTAGAGGAGGACATAGAACAAATGGAATCGTTGACAACTCTAATTGCTCCTACAGTAAAACAAGTGCCCTTTTCTTCAATGAGACTAAGAAGCATTTTATATCTATCTGTTTGTGGTCATGAAGGATTATCACATCATGTGATTCCTTCTCTCTACCGATCTTGAGTATCACCAACAAATAATCCACTACCTTTTGTTCCAACACATGCGGGCATGCCATTGTCAATTTTGTGCAATATGCCAAATAGTGCCCATGGTCCTTCATCAATAATCCATAGTACTATGCCAAAGCAAAAATGTCTTTTGTTGCAAGATGGATTGGATTCCTTGTGTGACACAAATTGTATGGACATCTTGAGGCTTGAAAATTGCTTGGAACATATTTTAATTCAAATTGGAAATATTTCTCAAGTCTTTCATACACTTTCAAAAAGGATTTCACAGGTTCTTTCTCTCTCTATCTCTAATTGGACTCTTTTTTTCCTGAAAATATTTCTATCTGCCTTGTATGGTTATATTAGAGGTTGTGTTTATGTTGTTGTGCAGGGATTAAATCTTATAAAGTATAGTGATAATAATTGTATACTCCCTGGTAACAATTTTCCCTATTGGCTAACTTTCAAGGGTGAAGGAGGTTCAGTAAAATTTAAGGTGCCTCTATTTAATGGTCGTGAGTATTTAAAAGGGATGACTATTTGTTTTGTATATATCCCCTCGGTTGATTTGCATGAAAAGGCACATGAATCTTGTATAAATTGCCTAACGATTGTAAATTATACAAAGACAACCACTTTACTCTACATGGAAGATAGACTAAAATCCATGGAAGAAGTAGAGATGAAAGAAATCATATCAAATCTAGAATCTGATGACCAAATGGAGGTGAAAGTAGCTTCTGGGAATGGATTCACTTTAAAGAAAATAGCTGTTTATTTGATATATAATGATGCATTTGATGAGCAGATGGAGCCTTCACCATCTGAAGCTATAAACCTAACGAGCACTAAACACAAATGTGAGGAGGAGGAGGAGGATGAACATCAATCTATCAAACCTAGAAAGGCAATGAAGATTTGAAATTGGGAAAGTTCCTTCCATTGTTTGCTGCAACACTTCCTATGATTTTGTTTTTTGGCTATATATGCTCCCATGTGTAACCTCTGTACTAGCATTGAAAGTAGTCATGTGGAGATTCATCAATCTATCTGTCACTGTCAATGTCACTATCCTTTCAGTTTATAAAACCTTTATTTAGAATTGAGCATTGAGATCTCCTCCTTGGTTGTGAATATGTACATCAGGCAAGATGGATGTACATTCAGTTCTGACGAGTCTTGTAGTCTTGTAATTTGAGAAGGCTAAGGAAACTTTCAAAAAAATAAAAGGACATGTATTCAGAGCATTATACTATGGTTATAACATTAGTTATTGAGGTTGTGGCATTTAGGATCTAACCTTGCCAATTACTATCTCTAGTCGTTAATATAAGAGGTAGTTGATTAATTTGGGTAGATTAAGGAAGTTAGTTATATATGTTTGTTATTTATTTTAAATATATGTTGATTTTCCTTAAATAATATCTTTCATCGTGACTGCCCTTAAATAAAAACTCCATAATGTGAATAATCAATATGGATATTTTGGAGAAAATTATAAATGTGAGAGACAGAGTGGATTGAAATCTTATATGTAAGACCAAATGCAATCCACAACTAAATCTTATACTAATGACCGGAGGTAGTATTTATGCCATGATTGAACTATGATTGTATGACCTCCTTTCTTTTCTTTTCAGCACAAGGTTCCATTATTATTTGTGGAGGCTATATTCACCACCTACATATCTTTTCTTTATAAGAGAAAGTTTAGGTAAGTTGGCTCCTCAACAGGGCTTTGTTACATAGTAACTTTTAAATCGCCCACCTACAAGGTCCTCACATCAGTAGCATGATTTATACTCACAACCTTATAGGTTATGAGCCAACTTCTTACCAATTGAACCAACATTGGTTGGTACCACTTGCATATCTTTGTATTTCTAGCTATAGTCCATAATGTAACTTCTTGTGTTCTAACTATTTTCTTCAAAGGATTGAAAGTGGCTATCTTTTGAGAGTAAGCCTTGGTATAGTGATAAGGTTGCTTCCATATGACCTGGAGGTCATGGTTTCAAATCCTAGAAACAGCCTCTCCGCTAGTGGGAGTAAGACTGCTTACATTTATCCCTCCCCAAACTCCGCATGATGGGAGCCATTCCACTGGGCTCTTTTTTGTTGTATAGTTACGTCAGTGGAAGCCCTCGAAGGATTCAATTGCCAGCTATAGACAACTATCAAAACACATAAAGCTAAGTGATTTGATAAGAAGCAGTTATAGTGTGTGCTCTGTGTTCAATTATTTAATCAATATGTAGACTCCTTGATAGATGTTTTTCAAGTCATTATGATGTTACTTTATGAATATCATCCTTTTCTTTTTGCCAACCATGAAACCACTGAAAACAATTAATATAACAAATTAGATTAATTTGCTAATTGGATCGATATTACTGCAGCTCTGCAACCAAAGATCACTCTGTTGGATACATTTTATGCACAATTATATTTTGATTATTCAAAACATACAATTAAGGATCCATAACTTGTGTTAGTGATAGTTACAGACTTTGAAACTTCAAATTCCTCTAAGGATCACAGAAATAAGTACCCATTGATTCCCATAAAATTATCGATAGTATTACTTTTTTTTTTTGGTCACCATCAATACTATTACTTAAAGCTACAACATTACTTCTTTCAGAAAATTACAAGAATGTTTAGTTTTAAAATTTGTTCCAATTTTTTGATGAAAACACCCTGAAAATATCTGCCTCATCATGAAGTTGTAATTTTAAAAGTATTAATGTTAGAGAAGTATGCACTCCTCCGGTCAACCATTAAATTTTGTAAGACGTTATTAACTAATTGTGTTTTAAGCTGATAACATTTACTTACCTTTATCAAAGAATGAGATTTTTAAATATACTTTCATTATCTGTCACTGTCACCTCTTTATCTCTCCCCTACAAAGAATAAAAGTGGAAATAGTAATTAATTACTTCATCATTATCTTATATTTAGGACAAAAATTTCCCGCTATAAAACTTCTTATAATTTGGATTGAAGGCAGTATATATACTTACTATGTGGTTTATTTAGTTAAAGAAGCTTTTAGAGTTTTAATTCTTGACAATTGAATGGACAGACAAATCTTGGTTTCACTCTATTTTCATCTTCTTTAATAATATAAATAGAACGAAGCCAATAATGTCCAACATTATCCTCCCCCACAAAATGACAAAACTGGGGAGGAGATTGGATGAAAGCGATCAGAGATTAAAATAACAAAAAAAAAAAATCCTTGTAATAAAATAAGAAGTAACTTGTCACGATTCTCTTCTCGTGTTCCAAAATTTTAAGGTTTTTAGATACAAAATGCTTTAGCACTTCGAGAATTAAATTTGTTGAAGCAAAAGCCACAAAGCCTCACCTTCTGAATCATTTCCCCGTTTCTTCTTCCCATATGTGATATGTCGCTTTCTGGGTCCCATTGCTTCATTTCACTCTTTCTCCTTTCACTCTCCTCCACAAGCTGCAAAAACCTCCTAAATCAATCTCTCTCTCTTCTCTGATTGATTCCTCATCTCTTTCACCAACCCAGCAATTCACAGCTAACTTTCCTCTCCCATCTCTTCCCTTTTTTATATTTTTGGTTTGATTGATGATACTGATGCTAGATGCTGCAGTTTTAACGGATTCTTCTTATTAGAAACGACTGATCGTTCCAACAATCCAATATCTTTGAAGCCAATAATCACGGAATATACCATGGATCTGGTGAATCAGCCTCTGAGCCAGCAGGGTAAGTGGGTAACCAATTAATCCTTACATCTTTCTGTGGGAAGATATATTTTATATGCGGCACTCAAAATTAGAAATTAATTCCCACCACAAGAAATAACCTGTCTTAGTTTCTCCCATTCTTATTAGCCGGCATTCAAAACCCATTTTGAAGCCACAATCAAAGCTTCATGCTGACCCGAACTGCAAAATTAGATTTGTTATTAAATTGAAAACCTTTTGAATTTTTTAAAATTTTAAATAATTTATTATCTTATATTACAAAATATTAAAAAAGTAAAATTACCGATAAATAAATGTATATTATGTTTTAAAAAACGTGACCCTCGGCCCCAAAAGAACGCATAGCTGGGTTGTTATTGGGCCGCGGAGACGTGGATGGGATTCTTCTGTTTAGGCAAAACGCACAGACGATTAATTATTTGCCTCGAAAAGGAAAAAACACATGATGTTGCTGAAGGGGCTACAAATTTGATTTTCCTCTTAAGATACAAAATGCTATGTGAATGTGTCTTTTAATGAACCGCACAATTGGTTTTTCACAACAAATATTAACCAGTACAGATCCTTTAATGTGTTTGTGTAATTTAAAAGGTAGGTTATGGTTTTGTGAGGATGGATGTCCTTCACATATTATAATTAATTGTGACAATGATAATTAATATTATTATCCATACTGCTTCTGACATTTTATAATCTTAAATTATAAAAATGTTTATATCATAATAATATTTTAATTATATTAATTTAAATAGGAATTTAATTCATTGATATTCTGTATTTTTTAAATATGATTTTCAGATCATAGTTATGATGTCTTCTTGAGTTTTGGTGAAGACACTCGAACAACTTTTGTTTCACACCTCTATTCGGCTTTATGTAATGCTGGCATTATCGTTTTCAAAGATGATGTTGAGCTTCCTATAGGAAATCATATCAAAACAGAAATATTAAAAGCAATTGGGGGTTCAAAAATCTCACTTATTATCTTCTCTAAGAAATATGCTGGATCTAAATGGTGTTTGGAGGAACTGTCAATAATCATGGAGCTTCATAAATCAAATGATCAGGTGGTTCTACTAGTGTTTTATGATGTCGTCGATCATAAATTCGTAATCAAACTTCTAGTTTTGGAGAAGCATTTAAAGATCTTATACAAAGAATTTCACCACCGAAGTAGCAAGTTTCTGAGTGGAAGACAACCCTTAATGATGCTGGGAGCATTGCCGGTATCGTTGGTTCTTGGTAACTTTTTACTCTAGTTGCTTTTGGTTGAGACATTTGATTTGTGTTATCTATATACTATCTCGAATACCTGGAGTATCACTAGCCACATTATTTGGAACATGAGTCACTTTTGCCTGTTCCCTGTCACGCACAGTTTTGAAAGTTACTCATAGTAAAATACTCAAATCGAATATAGCATATGTATTGTTTTGCTTGCGATTTCCTTGAAATGAATGAGCTCACGGTGAATTGAGTATTTTTTTTGCAGTAAAATAATGAGTGTTTAATTTATTTTGCCTTGTTGTCGTTGCCACTAGCTAAGTCGTGTCGCCTTGGTTTGTCGTTTATTCATAACATACATCAGCTCTTCTCCAAACATGTGACTTTCAAAATATTGACTTTCTTTGCATGTAATCGTACGTGATTATATATCCAACACTATTTTGCTTATATATATATATGATTCATAGGGACGAGAGAAAAAATGTGAAAACTGTTGTTAAGAATGTTTGTGATATATTGGACAAGAAAGAGTTGTTTGTCGCTAAGCATCTAGTAGGAGTTGGTAATCAAGTACAAGAACTGGTCACAATGCTCCAAAACCATCAATCTGAAGATGTTGTCATAGTTTGGTTATGGGGAATAGCTGGCATAGGCAAAACAACTATTGACAAAGCCATTTATAATGAAATTGGCCACACTTTTGAGAGTAGAAGTTACCTGTCAGGTATCAGAATAGTTTGGGGTCAAAAAGGGGGCCAAGTGCGCTTACAGAACCAACTTCTTTATGAAATATGCAAGACAACAAAAATGAAAATGAGTAGCATTGAATCGGAAAAAATCACATTGAGTGATAGACTTCACAATAAAAAGGCATTGGTTGTTCTTGATGATGTGGATGAGTCAACTCAACTGAATGCTTTAGTTGGAAGTCGTCACTGGTTTAAAACAGGGAGTATGATAATCATCACAACTAGAAATAAACGTCTACTATGGAAAATGGATTGTGTTGTTTATCCAATGAAGAATTTGGATAAAAGGGAATCCACTAAGCTTTTTAGTTACTATGCATTCGAACAAGAAAGTCCTAAAAGAGAATTCTCTAAACTTTGCAGTAGAATGGTTGCTTATTCTCAGGGACTACCACTAACACTTGAAGTCGTTGGCTCTTCTTTGCACGGGCAGTCACTAAGAGAATGGGAGTCACTATTGGAGAACCTGCGCATATATCCCCCTTCTGATATATTCAACACACTAAAGCTTAGCTTTGATTCCTTAGATTATAGCGAAAAAGAAATATTTCTAAGTATAGTCTTATTTTATATTGGAGAGGACATGAATGATGTCATACAAAAGTTGGATGATCATGGATGTTATGCTAGCATTGGGATGAAAGACCTAGTGGATAAAAGCCTTGTAACCATTGACAACAACAACAAACTTAGGATGCACGATATGTTGCAGCTCATGGGAAGACAAATATTACGTGAAACTTCACAAGAGCTTCAAAATCAATACTTCACAAGAAGAGCTTCAAAATCAAGGTAGCTTCACATATTATAATTAATTGTGACAATGATAAAAAATATTATTATCCATAATGCATCTGACATTTTATGACCTTGTTATAAAAATGTTTATGTCATTATAATATCTTAATTATATTAATTTAAATAGGAATTTAATTCATTGATATTCTATATTTTTTAAATATAATTTTCAGGTCATAGGTATGATGTCTTCTTGAGTTTTCTAGGTGAAGACCCTTGAGCAACTTTTATTTCACATCTCTATTTGGCTTTATGTAATGCTGGCATTAACATTTTCAAAGATGATGTTGAGCTTCCTAGAGGAAATCATATCAAAACAGAAATATTAAAAGCAATTGGGGGTTCAAAAATCTCACTAATTATCTTCTCTAAGAAATATGCTGGATCTAAATGGTGTTTGGAGGAACTGTCAATAATCATGGAGTTTCATAAAGCAAATGATCAGGTGGTTCTACAGGTGTTTTATGACGTGGATCCATCAGAAATTCATAATCAAACTTCTAGTTTTGGAGAAGCATTTCAAGATCTTATACAAAGAATTTCACCACCGAAGTATCAAGTTTCTAAGTCGAATAGGACCCTTAATAATGCTGGGAGCATTGCAGGGATCATTGTACTTGGTTCTCGGTAACTTTTTACTCTTTGTTCATATTATATTTCCTCTTCTCAAAAACAGACGTAGCTTTCAAAATATTGACTGGCTTTATTTGTAATCGTACGTGTTTATATATCCAATGCTCATTTCCTATTATGCTTGTATGATTTTAAGCATGTTTGTGATATATTGGACAAGAAAGACTTGTTTGTCGTTGAGCATCAAGTAGGAGTGGGTAATCACAAGCAAGAACTGATCACAATGCTCCAAAACCATCAATCTGAAGATGTTGTTATAGCAGGCTTATGGGGCAAAGGTGGCATAGGCAAAACAACCATTGCCAATGCCATTTATAATGAAATTGGCCATACTTTTGAGAGTAGAAGTTACATGTTCAGGATCAGAAAAGTTTGGGGTCAAGAAGGGGGCAAAGTGCGCTTACAGAATCAACTTCTTTCTAAAATAGGCAAGACAGAAACGAAGATAAGTAGCATTGAATCAGGAAAAATCACTTTAAGAGCTAGCCTTGGCCATAAAAGGGCATTGGTTGTGCTTGATGATATGGATAAGTTAGCCCAACTAAATGCTTTAATTGGAAGTCCTATCTGGTTTAAAACAAGAAGTATGATAATCATCACAACTAGAGATAAAAGTCTATTTCTTAAAATGGATTGTGGTGTTTATCTAATGAAGAATTTGTATGAAAGGGAATCTACTAAGCTTTTTAGTTGGCATGCATTCAAACAAGAAACTCCTAAAGAAGATTTCAAGAAAAATTCAAGATATAGTTTTGTATGCTGGGGGACTTCCATTAGCTCTTGAAGTCCTTAGCTCCTATTTTTTTTGGTAAAAAAGTGGAGGAATGGGAGAAGGTATTGAAGGAACTTAAAAAAATTCCTAATAATAAGATACAAAAGAAGCTAAAAATAAGCTTTGACAGTTTAGATGATTTTGGAAAGGACATATTCCTTGACATATTTTGCTTCTTTATTGGAATGGATAGAAATGATGTGGCGCAGATATTAAATGGCTGTAAATTTTTTGCTGACATTAGAATCAATACCCTTGTCGAGCGAAGCCTTGTAACCATTGACGAGAAGAACAAGCTTGGTATGCATAGCTTGTTCGGGACATGGGAAGAGAAATAATCCACGAACAATCTCAAAAGGAGCTTGGAAAGAGAAGCAGGATACAGTTTCATAAGGATGCTCGAGCTATTTTATTAAAAGACATGGTAGGAACTTTTATATCCAATATTTATTATTTCTTGTTAACATGTATTGCAAGAATCCCAAATAGAAATAACACAACTATGCACACTTTGATTTCAATATGCTTTTATTTTTGCAGGGAACAGAAGCTATTGAAGGACTATCTTTGAAGTTGTCACACAGTGAAAAAATGCAACTTGGGACAGAAGCATTTAAGAAGATGAAGAGACTCATATTACTTAATCTTGACAATGTACAACTTAGAGGTGACTACGAATTCATCAGTGAAGATCTCATATGGCTTTCTTGCCATGGCTTTCCCAAAAAATGTATTCCTAGAAACTTTTATCAACAAGAACTAGTTGCTATTGACTTAGAATGTAGCAGCCTCACACAAGTGTGGAAGGAAACCCAGGTATGTAAATTAATGATTAGTTTGTTGGCTTTTTGGATCATAACAAGAACAAAACCTTGAAACATCAAAAAATGCCAAACTACTATATGACAGAAAGCCTAGCTAGTTTCCCTAAAATTTGCAAAATACTTCAAATTTGTAGCATTGTGGTAAATAGTTCATGTGATATAGTATTATAGTAATTTTTTATTTCTTATATTTTTTGTTAGTATGACTCAAAAAGCTTGGTTGATTTGTTGGTATTAGCTTCAATTCAAGTTGATGGATGTGGAATAGAAGAGGAATTTGGGACATGTACATATATTACTCCATTTCTCATTGGATCTAATATTTTATAGCTTTCTTGATAGATCTTTATTTTAGATTGCTTTTATAGCTTCTGGATGAGTTTCCCCTTGCTACTGTTGAAGAATAAAGTTGCTATAATTAATTCTAGACATTACAGCAACAACAACAACAACAATAAAGCCTTTATCCTACTAGATGGGGTCGGCTACATGGATAGCACGACGCCATTGTACTCTGTCAAAAACCATATCTTTAGGTATATTATTATTCAAAAGGTCTCTCTCTATGACCTCATTAAGCATACGCTTTGGCCTTCTGTGACCTCGTTTTACAGGACTCCATACGGCTTGATCAACCCTCCTCACCAGTGCATTCAACGGCCTTCGTTGAACATGTCCAAACCACCTCAAACGACTTTCTACCATTTTTCCTTCAATAGAGACCACTTCAACTCGTTCACGTATATGATTATTATGAATCTTATCTTTTCTTGTATGACCACACATCCATCTCAACATCCTCATCTCAGCCACCTCCATTCTAGACATTACAACATCATATTGAATTATGCATTACCTTTTGTATATTAAGTATATATGATGGCCAGTTTTCCCTTCAATAGCCAGTTTTCAATTGATCAAAAACACAATTTTCACTTTGAAATTAAACATTTTCATTTCAGCTATTGAAGAAGCTGAAATTCTCAATCTCAGCCACTCTCATTATCTAGTGCAAACTCCCAATTTTTCAAGACTACCAAATCTTGAAAAGTTAATCATCTAAGATTGTCCAAGTTTATCATTGATACATCATTCTATTGGGCTTCTTGATAAACTTCTACTACTAAATTTGGAGAATTGTATTGGTCTTCAGAGTCTCCCAAGAAGCATTTATAGATTAAAATGCTTAAAAACTCTCATTCTTTCTGGCTGTATGAATTTTGAAAAGCTAGAGGAGGACATAGAGCAAATGGAATCTTTGACAACTCTAATTGGTCCTGCAATGAAACAAGCGCCATTTTCTTTAGTGGGATTCAAGAGCATTTTATATCTATCTGTTTGTGGTCATGAAGGATTGTCACATCATTTGATTCCATCTCTCTGCCAGTCTTGGATATACCCAACAAATAGTCCACTTCCTCTTATTTCGACATATGCAGGCATGCCATCGTCACTTTTGTTAGGTATGCTAAACAATATTTGCGGTCATCCTTCAACAATCCGTAGTAGCAGAATAAAGCAACAAAGTCTGTTGTTGGAAGAAGGATTCGAGACTCCTGATTCTTTGTGTGGCACAACAAATACTATGGACATCTCAAGGCTTGAAAATTGCCTGGGACATCTTTTAATTCAAATTGGAAAGAATTCTCAAGTCTTTCGTAATCTTTTAGAGAGGGTTACACAAGTTTTCTCTCTAATTGGATTCTTTATTTTTTTTAAAAAAAGAATTTGGCATTCATATTATATAGTTAATTTAGAGGATGTGTTTATGTTGTTATGCAGGGATTGAATCTCACAAAGCATAGTGATGATTGTATTCTCCCTAGTGACAATTACCCCTATTGGCATTCATTCAAGGGTGAAGGAGCTTCTGTAAAATTTAAAATGCTTCTAGTTAATGGAGGTGATAATTTAAAAGAGATGGCTATTTGTTGTGTATATTGCCCCTCAGGTGATTTGGGTAGTAAGACATGTGAATCTTATATAATTAACTTAATGATCATAAATTATACCAAGACAACCAATTTGCTCTACACAGAAGAAAAACTAAATTCCTTAGAAGAAGAAGAGAGGAAGGAAATAATATCAAATCTCGAACTTGGTGACCAAGTGGAGGTGATGATAGCAGTGTTTGGGAAGGGATTCACTTTGAAGAAGGCAATTGTATACTTAATATATAACGAGTCATTTGATGATGATGAGCACATAGAGCCTTCACCCTCTAAAGCGACAAATTTAATTGGCACCAAACACAAATGTGAGGAGGAGGAGGAGGCACATCAATTTATCTGACCTAGAAAGGTAATGAAGATTTGAAATTTGGAAAAATTACTTCCATTTTTTTCGGCAACACTTTCTATGAATTTTATCTTTTGTTGTGGGGATTTGGTGAGAAAGTGAAAGCTAATTGATGCGTGCTTCTGTCGCTAAAGCAATCAATTAATAACTAGGACAACCTACTAATGCAATATAGTGGCAACCTAGGTCATTCTCCCAAGGAGCAATATGTGGGTTTTCTCTAGAATT
Organism: Inga leiocalycina; assembly: GCA_963242795.1. NCBI lineage: Eukaryota > Viridiplantae > Streptophyta > Magnoliopsida > Fabales > Fabaceae > Inga > Inga leiocalycina. Next base: position 20,547,931 of record OY725324.1, read on the forward strand.
GAATTTAGGTGATAAAAAATGCAATGGAATGAACCTAAACTAAAATGCAAGACTCCACTACCTAAATGCAAAATGTAAAAGACTCTAAAACCTATATGAGAATGAAACTAACCTAAATAATGAACATGCAATTTTTGGGGTTTTTCTTATGAGAGGGAAATTAAAATCCTAAGGAAAAAAAATAAACTAATATCTAAGAAAATCAACAAAGGTTAGTTCAGTTATGATGGTGAAGGGGACAACATAAGATTCGCATGGATTTAGCTTTCTTAACCATTTAATTTATCAGACCAAAGGGAGGTTCATGAAAAGTTGGAATTAATAAACTTAATCACCTAATCAAAACATGGTAAACCCTCAAGCTCGATAACACCTAATCCACTAGAAAACTCATAATGGAAAAATGCTGGTTAATTAAATCTATTAAAAACCAATCAAAATTGCTTAAGATAGTTTTGGAAATTATGTTCACAATTGCCTAATTAAACAATTCGACAATTAATCACCTTAATTAAACAATCAAGAGATTAAACACAAATTGACAATTAAATTAATAATGAAAACTCGATTAATAATCTAATTGACAATCAAATGTTTGCAAACAAAAATCCCAATAATCATTTAAGAATAAATCAAATCCAAATTATCAATTCAATCCAAATCAATAATAAGTTTACAATCTAAAACTAGATCGTTCTCAATTAATACAACCCAAAATCATTTAAAACTAAATAATCTCAAGTCTTGAATAAAAAAGATAAAAGAAAGACACTCCCTTATAGTCTTCAAGTGTAAGCTCCTAGGCTCTAACTTTCTCCATGTTCCTCCCAAATTGCCTCTCTTAATAAGTTTACAATCTAAAACTAGATCGTTCTCAATTAATACAACCCAAAATCATTTAAAACTAAATAATCTCAAGTCTTGAATAAAAAAGATAAAAGAAAGACACTCCCTTATAGTCTTCAGGTGTAAGCTCATAGGCTCTAACTTTCTCCATGTTCCTCCCAAATTGCCTCCCAAGAGAGCTTAAGCCTCCATGAGTCTCTCCTCTTCAAACTCCTTCCCGCACATATTTGATGAATGATGAGATTGGTGTAGAGGATGATGGAGAATTAACGATGGTGGTGGCACTTATGTGTGAGTTGGTGGGTGGTACACACACTGTACCTGTGCGTGAGTGAATTGAAGAAAAGGGCGAGAGATATTGTTGAGGTGAATGGTGCCGAAAAAGCAAGAGAGCTTGTGTCCTTCCTTGTTCCAGCCTCCGACCTCCGCGTGCGTGTGTTCGTGCGTCTCGGCCCCCGCCTTCTCCCCTCTATGCTGTGACGGCTAGGGTAATTAAAAGGGAGGAGAATAGAGCTTTTTGGGTATCAACTTGGGCCCATTAAAATTTAAGAAGCCCAAATAAAATCAACCATTGGAGATTCTTGTAGCTTTCAAGAAAATTTCTGTAGCGTATGATCTTCTAATCTGCTTTTCCTTACTCTGCAAGAATCTAATAAAATCGTGATTTATCATATAATTGGAAATATTTTCCAATCATAATATAACAATTAAAATATTATCAATTTAAGCCCAAAAATATCATAATCCATTCAAATTTATATTATTTCCTATAATTGGCTAATAATCCAAATATTATCTAATAAATCCAAATTAGTCTAAAATAATCTCCAAAATAAATGATTAAGGTATGATAAGATATATTAAAATTGTGATTTATCACTAATTCAGCTTTCATTGCTGACGAACTGCAAGTGACAAAAGCTATGTGTATATTGAAAGAATTGAAAGTTGTTGAGGCAGTGAGAGAGGTTTACTACTCAGGCTCATATTTGTTCTGGTTTTGTCAAAAAGAACTCAGTAGAAGGGGCAGAGTGACAGGTAGCTAGCAAGAGTCATATTGCTGAGAGTATGAGCTCTGATGTGCAAAATGTTGACAGATGTTGAATTGGCTAATGAGTGTGATCTGGCTGCTCTCCATTAATCTGGTTTCTTTTTTGTTTTTCAATGTTGCTTTTTTTTTTTTTTTTTTGTTTCTTTAGTTTGTGTTGTGATATTGGTGGCATTATGTATGATACATTGAATCGTATAGGACTGAGTGATTTTTTATGCTTTTCTTTTCTTGGCTTCGGCTATTAGCGTACAATAATTTTGTTTTGGATATTGCTCCAATAAACGTGACTATTTTGGCCAAACACACACATTTCATTTCAGAATCAAAATCAGTTTATATATATGGTTGTACATAAATGATTATACCGTCCTATTTGTTGCTCCCTTTTATAGATAATGTAGTGTGATATCCCTTCTTCTTCCTTCGTCTTTTCTGGCAAAAAGAAAATGAAAATAAAAATTATATCAAAAATATATTAAAAAAACAAATATAGCGAAGTAATTAGAAATGTTAGACTGAATTGAGAGGTAATAAAAGGCTTAGAATTATTATTCTTTCTTTTTTAGTATACTTGTCAAGAAATGAAATCAGCTAAACATTGTTTGATCAACTAATCTTTCTTTGACTTTTTAAGATTGATATCGTTCTGTCATTGCAAAGAATAATGACTCTACAATGTCGAAAAGGCTTGTGGAATTGTGGCCAAAACTAGTGGCTCATTTGGTTCTGATATTTGAAATGGAAAAAGCGCAGTGTTTAATTTGGATGGAGAATAGATGAAGCAGAAGCGAGAGAAGCGACAAAGACAATTATTTTTCAGTTTACCATTACGTTCACAATAAAATCACTGGACTCACGCTTGCAATATTCTCACGAAATTGTTATGTAATAATTGTCCATTTGTTGTTTGGGCTCGTGTGTATGAGTTAACCGGCCTGAGATCCAGTAGGCTACTTGGTATGATTAGTACGTTGGTTTACATGACTATCATAAATACTGGATCATTCTATGATCCAATTTTGTAGGATTCATTGTTGTTTACTTCAATAAAACAAGTGGGCAGGTTTCTTAGCATCACATATCAAACTAGCTACAAAACATCGATCACTCCAATGTCCAAACACAAAAAAGAAGAAAGCAAAGAGGAAAGAGAAGAAACTCAAAGACAAAGAATTGGAATCATAGGCATAGAGTTACTCTTCTTGTCCTATATATAGGGCAAAGGGAGAAGAAAATTTTGTAATAGTGCAGAGAAAGAAAAATTTAATGAGTATACAAATTTACCTTTCATTTCTTATAGTATTGGCTTTGTTCTCATAGGGTATAATATATATTAAATAGGGGCAAAGTAGAAAAGTTGTTGAATTTTATGAAAGAGTTAGTAAAGCTTACGATTATTTTTTTCAGTCTATATAAAACATGTTAAAACTGAAAAGTGCCTTATATATAAAATAAGAGGAGTAAGAGAGAATTCTTCCACGTCTCTTTCTCAGTTTTTTTCATCCCAAAAAGCTTTGACCTCATTCTTGGCCCAATAATTATCACATAATCATATCTAGCCCATTCCACTCAAGATATGTGCTCCCTCTCAGCCTTTTTTACAAGAACATGAAATTTCAATTACTTTAGTCTTTTTTATAAGATCCCACTTAATGTTATCTGAACTAGCACTGAATCCCCCGAGAGTTGCATGGGGAGCATCAAATTACGAACATTTACACTTATGTGAGAAAAAAAATTTTGAGCAAGGCATGCACATATTATTGTTATATTATTGAGATAACTGATATAATATAACAGGTGAAGACAATAACTAAGAATTAACATACCTCCTGATCCACCAAGATCATAGTAATGCAAATAATTCAGTAGGAATAGTCTTTTGGTAAACATTACATTTCCTTAAGACACAAACAACAACAGACCATCGCTTACTACCATCATGAAGATCCTTTAAGAGAGAACGGCGAGACATAATGAAGTTTGATTTGGAATAGGCAAATGGCAAAACATGCGATATAATTTGAGAAAATGGATGATGATGATATGACAAGGTCATACCTGCATTGATATGTTGTAAGTGTTGGGAAGGTCATACATGCAATACAATAGACGAAACACAACAATAAATGAAGGAAATGGGTAAACAAAAAATGGATTCATAGCGAGCAAAGCAAAATCAGCATGGTCAACCCAAATAGAATAAAAACCTTGGAATGAAGAATTGTCTATTTTTTATTGTAATTAGGACTACAAAAAGAAATAGAAAATGACAACAACATGGTTGCTTGGCAGGAATTTCAAGCAGTGAAGTGAAGAAGGCATGAGGATGTTAAAAGAGTAACACAGCAAGGTAGGATTTGGCAGAAAGGTAAACCATGAGTAACACTATATGAGGTTAGAAAAGCTTGAATACATGAAAATAGAAAATGACAACAATATGGTGTTTGGCAGGGATTTCAAGCTGTGTAACAAAGAAGACATGAGGATGACAGAATTTCATGTTTAAGGCAAGTCCAGAGAATATATGAGGATGACAGAATTTCATGTTTAAGGCAAGTCCAGAGAAGATATGAGGATGACAAAATTTCATATTTAAAGCAAGTCCAGACATGAACTTTTTAAAAGACAGCAGCACCTTTATCATGAACTTGTTAAAAGATTTAATTGTAATTGTAATGAATAAAGCATAAAAGTGATAAATTGTTAATTACCTTTCAGCAAGGGAGGATTTGACAAAAAAGTAAAGCATGAGTAATACCATCTAAGGTTAGAAAAGCATAAATACATAAAAATAGTGTGAAAAAATTGATGACTGTAGAAAGAAAGTAGCTAGAGTGGAACAAAATTGATCAAACGCCATTTTGGTCAGTGTTGTAGACCTTCAACAAATCAAAATAACCATTGGTCATGCCCTAACAGAATGAATACCTTGGATTGAAGGATTTTCTTCTTGTGATTGTAATCAAAATGACAAACACGAACATAAAATGACAACATGGTTGCTTGGCAGGAATTTCAAGCAGTGTAGCATAGAAGACACGAGGATGACAAAATTTCATGTTTAAGGCAAGTCTAAACCTGAACTTTTTAAAAAGACAGCAGCAGCTTTAGCATGAACTTGTTAAAAGCTTTAATTGTAATTATAACGAATAAAGCATAAAGATGATAAATTGTTAATTACCTTTCAGCAAGGGAGGAATTAGCAAAAAGGTAAACCGTGAGTAACACCATATGAAGTTAAAAAAGCTTAATTACATGAAAATAGTATGAAAAAATTGATGACTGTAGAAAGTAAGTAGCTAGAGTCAATCAAAATTAATCAAACGCCCTGTTGGTCAATTCTGTAGACTTTTTACAAAGCAAAATCAGCATTGTTCATGCCCTAACAGAATTAATACCAACTTAGGCCACCAAATCAATGGGTTAGTTTTTTAGACCTTGATCAAAGCAAAATCAGCATTGTTCATTCCCAAACAGAATTAATTGTAATGAGACAAACAAAGCATAATGAGACATGTGGATGACGGAATTTCATGTTTAAAGCAAGTCAAAACCTGAACTTTTAAAAGACAACTACAGCTTTATCATGAACTTGTTAAGAGATTTAATTGTAATGAGACAAATAAAGCATAAAGATGATCTATGTGTCTTTATGCTTCTGCAATGGAGGTTTAGACAGAAAGCTCAAAGGTGAGTAACATCATATTTACTTAAATAAGCTTAAATAGATAAATAAAGATAGAATCAGGTTGACAACCAAATTCAATCAAAAATGGGGAGGCAAGTTACTTATTCATTATTCACTAAAAAATTAATAAATGGAGAACATAAATGAATAGTTCTATAAGGGAAACTTGGATGAATTAAGGAAATACAATGGTTGTAGGCAAGAGGGTGTGTGAAGCATTTCATGAGGTGGTATCATGGCACCTGAGAGTGTGTGTGAAGCATTGCATGAGGTGGTGCCGTGGCACTTGGGCCAAGTGCCGTATGGCACCCAAAGAGTTAATTGTAGTATTTATTGTAAAATTTAAAAATAACCCTTAATGACAAATTGTAGTATTCATTATAAAATTAAAAAATAACTTCCGTCAAATCATGATGCCCCACAATATAGGATCACCTTCATCTAAATAATCTATGAAATAGTTTAAGGGCCTATGATGTTTCAATATAATTGTATGTATGTCTTTGCCTAATAGCCATCAAGAACCCAAAAACATGGACAGAGATCAGTATGTAGGAAGCTTGTGCAAAAGTAGTACTTATAGTAGAAAATAGTAGTTGACCAAGTAACAGACCCTAAAAAGACTATAGTCATAAAATGAAGATCTTAGCAAGATGCTTTGGAAAGCATCAATTTATGGGTATTATAGAAACTACCTTCGAAGAGACTATAAATTGTACCTACGAAATATACTTACAAAGATTGGCATGATCCGTCACATCAAGTTGAACTCCAATTGCACCTGGAATACCCTTGACAATTTGCATTGATAAGCAATATTATCAAACCTAGTTCTACTTCCTTAACTGAACTGATGTAAAAGGAAAATATTTTAGTCAAAGAACCTATTCTGCATCCTACAGATAAAGAGATCCGACAATGACTTCAGTATCAGTATGTTCTTCGTAAGCATATTCAACCAATGGTTTACACCATTGGCTGGATTAAAAACTTCCAATTGATGATAACATCTCTGCAGCTGGTTTACGTACATGACCAATACCCAGAATCAAAACTGCATCCTTCTTTTTTGGCTCAGGTCCATTTTTTAAACTACTCTATTGGATTTTGCCAAGTGTCAGTGAAATCTTAAGAGAAGTTAAATTATCAATGATTTGATCTAGAACTGCCTTATCATTTGCTCCAACCTATTCATAAGTAGCACAATAAGATTATAATTGAACTAACATAAAAAATCAACTCATGTTTTTTAAATGTATGATTTCTAAAATAAATGTCTAAGTAATGAGGAGACGTAGATATTTAACCATGAGATAAATCTGATGCCGTTAGATGTTTGCTGAGCCAAATAGTATATCAACATATGTATGTCAAAATAAGCTAAAAGTACCTTGGATATGAATAAGGAATAAATATGTGAAAATAAGCTAAAACAAATAAATAATCAAGACGTGTCAATCAAATTGAATGCAAATAAGGAATAAATATATCAGAATATGTATGTAAAAATAAGCTAAAAGTACCTAACAGCTTCTATTCTGTTGTTGACTTCATTTTCAGTATCAAAAACAAACAGTTGGGAATAAACACGTCTTCCACCTTCTGGAAACAACAAACTTCCAATGCTATGGTAATTCATCCCATAAAGGACAAAACAATATGGAGCATTACCATTATTCTTCGAATGATCAATTTTGCCGCCCATTGAAGTGAAAGAGAACATGTTATTGTATTATCTTATGTTTGCATGGAAGCTTTTAGATGAAAGCAAAATTTAAGACCCTTCAACGAAGACAATTACATATCTTGGTTAACATAAATGTGAAGGTGATAAAGCAGCTTGGGAAAAAAGGAGAATGCAATTCTAAAGCAACAACGACCAAAGTTGATATATGGCAACCTAAACATAGAATTCTAATGGCATCATCTTTAAATTATAATATAATGAAGGCTGAGAAATGAGTTCAAACATCACAATAACATTAAGAATCAGTTGAAAACAGACTTCATTAAAGTTGAATCCTTCTGAATGAGCAGCACCCAGGATCATAATTCCTAGCACCTTCATTTTAAAAATTCCAATATCAGTCATGAGTTTCCATTATAATATGCTTTTTATAATGCAAATGACTCTATAGCCATCCACCATGGTTTCTTTTAAAAGTACCATATGAAACTGGAAAAGAATCATCATTAGGAGGAGAAGGAAGAAGGGGAATTATTCCCATGTAATAAATGAAACTAAGCATCCAATTGCTGATGTTCCCTATTATTAAATCTGAACCAAAACTGGAAAAAAAAATCTAGGCTGTTGTAAACGTCAAAAATTCAAGGAGACAAAAGATTGGAGTGTGTGCTTCATTTAAGGTGGAAACAGCCTTGTGCATACTTTTTGAATATATAGTGGCAAACCAAAAAATTAAAGTAATATGTCCTGTAATCATAAAAAATATTTATATTTACAGAAAAAAATAAAGATACATACTTGAATTATAAGCCAAACTCCAAGCCACAATTGCAGCAGTTGTATTACTGTTGCAGTAGTTGCTACAGCCACATCAGGCCACAATGGCAGTATTAAATTTCCATATTGATCAGCACTTTCCATCACTCAACATATCAAAATTTAAAATCATATGCAAATGTTGCATTCAGGGAGAAACATCTACAAGCTGATACCCTAACCACAACATATTGGAGGACCAAATTTAAAGACATAATCAGAAAAATACCGAACAAATTCCTCTAGACATTGTATAGCTAGCGGTGCCAAAGATTATGTTTCCAATCAATGCAGCACTTAGAGAGCTAAAGCGAAACCATTTGATCCTCTTTTCGAGAGTAGCACAATTGATATCACTTACAGAGCCAAACCGACACCTTGCAATTGCCGCAGACTAAATTTTCTAATCCAAAAGATAATTATCCCTCACAACCAGAATGAATCACTATGGAACGTGAAGCCAAGTTGTACTTGCCACTGAGACAGTATGCATACGTCTGCCAAAACCCGCGATCATCACAAAACAAAACGCAAGCAAAATATCGAGTGCTGAATAGCAAAGAATCTACTTATCCAAAAAAGAAATGATAAATTTTCATTCAAGAGCTTTTACCATGAACAAAACCAAGAGACAATGGATAACTATCATTGAAAAAAAATCATACAATTAGGAAAAATTACTCCAGCTCAAATGATTCCTCAGAAGTTCTTAAGTTCATTTGTTCAAATGATTCATCGGATATATAGTAGATGTATTTCAGCACAAATAAATGGATCTGGATCCAGAGCAGCCAGAAAAAGAGGGCAAAAACAAAGTGACAGGAGAAATGTAACCTGGATCTGAAAGGTTCTGCTGAGAGAGAAGAGAAACAAATTGAGAGGCTCAAAGGAAGGCTTTGTCACCTATCTCTCTCAGAATATCTCTAGAGGCATGGTGAAATGGCGGCCATAATAGAATCCTTAGGGGTCAGCCAGAGGGGTGGTGAGGTGGGTTCTGTCCCTCGTTCGCTCTCAGATGACCTTGCACTGCATTTGAGATACGCAAGCAGGAGAGAATGGAGAGGAGTGTTTGGAAATGGAAAGAGAGAGAGACCGCCTTATTTCATATGAGATAGATTGTGTGTCTGGAACAGTGATAGAAATACTTAAAAGTAGCTTTTTAATCGTGATTTATGATATATAAGGTAAGTATGTGAGGGGAGTTTTATTTTGATTTACGTAAAAAATAATTTAAACATTATCCAAACGCCTATCCAAACACCCACAAAATTTGAATTTTCAAACCAACTCTTCCTTTGTAAGTGGCATTTTGTCGTTTTGTAGAAGGTATGAAAAGGCAGCAGCTTGGGTGGGAGACAGATAAATGAATTGATTGTTAATTAATAATTGGAGTGAAATCGTCATCCGTCCATTTCTTAAGAATAGTGCTGTAGATGATGGGTTGGTGGAAGAGAATTGTAATATATATTGAAATGATGATGATGATGTGGCAATAGGTTTGGACATTGCACCACGAGAGTTGAGAGATACATGGGACCCGCGCGAGTTGGTGGAAGAAAATTGTAATAAAAAATTGTCACTTCAATTAGAAGCCCTTGATACAATGTGCACTTTATGGTGCGTGTGAGGAGGCAAAATCTAAGCCCGAAGCAGGAATGAGATAGGGAAATCCAGTTGCTGGCTCCTTAGGAACAGTAGTGTGGTGGACGGCTTTGTCACCTATCTCTCTCAGAATATCTCTAGAGGCATGGTGAAATGGCGGCCATAATAGAATCCTTAGGGGTCAGCCAGAGGGGTGGTGAGGTGGGTTCTGTCCCTCGTTCGCTCTCAGATGACCTTGCACTGCATTTGAGATACGCAAGCAGGAGAGAATGGAGAGGAGTGTTTGGAAATGGAAAGAGAGAGAGACCGCCTTATTTCATATGAGATAGATTGTGTGTCTGGAACAGTGATAGAAATACTTAAAAGTAGCTTTTTAATCGTGATTTATGATATATAAGGTAAGTATGTGAGGGGAGTTTTATTTTGATTTACGTAAAAAATAATTTAAACATTATCCAAACGCCTATCCAAACACCCACAAAATTTGAATTTTCAAACCAACTCTTCCTTTGTAAGTGGCATTTTGTCGTTTTGTAGAAGGTATGAAAAGGCAGCAGCTTGGGTGGGAGACAGATAAATGAATTGATTGTTAATTAATAATTGGAGTGAAATCGTCATCCGTCCATTTCTTAAGAATAGTGCTGTAGATGATGGGTTGGTGGAAGAGAATTGTAATATATATTGAAATGATGATGATGATGTGGCAATAGGTTTGGACATTGCACCACGAGAGTTGAGAGATACATGGGACCCGCGCGAGTTGGTGGAAGAAAATTGTAATAAAAAATTGTCACTTCAATTAGAAGCCCTTGATACAATGTGCACTTTATGGTGCGTGTGAGGAGGCAAAATCTAAGCCCGAAGCAGGAATGAGATAGGGAAATCCAGTTGCTGGCTCCTTAGGAACAGTAGTGTGGTGGACGAGTATTTATATTTATATTGATGATGATGATATTTAATATACCTTTATCATTTTTACCCTATTTAACTATATTATCTCTCATCACCTTTTTTTTCATTCTAAATCCTTTTTCATACTTATTATCATTACTACTCTATTCTTTTTCTTACTTGCCCCTTATAATAAGGGTAGATTTAGAAAATAAAGTTTATTTTTGAAATATTTATTACTTTTAAATAATTTTTTAAACCATTTAATTCGGTTATTAGACTTTCATAAAGAAAACAAGAGAGAGTATCATTTATTACATTCAAACTCTCTTCAGTTCTACCGGCAAAAAAAAAACTCTCTTCAGTCCATTTTATAAATTGTCTTCTAGAAGATATTTTTATTCTTTTTATAAGACATTTTAATAATTTTGGATTTAATGAGTATTAAAAAATTATTTTTATATATGCTCATATTTAATTAGAGAAGTGAGAGAAAGTAGAAGTTAATATAATGTTAGTGTTAGTGTGATTATCAAGTCAAAAAAAGTGAAAATAAGAGTAATATTGAAAATCACTTAAATTTTAAAAGAATTTTAATGCTTGTAACTGTTGTATTTGATATGTGTGAATTAGTTAAAAAATATGTTATAAAATGGATTTGAGGGGGTATAACTTCTAATTGACGTTTTTAAATTCACCCTACCAATGGGGTTGAATCTAACGGAATTGGCTAATAACTCATAATGTGGTGAACCAATATTCGAATCCCCACTAAAAGAAGCACTTACACGTAATTAATGCCTAACATTGTCTCAAACATGATTGCTTCAATAGGAAGATACATGTACATATAAAAAAAAAGTTCACCTTAAACTTTTTTTTTTGATGAAATAAGCTCACCTTAGAAAGAAATATGTAACACTAAGGGCCCCTTTGGTAAATGGAATTGGTTTTGATGGATATAGATATGGAAATGAGGTTTAAAAGTGTAACATCCCAAATTTTATATTCACCGAATATATTGTAATTATTCAAAAAATTCAATAAAATGGTGAATATTCATGGGAAAAATGAGCAAATTAATTCAAGAAAAGAATTAGATTTCAACGGTAATAGCAAAGCCATAATTTTGCCAACTTAGCCAAGATTAACTATTTTCCGATTAATTGAAGTTAATTTCAATTAATCCAGGAAAATAAAGGAAAATATATAATTGGAATATTTTTTATGAAATAAATCAAGAATTTTGAAATTAGAGGGAATTATACATAATTCATTAAATGAATTATGGAAATGTGGAAACAATTTTATTTCCCTTTTCTTCCCTATTTTCGTCTAACAAGGAAAATGAGAGGGAAAAATTGATTTAATGAAATTAAATAAGCCAAGTGTCATTATCATATGAAGAAGAGATTAACTTACAATTGATTTCCAAGAGCACATGTCTAATTGCTACAAGAACATAGTCATAATGATAATGGTACACCACTTGAATGCAAGGTTGAGTGTACACTACATGAAGGCATGGTTGAATGCAAGATGGGAATTAGATGGAGTAAACTCAATTCATTACTTGAGTCCATAGTTGAGTGCAAGTTTGGATTTAGTTGGAGGAAAGTAACTTGGTTAGTGAGCATGAGAAGGGGATGGTTTTGTGAGGCTAACCAAGGCAGAAAAATTAGTTCAAACCTAATGGGAGGCTAAATGGAGGCATTATGGCATAACCTTGAAGGAAGGGAGGATTGTGACAAGTGTCACATTATGGTCCCTTAATGAAATCAAAGGGTGTAGGATGAAGGGAGAAAGTTTATGAAGCACTTCCTTCCTCTTCCCTTTGTTCATTTTCAGCCAAGACAAGAAAGCTTAAGGTAAATCATGATCTCTTAAGCTTTTCTTTGAATCTTTGCATGAAAAAGCTTCTCTAAACCTTTCTCTTCATGGAATCTATGATCTTGAAGACACATTCTTGAACTCAAGGAGAGAGAGGATTCAAGATCTCAAGAGGTAACCTCACAAACCTTAAATCCATTCTTGTATGAAGTTGTTGTTGAGGTTTGTGTTTGGTTTTGTAATTTTTGTCAAGTTTGTGAATTTGGAAAGCCCAAACCCTAAGGGGTTATGCTACCCAAATTTCTTTGAATTATGGTTAAGATGTGTTTAAATGAGTTAGTAAAGGATTAAAAGTATAAAAGTACAAGTTTTTAAAGCTAAAACACAAAAGAGCATTTTTCCATTTTCTTTCAAAAGTTTCAGCCAGCAATGTTTTGGGGGAAGGAGCTGGATTTTCATAAAATAGATTGTTCCATTGGATTCAGTAGGTAAAATTAGGTGGGGTTACAGTTGGTCACGTTTTCGGAAAAGGTTGAAAAGCCGTAATTACGAAAATGTCCCTAAAATCCCTAAACAGAGGCTGTCAAGGGTATTTTCATAATTAGACACTAAATTTGGTGATTTCAAGCCCGAAAATGGATTCCTTGGGCAAAAATACATCAGGATAGCCCTAGTCAAAATTTTGGAAAAACGTGCCATCGGGCCGGGTTCTGCGAGACTAAGCGGGGGTCCCGGGGGCATTTTGGTAAATTTTCACCATAAACTAATATAATCACAAGAAACACTATGGAAGAGTCTAAAATGATACTTGGATAGGTTATGACCTATTTCTTGTACATTTAATATTTTAGGACCGAGTCGGAAGTCGGAACGACACGTTTTATGAGGCACATTAAAAAGGGATTGACAAGACTTTGAGGTAGGGACTTCCATCCTTCATACACTATGTGAATAATTGTATGTATGTGTTACTGTATTTAGTGATATGATTGGTGCTAAAGGCACAGTACCTAGTTGTGGTTTGATACCCAACAATGGTATATCAGAAAATCCTAGCTGTGATTCAATGCCCAGCCAAGGTATATCGAAAATCGTAGCTGTAGTTAATGACTCGGCTAAGGTAATTATATGTGAATCGAATTGAATTTTCATATTTGCCTAATATAGTGCATTGCATATTTAATTTTCACATTTTATATGTGAATCGTATGTCTCTACAGGGATTCTTCGGAATCTCACTCTATTTTTAAAATAAACATCTCAGCAGGTGCCAGTGGGACGAAAGGCAAAGGCGTAGACCCCAAGAAGTGATTGGCACATGTCTCGAGGCAAGGTCAAGGCTGGTGGTTATAATTAGTTTATGTTTAAGATATTTTGGAGAATCCTATAAACATTAGAATTTCCACTGTATTTCTATATTTTCTATATTTCATTGACGAACGACGTTGGGATTGTGAACAAATACTTTTATCAGTATAATGATACTTTTCTATATGCCTATGGAATCTTGTCTTTATTACTCTTCGATTATCGAAATGGAAACGGTTGTTAACAAAAAGTATGTTTGGTATGTCCTAGAAATGGAACCTAATTTTTATATGAAAAGACTAAAATTCCCTTATAATTAAACAAAATAAAAAAATCCATAATTTTTCAATCTGAAACAATTCATCACCATTGAACCTCCAGACCTCTTCTTTCTCTCCGATGTCCTTATCTGTTCTTCCTCATCTCTTCGTCCTCCTGTTGAAATAGGTCTTCAACTCTTTAATTCACAAGGGTTGTGCTTGTCGATGGTGCGTCAATCGTCAGCGTTACATGTTTTATCCCCTCCCTCTCCTTCTTCCACTCCAACCATACCTCTCCGTCTGGCATCCACTCCTTCTCCATCATCCTCATCTCTTCTTCCTCCCCTTCAACTATATCTAGTAATTGGTTGGTTCCAAAAAAGTTGTTGGAATTGAAATCAGAATTAGAATAAAAGGAGGCGCCGTCATTCAGCTAGATCGGTGGAGGCTTCCTGCTACTGTCGTCTCTAGCTGTGGGATGAGTCGACATCAACTAATGAGACGCCGGTGGTAGTTTGGTCGAGCATGGTGGGTAGAAAGTAAAGAGGGTAATGTGGGAAATGATTTGGGTGGAATTACAATTCTGAGCTTTTTTTGTGGATTGATCTTGGTGGAATTGGCCTCAATTGGGTTCCATATGGAAATGTAATTTTGTCAAATTCCATCATACCAAACATCCTTAAGGCATGGAATTGGCCTCTATTTCCATTTCCATGGGGTCAATTCCAACATACCAAGCAGGCCCTAAGAATACCCCCTTTTTTGGTTTCATGGTACATGTCTCTGGCAACATTAATAAATGGTGTGCATAGGTAAATGCGAATAACATTGAAGCCACGTTATTTGTTGTGAGGCCAAGGACTTATGAGTACATGTGAAGGGGTTGTTTGGTTTGGTGCTCCAAAATTTATCGCCTAGAAGAGAGATAAACAAGAGAGAGAACGTTTGAGATTTTTTGGCCGTTGCAGTCACAAGCTTGGCCGACGAGCTACTACAAGCTGTTTTCTTCCTAAACTAACGCAAGCTCACCGCAATGGTCATTGGTGTGACTCTGCTTTATACGTCAATTTGCTTCATCTGACGATCTGAGTTTTCCCATATTGACCCGATGAAGCTTCCTGCTGAATTTTTTTGCTGAAGGAGTATCAGTTCCAAGCTTCAACGGTAGTGCTCTGTTTTAGTTCATTTGCAGTCAACAGATCTTGTTTATTCAAACTTTCTAGATTTTGACGGTGGCTATGCTCCAGGTTTTGACTAATCAGATCCAGCTTCTGACTCTTACCTTCATTTTTACAGTGCATTGCTCCATCATTCTCGGTCAGATTTTCTTTTATTCTGTTTATTCAAAGTTTTTTTTTCCTATTTTGGTATTCTATTTGTGAAGGTGTAAGGGCAATTATACCATAGATAAAAGAGAATGGAGAAAGAGATAGTAGGGCGAGTAGCGGAGGGAAGGGGAGTAAGAGTAGGCTGTTGGGAATCAAAATGGAAGTGGGGGAAAATCTCTGATATTCAATAGTAAGGCTGAGAAACCGAGAATCAGGAAGGAAGAGAAGGATGCCAGTTATGGGAACCAAAATCTAGGGACTCAATTCACGTACGGGGATAAATTGTTGAGCCTTGGAGACTCCAGATTTCTGGAAGTAAACATGTCAGCTTGTGATGACCTTAATGGTTAGAAAGATTTTTTCACAAAAATAAGTAGTAAAGATTTGAAAAAGGATGTAGAGGACAAAGAAGAAGATCAATATGGTGATAGGTGACACTTGGCAACAAGGAGGGAAATATCCAAAGTTGAAATTTACTAAGGAAGAGTATGAGGCTTGGTGTAAATCTTATATGAATTCTCTAATTGTTAAACTTTTAGGGAACTCATTTAGAGTGGGTTTTATGAGGCAAAGAATGGAAAGAATGTGGAATCCAAAGAGTCCAATTAAAGTTACCCCTTTGAGTAATGGGTATTTTATTGTTTCATTTTCTACAAGAGAGGATAAGGATTACGCTCTTTTAGAAGGACCTTGGATGATTGCTGATCATTATTTGATGGTACAATATTGGCAGCCAAATTTTAATCCATGGAAGCAGATCACCAAAAAAACTAGCTGGGTGGATTTGATTTTCGAATTTACCTGCGGAACTTTATATATAGAATCTTTAAGAAGGCTTGGAAATTTAGTGGGAAAAACTCTAAAAATTGATAGAACTACTGCTTTTTCAGAGAAAGGAGGATTTGCTAGGATTTGTGTTGAGTTGGATTTGCATAAACCCTTATTACCTTTCTTTAATCATTTTGGTGAAGACAGGAAGATTGAGTATGAGGGATTACATCTTGTTTGCTTTCATTATGGGCAATATGGTTATCATATAGGGCTATGTCATAATAAAACTCCATATCAAATGAAGGAGAATGGGGACATTCGTCCGAACAAAGTACTAGGAAAATCCTCTAATGAGGAGATGGATAATATGAGGAAGAATGTAGAGGATACTAAGAAAAGCGAATTAAAGGGTGGAATCTTTGGGCCACAAATGTTGGTAAGGCATGATTTTGGTAGAAATATTAATAAAGTCAATTTGGTTGGATCAAGCTCTAATGCAAGAGTTAAAAAGGGGTTACAAGTCAAAAGGGTTTTCAGAAGAAAAATGAGCATAGTGTTGCAAAGGATAAAGGGAAGAAGGTAGAAAGGAAGGATATGAGTGAGGGAGTTAATGAAGAAAGGCGTCAAATTGGGGTGGAAAGTAACAAGAGTGTTATAGAGCAGAAGCGGGTCCTAGTGGAAGAAAAAAGACTTACTGGGATTAAGAGACGTGCACGAGAAAAAATGAACATGGCTAAAGGTAAAGTTCTAATGAAAGTTACGATATAAGGGGGGAGTAAGGACCAGGATGCAAGCAATATTTTCTCCCAAAACCCATATTTTGTGTTGAAAGACAGGCTTAGTGAAGATTTGAAGACTAGTAAAGAATCACAGGTTGATGGAACAAAAAATAATAAAAACATGGAGATGGGATAAGGGGAAACGTTGCAGGCTAGTGAAGTGGAAAAAGAAGAATACATCACAGATCAAGCTATGGTAAGTATGGATCAAGATAATGGTATTCCTGCTTTAACAATGTGTGAATTTGGGATGGTTAGAGAGGATGAGGTTGTTTTGATGGGGGATTCCATCTCAAAAAATGTTAATCTGTCTAAATGAATTTCCTTTTGTGGAATACATGGGGCACAGGAGCTCGCCTCTTTCCTCATTTAATTAGGGAAATGTCACAATTTCATAATGTGGATTTTATGGCTATTTTTGAAACTAGATGTAGTGGGAATAGAGTAATCCAGATTACTAGTAAGTTGGGGTTTCAATTTATGCAAATTATTGATACAGAAGTTTTCAAAGGAGGGATTTGGTGTTTGTGGTAGGAAAAAGTGGGAAAAGTGGATGTGTTCCTGAAGCATCCACAGTTTATGCATATAAGGATTTGTGGGCATGATCATAGAACATGGGAATTGGCTCTTATTTATGCTAGCCCCAATTTATTGCAGAGACATAAATTGTGGCAGGCTTTATTCGAGTTGAGTGACCAGATTCATGTGCTATGGGCTCTTGGTGGAAATTTTAATGCTACCTTGACAATGGATGAACGAAGGTCTGTGGGTGAAAATAGTGGTCCTGATAGAGAGTCTATTAATTTTGTTGATTCAGCTGCTCTAAATGATCTTAGATTTAACAGACCAGAATTCACATGGCATAGAACAGAATCGCATAGCAGAATTGATCGTGTTCTTGGCTCAAACAAATAGATGAAAATGTTTTTGAATGCAATTGTGACTCATATACCATTGTATAAATCAGATCATTGTCCTATTCTATTGCAATTGGAAGGGTCACGTATGACAAAGCAGGATAATAAACCATTCCGGTTTATCACAGCATGGGTGTTGCATGATTAGTTTGAAGAGTTTGTCAAGCAAAATTGGAGGAAGGATGAAGAGTGGAAGGAGGCGATTACTATATTTACAGAAGATTGTAGAAGTTGGAACAAGAATGTGTTTGGTCATACGGATAGGAGGAAATGAGAGCTAATGCGACGTATTAGTGGAATCACCAAGGCTAACCAACACTATGGGCTATCATTAGAACTCCAAAATCTTCAAACTGCCTTGCAGAGCAAACTACAGAGTGTCCTACTATACGAATCACTGTTGTGGGCACAAAAAGCTTGTACTGAATGGTCGATGAATGGAGATAGAAATACAAAGTTTTTTTATGCCTGGGCTAATGGAAGAAGAAAAAGAAATTTTGTTAGAGCTATTCGGAACAAGAATGGAGAATGGGTATATGATGTAAAGAAAATTAAAGAGATGGCTACCTCTTATTTTGCTAATTTATTTATAAATGAAGGAATTCAGAGGGAGAAAATTAATTGTCAGATTTCTTATCCAAGAATTGAAGATCATGACATTTATCTCCTAGGCAAGCAAATACAGGAGGAAGAAGTAAAGGAGGCGGTTTTTAATAGGGGAGCCTTGAAAGCACCGGGACCTGATGGTTTTAATGCTCTTTTTTACCAAAGTCAAAGGAAATATGTTGATATGTCCATTTATATTTTATTAAAAAACTATGGGTGCATCCGGAAGAGATTGCTAGCATAAATAATACTTTTCTTGTTCTTATACCGAAAAAGAAATCTCCAGAGGAGTTAAAGGATCTTCGTCCAATTAGTTTATGCAATGTCGTTTGCAAGGTCCTTACCAAGTGATTGCCAACCGAATTAGGTATGTCCTTCCAAAAATTATTAGCCCTAATCAATACAGTTTTGTCCCAGGCAAACACAGCTCTGATAATACTATTGCAGCATAGGAGGTTGTTCACTCTATGAGAAATATGCATGGTAAAAGAGGGTACATGGCTATTAAGATTGATCTGGAGAAGGCTTATGATAGAGTGAGCTGGAGTTTTTGGAACACTGTTTAAATAATCTTGTATCTCCTTCTAATCTGATCAAGATTATTATTAATTATGTTTCGACGCCGTCAATGCAATTACTATGAAATGGAGAAAAAGTTGATTTGTTTAAAACTTCCCGGGGAGTTAGACAAAGAGACCCTTTATCTCCATATTTATTCGTGATTTGCATGGAGCAACTGGTGCACATGATTTAAGAAAGGATGGACACTAAATCTTGGCTACCAATCAGGTTATATAAGAATGGGCCCCCTATTTCTCATTTATTTTTTGTTGATGATATTATATTGTTGGGCCAACCTTCTGTTTATCAAGCATATGAAGTTAAGACTTGTTTAGACGAATTCTGAGCAAGCTCAGGTTTAAAAGTCAATGCAACGAAGACCAGAGTTTTCTTCTCCAAGAATGTGAATCATAATCAACGCGCTGAGCTAAGCAATATTCTGGGGTTCCAAATGGTAGCAGATCTAGGTGAATATTTGGGAGTTCCTTTGCATCATAAAAGGGTGACAAAGGAGAGCTTCAGTGAGGTTGTCGACAAAGTGAAGAAGAGGTTGTCTAGTTGGAAAGCAAATTTATTATCTCTAGCTGAACATGCTACTTTAGTAAGGTCTGTCACATCAGCTATTCCATTATATACAATGCAAACAGCCTCAATACCCATTTGCTCGTGTGATATGATTGATTGTAACAATCAGAGTTTTTTGTGAGGCACAACACATGAAAAAGCGAAAAAATCATCTTATTTCATGGGACACGGTTTGTAAGTCAAAGGTGAATGGTAGTTTGGGGTTGAAACATATTAAAACCCAGAACCAAGCATTTATGACCAAATTAGGATGGAATCTCATTAAGAAAAAAGACAACTTAGGAGTAAGAATTATTAGAAGCAAATACAATTGTGGAAATTAAACAACCTAATGCTTCAAATAGATCTTCAAAGGAGGGGGTCGAATACATGGGTAGGGATCAAGGTGGCATGGAAATTTGTGCAGGAGGTATTGAAGTTGAGCATGGG
This sequence comes from Inga leiocalycina, assembly GCA_963242795.1. Classification (NCBI taxonomy): domain Eukaryota; kingdom Viridiplantae; phylum Streptophyta; class Magnoliopsida; order Fabales; family Fabaceae; genus Inga; species Inga leiocalycina. The sequence goes on from OY725324.1 coordinate 20,567,889, forward strand.
AGACAGAACGTTCAATAGAAACACACAAGAAATGGAAATTTCTCAATGAAATATGCATATCGAGTCATTGCAAACGAACCAGTGAGTAGGGAAGTCTTATGGCAGAAGATCTAGAAGCTGAACTCTATCCAAAGGTGTAAAACCTTTATGTGGCTCCTTGCTCACAATAAGCTCCTTACTAATGCGGAGAGATGTAGAAGAGGCATGGGTGTTGATGATGTGTGTGGTTGGTGTAAGAGAGCCCCAAAAACGGTGTCGCATGTATTACGGGATTGCACTGAAACTAAATGCTTGTGGATGGAGACGATAACATTGCCACAGGACTATACATTCTTTGAAATTAACCTAAAAGAGTGGTTGAACTTTAATGTTCGACGCCCAGAGTGGGGTGACTGGTTTGCAACCTTATGCTGGTTATGCTGGAAAAGGAGAAATGAATGTCTATTTGAGCATAAGAATGAGAGCAATGAGGGCCTGAGAAATCATGCTCATGTAATTTTATCTAACATGAAGAAGACCAGTAAAAAACTAGTCGAAATCAACTTACAAGGCATAATAGTAACAGATAGGGGGGCTACATGGATACCGCCAGATGAAGGATGGACTAAAGTTAATGTTGATGGAGCATTTGCAAGGTACACAAGTGCTTGGTGCGGTGGAGTTATTCGAGAGGCTAACGAGAATTTTATCATGGCCTTCATGCATAAATTGGAGTTTGGGGATCATGTTACTGCTGAACTACGGGGTATTCTTCTAGGTTTGAAGACAACTTGGGACCAACGGAAGCATAGAGTGGTGTTAGAATCAGATGCAAAAGAAGTTCTTGATTTGATAAATAGTGGGAATTGCCAGAATCATCTAGACGTTACTACCATAGAAGAAATTCGTTTGATGCTGCAATGGGATTGGACAATAGAATTGCAGTTCGTTCCTAGAAATGCCAATCGGGTAGCCGACTTCCTTGCGAAAAAGGCGTTATTAGTTGTAACGGGGTTTCACCCAATATTGTATTCAACATCGGAATTAGCAGTTATTTTAGAGCTGGATCAATATAGTCCTACTGATGTAGGTTGAGTTTTGAGAAATTTCTCCTTTGTGTATAAAAAAAAAAAAATGATGAAAAGTAGGTTTGAGGTGGGAACCATATCGTAAAATATGTTTCACAGACGGAGAATTGACAGATTAGGCACACAAACACAGGCATCGCCACTCACCATGTTTTCACTTTTGTCTCTTTTTATTATATATTCACCAATTCAAGACTAAATGTGAGTGAGATCCAGCACGCCAACCAAATTAACATCAAATAAAATTATCACCCATGATTCCTTTTTTTTAAAAAAAAAATCTATAAAATAACTTTTTCATACAAAATATCTATAAAATAATTAGTAGTGGGAAAATTTAGGGGGGAAATCCCGTTAAAAATTTTACAACTGAGACTGATAAATTTTTATACATAAAAAGCATTTGTGCCCTATATGTGGGATATGAATGTGATACTTTAAAAAGGATGACTATTTGTTGTGTATATTGCCTCTCACTATATATTAAACTCTATGAGAATAAAATTAATGCAAAAATAAATAAAGGATAAAATTAGACTTTTTTTTTTTTGCCAAGGATAAAATTAGACTTAGACATTCATATAAGAAATTTAAATATATGAATTATAAATAGGATAAAAATTCATTCTCTCTTCCCTATAAATAAGATTAGAGGAGTTTATTGTATTTTTTAAGGGCTTGTTTGGTACGAGGGGAGGGGAAGGTAAGTGAGTGGAAGGAACATTTTTTTAAATTGGATTTAAGAAAATTAGAGAAGTGGGGTTAAAAGATTTTAATTAATTTTTCTTATTTTTTTATCTTACATCTTTACTTTATTAAAATATTGTGACCCCACTTCAATTTTTGTAAATATAACTCATAAAAATTTCCCACCCCTTCAAAACCCTCATATCAATCAGACCCTAAAAAAAAAGTAGACATATAATTTGACTGTCTTCTTAGCGTAGGCAAGTTATAATTAAGTATTGGCCTCCCCTTTTTAATGGAAGTGGCTTTTGAATTGTACGTGTTAAATGCGCTAGCTGTGGGTAACCAAATAACATTATGCTAACTCGAATAGACTGTCCAGTTTAGATTTTTATAATGAATAGACCTATGTGGGTGCGAGTGAACTTAAGAACAGACAAAGATTATTATCTTGATATATTTTAGTATATAATAGAATTATTTTTTTAATGAAAATTAAAGTGGTCCTTAGCAATGACAAAACAAGTAAAGGGACAAAAAATCACTATTCGTGTTGATTGTTCTGATGTATAAAGTTAGTGTCACATATTATTTAAATTATATCCCTTTTTCAAATGTAAAAAAGATAGGTTTACCCTTTTTTCCTTTTTTTACCAAAGGTTTACTTTACTATAAGGAACTGTGCTTTCCAGTTTTCTGCCATAAAATAAGAAGTATATTTTTAAAATTGTAAAACCCCTTCTTAATTTAAAATTGGTTGATTTAAAAAAAGTATTATTTCACTTAAATATTATTTCTCTTAAAAAGATTACCCTTCTATACATTGAAATAATGTCCATGATTTTTGAAGACTTATATATTTTAATGATAGGTATTAATATAATTCATTAGTCACTTTGATTCTTTCCCTCCTATTTCTAGTTACTTTCACACCAAACTTTAAAAAGTAAAAAAAAAAAAAGCAGAAAAAAGGGGAAATTACCCATAAATACCTCATTAAAGATTTATTTGCCAAATGGGACCTTATGTTTAAACAATCTTCCCCGTGATCTTCCCTTGTGTTCAAACAATTAATCTTCCATGTATTCAAACAATCTTCTCTATGTGCAAAATATCTTCCCTTATATGCAAACAATCTTCCCCATGTGCAAAAGATCTTCCCTTAAATGTTTTCATGTCCCATTTGGCCAATAAATTTTCAATGAGGCCTTTATGGACAATTTTCCCAAAAAACAAAGGAAAAATTGCTGATAAATCCTCGCTATTACAAAATTTGTTACCCATATACAAGGTACATGAAATTTGTTTAAAAACCTAAGTTTAACCTAATCGTTTGTTTGGAATAGTAATTGAAGCCTTCAAAAATTGCTTTTCAATCGTGATTTACGGTATGTGAGGTAAGTATGTGAGAGAAGTTGTCTTGATAAATTTAAGGTTCGCTCATAAATTTTTCTCAAACTCCTCATTTTGTCCCGATGTAACTATAAAAAGGGTTAAGAGGTAAAAATACCCATAAACTTTCTTCAAAAGTGCATCCAACACCATAAACGTTTTTTGGGTGCAAAAATAACCATGAACTTTCAAAAAAGGGGCAAAGTGACACTTCCGTTAAAACTAACTAACAACCGTTAACTCCAGTGTAAAAGTACCAAAATACCCCTATCTAAAAAAAGTTAAGGGACAAAAATACCTATAAATATTTTTCAAAAGTGTGTCCACCACCATAAACGTTTTTTAAGTGTAAAAATAACTATGAACTTTAAAAAAGGAGGCAAAGTTAGCACTTCCATTAAAACTAATTAACAGCTATTTACTCCAGTGCGTATGTACCAAAATACCCATGGGGAGGGACATCATAGAAGGCAAATGGTGTGCTGCAGATGGTGTGCAACAATGCATCATCAGGTTTAACATTTCCTAAGATGGACATCGCTGGAGCTGTGGCGTTTGCTATGTCGGTTGCCAAACAAGAACCCCAAAACGAGAATCTGTGCGTGATTAAAGAATGAAAACAATGATGGTGGCGAGAAAAATGATGATAGTGGTCCTCGACAAAGGAAGTGAGAGAAAGGTCAACGATGACGGCAGTAAAGTTGGTGAACACTAACTATGGTAGTTGATGGTGAAGCTTCGATTTCTTCCCCTTTCTCCTTGTTCCAAAGTCTCGATCTCTCCTCTCTTCCAAGAAGTGTCGACTGCTATGATAGTGATGCTTGACATAGGGGGTGAACTCAACCCACGGTGATGGTGGCAAGAACGGAGAGGGAGACTTTTTTTGAGAGAGGGATATTTTGTTACTTTTGTACTTGAGTAAACTCTTATTAGTTAGTTTTAACGGAAGTATCACTCTCATTTTTGAAAGTTTAGTTATTTTTGTAAGGAAAAAAAGTTTTTAGTGGTAGGTGCACTTTTGAAAAAGTTTATGGGTATTTTTACCTCTTAACCTTTTTTTAAATAGGGGTATTTTGGTATTTTTACACTACAGTTAACGGCTGTTCGTTAGTTTTAACGGAAGTGTCACTTTTGCCCCTTTTTTGAAAGTTCATAGTTATTTTTGCATCCAGAAAAAAGTTTAAAGGGTGGATGCACTTTTGAGAAAAGCTTATAGGTATTTTTGCACCTTAACCCTTATAAAAATTACTTGTTTAATTTTTCATTTTTCTACGCAACTTGCTCTCTCCACTACACATATTTTCGCCACTATGTATTCTCTCTTTCCTATAAGTGAGGGCATCTTTAAAAAACAAAATTCATTTTTACAAGTTGGATACACCTAACTAATTTTAACTAACTTTTTTTAAAAACACAATTTGGTTAATTTTATCTTATGAAAAAACAGAGGGAATATTATTATTTAAAGGGTAAATACAATCTTTTTGTCCCTTAAATTTGACACCATTTTGAATTTAGTTTTTTAAGTTTCAAATCATATATTTCATTACATTTAAAACATTTATCTTTATAACTTAAGAAAAACCTAAATCATTTTATTTCTTGTGGGACTAGACTAAAACCTGCTGTTTAAAAAGCTCGAGATTATATTAACTCTTTCTCAAGTTGGCTATTTAATAATAAAAAGGCCTGTAAAGTGTTAATCATTCATTTAACGGAGTAAAGTCATTGGCGCTTAATGTAGCCAGTAGATAACACAACAAGCTCCTCGTTTCTTTCTCACCCAACTGGATCCCTTTGTTTCATCTCATATTCTCTCCGGCGACTTTCCTGCAGAAGCAGCAAAAGCCTCACTCTTTTCTCTGATCTTTATTATACAACAAATTCTTCGTCTCTGTCACCAGATCAGCAATTCACAGGTAACTTCGCGCTCGATCTTTTCCGTTTGATTGATTATGATGCTACTTGCTCCACCTTCTTTCTCTTCTTCTTCTTAATAGTCCAATATCTTTGAAGCGGACTGGAAAGGAAGATTTCATGGGTCAGGTGAATAAACCTATGAGCCAGCACGGTAAATTTTAATCCTTTCACCACTTTTCTTTTTTTTTGGCCAACAATCCTTTCACTTTTAGTGGGAACATATTTTATATGCCATACTCAAAACATAAAAAGATGTAAATAAAAAGAAATCAAAGAGAGGAAATTAATTCTTGCCACCCAAAAAATGAAAAAAAAAAAACCCTTTGTTTTTATTTGAAATTTCTAGAATTTGTAGCTTTTAAATGTAATTCAAAATGGACTTTGAAGCCAGGATCGAAGTTTCCTGCTGCCTCCATCTGCAAAATTAGATTTTCTTATTAAATTGAAAAGTTTTTGAATTTTTTAAAGTGTTAAATAATTTATTAAATTATTAAATATCTTATATTTTTATATTACAGAATTGCCTTTCAAACTTACAAAATATTGAAAAGAAAAACTACCAAAAAATGAATGTACATTATTTTGATTTTTTGTTAAAAAAAAAAATCTGCCTTCAGCCCCAAAAAAACACACATTGTTGGTCTGTTAATGGCCCCGGGAGTCATATATGGGAATTTTCTTTTCAGGCAAAACGCACAGACGAGAGAAAAGAAAAAAACACAGGATTTGGCTGAAAGGGGCAAAAATTTGATTTTTCACTTACAGTCAAAATGCTGTATGAATGTGCGTCTTTCAATGAACTGCAAAATTGTTTCTTCACAACAGTTCGGTGGGTGAATTGGAAAAAACAGAGAAAGAAAATTTAAGAAAAGGAAAAAGCGAAAAAAAATTGACATGTATCATATTTTGTTCTTGAATACACTGATTCACAATAAATCAATATTAACCTGTACACATTATTTTACGTGTTCATGTAATTTAAAGTGCAGGCAATAAGTATGAAGTGTTCTTGAGTTATGGTAGAGGGAAAGACGCTCAAAAATCTTTTTCTTGCCGTCTCTATTCATCATTAAGGAAAGCTAGAGTTTATGTTTTCAAAGATGATATCTCAATTAAACTATTGCAAAGCACCATTGAAAGTTCTGAAATTGCAATCATCATATTCTCTGAACACTATGCTAGTTCCAAAAGGTGCATCGAGGAACTCACAAAAATCATGGAGTTTCGCAGAGCACATAATCTGGTAGTTCTTCCCATATTCTATGGTGTGGATCAGTCTGATGTTCATAATCAAGAAAGTGGTTTTGGACACGCATTTCGTAATCTTATACAAAGAGTTTCACCCACCAAACATGAAGTGTCAAGGTGGAGGACAGCTCTCAGGGAAGCTGGAGGAAATCTTGGGTTTGTTGTGCCTAATTTCAAGTCCAAGTAATTTATTTTTTCTTTTTGTTTTGCGTTTACTTATTTCAATTTTGCTTCGTGTGATGTTGATTAAGACAAGGGTGATGTTGACTCATAAAATTAATGTGTTGGGTGGACTGTTCACTCAGTAGGAACTGAATGTTTTATAGTTGAATAATGATAATAATAATTGTTATAGAAATTGTATTTATTTTAGGCTATAACAATTGATACACTAAGTCATATCAAAAAAAATTCCTATAAATGTTTTTTGTGAATTGGCTTGTATGATTTTAATTCTATGAAGGTGTAAAGATGATAAAATTAATAACACTGTTGTTTTTAATTTCTTGATGGAAATATAAGTGTTGCTCTTGATGTCAAGATTCTGCTTTACTATAGTGACACTTAATTAATCCATGCTCCTTTTTATGCTATTCTTTCTCTATAATTCACAGGAATGAAAGTGATGAGTATATTCAGAATATTGTCAAGCAGGTTCGTTATATATTGGATACGAGAGTCCCATCTATCACATACGATGGCCTAGTTGGAATTAGTTCACAAGTGAATGAAGTTATTACAATGCTTGAAAAGCATCAATCAGAAGATGTTGTTTTCATAGGGATATGGGGAATGGTGGGTATAGGAAAAACAACAATTGCCAGAGTCATTTTTGAGCACATTCAGTACAAATTTGAGAGTACATGTTTTCTTTCAAATATCAGGGAGGATTGGAAGAGCAAAGGCACAGTTTATTTACAAAGAAAAATTCTTTCAACAATAGATGAAGCAACACCAAGCGTGGAAAGAGTTTACCAATATAAGGTACTTCTGGTGCTTGATGATGTGGATGACTTGGGGCAACTACGTGATTTATGTGGAGATCTTTATGGTCAAGGGATTAGAATAATCATTACGACTAGAAATTTACATATGCTTAAGGTCTTTGAAGTAGATGGTATATATAGCGTGAAACTTTTGAACGATCATGAGTCTCTTCAGCTTTTCAGTAAAAAAGCATTTAAAGAAGCAAATCCGAAGGGAGAATTCATCCAACTTAGTACAAGAGTGGTTGCTTATGCTGAGGGACTCCCACTAGCTCTTGAAGTTCTTGGCTCATTTTTGGCTGGGAAGTCCCTGATAGAATGGGAGTCGACATTGGTAAAACTAAGCACAGTTCTTCATCCTCAGATATACAACACACTAAAGCTTAGCTTTGACTCTTTAGATGGTAATGAAAAAGAAATATTTCTAAATGTAGTTTTATTTTATATTGGGGAGGACATGGATAATGTGATACAAAAGTTGGATGGCCATGGATGTAATGTTACTATTGGGATGAGAGCCCTAGTGGACAGAAGCCTAGTAACCATTGACAACGACAACAAACTCAAAATGCATAATTTGTTGCAACTGATGGGAAGACAAATAATGCATGAAAGTTCACAGAACGAGCTTCAAAATCGAGGTAGGTCATTTTTTTGTGAGGATGCATGTGCTTCACGTATTATCAAACATGTATTTAGCAGTGATAGTTCATATTATTATCCATGATATCTTTGACATGCTACAATCTTAAATTATAAAAATTTTTATATCATAATAATATTTTGAGTATATTGATTTAAATGGGAATCTAATTTGTTGATATTATGTATTTTTGGAATATAACATTTAGATCATAGATATGAGGTGTTCTTGAGCTTTAGAGGAGAAGACACTCGGGCAACATTTACTTCACATCTTTACTCAGCTCTATGTAATGCTAGCATTAGTGTTTTTAAAGATGATGTTGAGCTCCCTAGAGGAAATCATATCAAAACAGAACTATTGAAAGCAATTGGAAGTTCAAAAATTGCAATCATCATCTTCTCTAAGGAATACGCTGGATCTAAATGGTGTTTGGAGGAATTATCAATAATCATGGAGCTTCATAAATCAAATGATCAGGTGGTTCTACCTGTGTTTTATGATGTGGATCCATCAGAAATTCGTCATCAAACTTCTAGTTTTGGAGAAGCATTTAAAGATCTTATACAAAGAATTTCTCCACTAGAAGCTCAAGTTTCCAACTGGAGGATGGCCCTTGCTGAGGCGGGGAGCATTGCAGGGATCGTTGTACTTGGTTCTAGGTAATTTCTTACTCTTTATTTGCTTTTGATTGAGACACTTGATGTGTGTTTACATGTATGTATATGTATATTATTTGGAATACTTGGAATATTAGTCGCCATATTATTTGGAACATGATTCACTTTTGCTTGTTCCCTAGGAGGCACAATTTTGAAAGTTATCTATTGTAAAATTCGGAACCGGTTTCCCTGCTAAGCACTTTGCTTAGCCGGGAAAGTTAAGCATATCTGAATCATTCAAATCTGCTTTTTAAAAAAAAAATTATATATACTTTTTTAAAAAACTTATTTTAATGGGATGGAATCTAAAATAAAGATAATCTATTAACTATTATTTTTTAAAAATATTTTTTATTTAAAAAATCAAATGTGGACTGTCCATATCAGATTTGGACAACCGATAAATAGAAACCATGTGTAATCATGGGCCCGGAGTGATAAAGAACTATACCACTCATTCTAAATATTGATTCATATTAATTAATATCCTCACAGCGAACTGGTTGTTTGTTTTGATTTTGAAATTAAATAATGAGTGTTTTAATATATTTTTCTCTTGCTATCAATGCCACTAGCTAGGTCCTGTCTATTTGATCTATAGTTATTCATAATATATCATCTTCTCCAAACACATGTAGCTTTCCAAATTTTGACTTTCCTTATTTGTAATTGTACGTGTGTATATATTTAATGCTCATTTCCTGTTATGCTAATATCATTCACAGGGATGAGAGTGAAAATGTAAAATTTGTTGTTGAGAATGTTTGTAATACACTGGATAAGAAAGACTTGTTCGTCGCTGAGCACCCAATAGGAGTGGATGATCGTGTGCAAGAAGTGATCACAATGCTCCAAAACCATCAATCTAAAGGTGTTATTATGGTAGGGATATGGGGAATGGGGGGCATAGGCAAAACAACTATTGCCAAGGCCATTTATAATAAAATTGGTCGCATGTTTGATAGTAGAAGTTACCTTCCAAAGATAAGAGAAGTTTGGGATCAAGAAAAGGACCAAGTGAGCTTACAGAACCAACTTCTTTATGAAATATGTAAGACAACAAAAATGAAAATAAATAACATTGAATCAGGAAAAATCATATTGAGGGATAGACTTTGCCATAAAAAGGCACTGGTTGTGCTTGATGATGTGGATGAGTCTGCCCAACTGAATGCTTTAGTTGGAAGTCGAGACTGGTTTAAACCAGGAAGTGTGATAATAATCACAACTAGAAATCAACGTCTACTCCCTCAATTGGATTGCAATGTTTATCTAGTGAAGAATTTGGATGAAAGGGAATCTATTGAGCTTTTTAGTTGGCATGCATTCAAACAAGAAAGTCCTAAAGAAGAGTACACTCCACTTTCAAGAGATATAGTTGCATACTCTGGTGGACTTCCATTAGCTCTTGAAGTCCTTGGCTCCTATTTATTTGGTAGAGAAGTGCAAGAATGGAAGAGTGTATTGGAGAAGCTTAAAAAAATTCCCAATAACAAGATACAAAAGAAGCTCAAAATAAGCTTTGATGGTTTAGATGATTTGGAAAAAGAAATATTCCTTGATATATCTTGCTTCTTTATTGGGATGGACAAAAATGATGTATCACATATATTAAATGGCTGTGAATTTTTTGCTGACGTTGGAATCAAAACCCTCATGGAGCGAAGTCTTCTAACCATTGATGAGAAGAACATGCTTGGTATGCATGATTTGCTACGGGACATGGGAAGAGAAATAATTCGTGAACAATCTCAAAAGGAGCTTGGGAAGAGAAGTAGGTTATGGTTTCATGAGGACTCACTTGCAGTATTATTAGAACACATGGTATGAACTTTTACATCCAATATTTACTATTTCTTGTTAACTTGTAAGAAGAGCAAATGAGCATCAATAAATTGGTCCTATAAACCATTTGGTTGTGTCTCTTTTTGTATGCATTTTAAAACTCATGTAGTCTCATGCTCTATAAGCGCGATCATGACATATATGTTATTATTTAATTTTTTGGCAAACAATTAACATAAGTGCACACTTCGATTTCAATATCCTTTTTGTTTTACAGGGAACAGAGGCTATTGAAGGACTCGCTTTGAAGTTGTCACAAAGTGAAAAAAGGAATTTTCAGATAGAAGCATTTAAGATAATGAAGAGACTTAGATTACTTCATCTTGAAGATATACAACTTATCGGAGACTACGAATGCATCAGTAGAGAGCTCAGATGGCTTTGTTGGCATGGCTTTCTTTTAAAATACATTCCTAGCAACTTCTATCAACAGAAATTAGTAGCTATCGACTTAAAATATAGTAGTCTCAAACAAGTGTGGAAGGAACCTCTGGTATGTGAATTAATACTTAGTTTGTTGGCCTTTTGACCCTAACTACCAAAAAAATTTCAAAAATAAAAAAAAAATGCCAATCTAGATTGATCTTTATTAGATTTTTTTCCATAGTTTCTGAATGAATTTTCCCTTGCTACCAATGAAGAATAAAGATGCTAGATATGTCTTGCTATAGATCTTGATATTACAACATCATATTGAATTATATGTGTTGCCTTTTCTAGATTAAATATTTGATAGTCTGTTTTTACCTTCAAGGGTTAATTTTCAATCGATTGAAAATGATATTGTCATTTGGAGTTTTCTTTTTGTTTAGATGAAGGATTTTACATAATAATCGTTTCCACGTATTTTACTATTTAATTTTTCAAGATGTTCATCTAATTCCCCTTTGAAATTAAATGTTTTTGTTGTAGTTATTGGAGAAGGTGAAAATCCTCAATCTCAGCCACTCTGCTTACTTGGTGCAAACTCCTGATTTTTCAAAATTACCAAATCTTGAAAAGGTGATCCTTAAAGATTGTCCAAGTTTGTCCATGATACATCATTCTATTGGGCATCTTGATCAACTTCTTCTACTAGATTTGGAGGATTGTATTGGCCTTTGTAATCTCCCAAGAAGCATTTATAGATTAAAATGTTTAAAAACTCTCATTCTTTCTGGTTGTGTGATGATCAAAAAGCTAGAGGAGGACATAGAGCAAATGGAATCTTTGACAACTCTAATTGCTCCTACAATAAAACAAGTGCCTTTATCTTTAGTGAGATTAAAAAGCATTTTATATCTATCTGTTTGTGGTTATGAAGGATTTTCGCATCATGTGATTCCTTCTCTCTATGGGTCTTGGATATCCCCAACAAATAATACACTACCTATTATTTTGCCACATGTGGGCATGCCATCATTGCGCGATATGCTAAACAGTGTTCATGGTCCTTCAACAATCCCTAGCAGTGAACCAAAACAGCAAAGTCTTTTGTTGGAAGATGAATTGGAGATTCCTGATTCCTTCTGTGACCCAAATTATATGGACATCTCAAGGCTTGAAAATTGCTTGGGACATCTTTTAATTCAAATTGGAAAGAATTCTCATGTCTTTCATATACTTTCAAAGAGATTTTCACAGGTTCTCTCTCTAACTGGATTCTCTCTTTTCTTTCCTTTTTTTTTTTGAAAAAGATTTTTGCATGCATATTGCATAGTTAAATTAGATCAAGTTGTGTTTTTGTTATTGTGCAGGGATTGAATCTTACAAAGTATAGTGATGATTGTATCCTCCCTGGTGACAATTTCCCCTATTGGCTAACATTCAAGGGTGAAGGGGGTTCTGTTAAATTTAAAGTGCCTCCAATTAGTGATTGTGATCATTTAAAAGGATTGACTATTTGTTGCGTATATTTCCCCTCAAGTGATTTGGGTAGCAAGGCATGTGAATCTTGTATAACTAACTTAATGATCATAAATTATACAAAGGCAACCACTCTGCACTATAGGCAAGATTCACTTACTTCATTTGAAGAAGCAGAGAGGAAGAAAGTAATATCAAAACTAGAATCTGAAGACCAAGTGGAGGTGATAGCATGTATTGGAAATGGATTTACTGTGAAGAAAACAGCTGTCTATTTGATATATCATGAGTCATTTGGTGAACAGATGGAGCCTTCACTATCTGAAGCTACAAATTTCACTTGCACCAAACACAGATATGAGGAGGAGGAGTAGGAGGCACATCAATTTATCAAATCTGGAAAGGTAAGAAATTGGGAAACTTTCTTCCATTCTTTACGGCAACACTTTTTATGAAGTTCTTTTTTTTGCCGCAACACTTTTTATGAAGTCAATAAATTTCATTTTAGAATTAAAGATCTATATGCAAGGTTGTACATAAATGATCATATTGTCCCACTTGTGGTCCTGTTTACGGAAAACGTGGTCTAATTTCCCTTTTTCTTCTGCCTTTGGTCACTGTTTGGGGAAAATGAAAATAAAACTGTAGCAAAAATATAAAAATAACCAAATATGATAATGAAAATTTAGACTAGATTGATATGTAAAAGTTTTAGTATGATTCTTTTTGTATACTTAATATGAAATGTTTCTTTGACTTGTTATTAATGATTGTTAATATTTTTTTTATCAAATATAAATGAGGTTTATGGATTATGCCTAAATATATATTCTTCTTCTGCTCATGGAATTTAAGAAAAATCTATATTAGTTCTCCAAGAACTATATCGACTTTGTTATATTTATGTTCTTCAGGAACTAACATATATTATCGCATATTTATATAATTTTATCACTCATTAATAACAGTATGATTTAATGTGCCTCTTTTGATGCATATTCAAAATATGAAATGTTTAGAATTTTCCACTACATAAAGAAAAATATGAGGAGATCCATAATCAAAATACATAAAGATCTTATTGCAATGATTTGCAATGTTTAGGGGCTAAAATTAATTTGAGAGAAATATAAAGACAAATGCATTATAGTATAAAATAATGAATACTTATGATATACATAGTCTTCTTCCAAATATTCCCCAATATTTGATCATCCATAAATTTAACTTGTACTATACATATAGTTCACGCACATTACAAAAATGGTTTTGTCTAACAAATCGTAACTATTCATAAAGAATTTTCTCATGAAATTAAATAAATTCTCATTCTTTTAATTCAAATATGATATATGATTTTTTTTCCCCACAAATGTCCCATAAAGCCCATGTGATTCCAATATATATCATATTATATTTATTATATCATGATTAATGTATGAAACTTGCACATATCATATGAGAATGCTAAATAGTAGAAGAAATGACAATACAATGAATTGAGAGAGGAGACAATAACTTATTAATACTAAAATAAAATACAAATTGTAGAGTATTTGTATGCCTTTCAATAATGAAAGTTTGCAACTAAGAAAAATTGCATATATATGTAAGGCAACATAATAGTTTTCAAGAAGAGAAAAGAGATGGAAGACAAAGCTAAAATAAAATATATGACTAATAATGAAAGAAAGTACATTAATGTTGAGGTATATGAGTTGAGTGTTTGTTGGGAAATATATGGTGCAACAGAGAAGCACAAGTCTGAAGAATAAATAGAGGTGGTAAACTCTATTAATGTATGAATAGTATTCACATACATTATATACTTAAAGTTACAAATAAATTGTACAATCATACATATAGAAGGTAATTAAACAACTTAATTGTATAATTGAAGGTTATATGAATAAATACTGGAAACCATTTGATTTGAGAGTTATAGGGCGTAATGACAATAACCATGAGGTACTTAGAATCCTAAAAGGCCATGAAATCTTGAAAATCCACACACCATAATATTTAAATTTGTAAATAAACTGGCATAAACTAAAATTTTAAAATGATCAATAATTACCTTTTTGTCTATTTGATTTCATATATCACTCATGCCGATATCACATTATTAAATAATAATTTCTCTCTCTCAAATTAGTTACAATGAATTTAAATTTAAACACTAATCAAAATCAAAATCAAAATCATATAGCCTATAGGGCTTACAATTATTTCTTTTGGCTTTACAAGCTGACCATCTGTCTTTATAACTTATTGCTTTAAGCATCATAACTAATTTTGGTATTTTTCAAAATATCTCATGGTCTTCTTGGCTTCACAAACATTTTGATTTATATTTTTAATAAATTGGTACATATTAGTCTATATGACTTCTGGTCATATTATACCATTTTTTCTATCCATATGACTTCTAGTCATATTATAATATTTGCTCATAATTTTAATCACCTTGAAAATGTTATTATTTTCACGACTATAGTTCAATGGTCAAGACAAAGTATTCTTAGCTTTTAACTTTCAGTTCCACCAATGTAAAGTAATCATGTTCATTTTCACTCTTACATATGTTCTTTGCTTTCAATAGCATAATCAATTTCTTCAAATATTGGTCAAAACCATAGCAAAAATCTTGTAAAGCTAAACAATTTTTTTTTGTTTATTTTGATATTTGAACCTTTAGCCTTCAGGACTTTGATATTTGTAACAATTAAATCATCAAAGTGCCAAATTTTTTCTTGTCAATATTGCAATTTAATGAAGCCAATAGCGTTATTTCTTATAAGAACTATTAAAAAGGTGATGTAATTTCTGGTCATCTGATCACGAAAGTAAGAATATTATGTTTTCTGGCCTCTTGATAAAATTAAAGTACTATAAGATAAATTAAGTAAATTCAAATTCATAATTAAATATAAATAATAGATAAGCCCATGATCATGTAGACCACATTATATGATCATATATAATACTATTATATATTAATGTAGTATAATAAACAAATGAAAATAAAAGATTGACATAATGATATAACAATAATATATTAACGTGAATAAATGAAATGTAAATAAAATAACAATAAAACAAGATGCAATAAATAACATAAAATAAAGAAACATAAAAAATAATATATAACATAAAATGTAAATAAAATAAAGAAATATAAGTGTTAGATAAGTAAAAAAAATAAATGTAAATAAAATGAAATAACGTAATATAACAACATAAAATGTAAAGAATACTAGAATATGAAATAGAGAAATATAAATTTTGTATAATAAGAGATTACCGGAAAATGATAAATAAAAGTGAAAAGAAAGAAAACTTGC
Source organism: Inga leiocalycina (assembly GCA_963242795.1). Lineage (NCBI taxonomy): Eukaryota > Viridiplantae > Streptophyta > Magnoliopsida > Fabales > Fabaceae > Inga > Inga leiocalycina. Next base: position 20,583,528 of record OY725324.1, read on the forward strand.
AAAGGATAAAAAAGCAACAATATCCTCAAATCTTAATCATGGAACCTGATGTATAAAACAATCTATAAAAGAGTTTCTTTAATTCCATATAATAGCTTAGACTATCCTAGATATACATGTAAAAGATAACAACATGAAAGATAAAAATAGATAGCATAAAAGAAAAATAATAAAAATAACATAGAACAATAGATCAATAATGTAAACTAGAAAAATAAAATAACATAGAGAATAAACAACATAAAATACAGTATGGAAATGAGAAAGTTAGAGAGTAGAAGAAATAGAAAACTGGATCATATGCCTTTTGAGCGAATTTATGCTGATAACGTGTTATGAAACTAAGAAAAGCACAAGAGATTGACATGAGGGAGATAGAGAATATTGAGAGAAAGTTGGAGGAGAAATATGGAGAAGCTCTCATTTACTTCATTGTTGGTACCAATACATTGTACATGACCTCTATTTATAGGCCTCTAACCATTGAATTCTATACATATGGTTACAAGGAAATAAAGATAAGCATAATGATATTAATCATAAGAAACTCCCACAAACCATTCATTGGGGAAGTTATAAGTTGATAGTTTGGATAGTTTTTTTCTTTTTATAAGGTGTTTTGATAGTTTTAGATTTAATGAGTATTAAAAAAATTGTTTTTATATGTGCTCATATTTAATTAGAGTAGTTAGAGAAAGCAGAAGTTAATATAGTGTTAGTGTGATTATCATGTCAAAAAAAATGAAAATAAAGATAATATTAAAAATCACTTAAAGCATAAGACAATTTTAATGTTTTTAACTATTATATTTGATATTTTTGAATTAGTTAAAAATATGTTATAAAATGGATTTGAGCGAGTATAACTTCTATTCAACGTTTTTAAATTCATCCTACCAACGGAGTTGAATATAGTGGAATTGGCTAGTCATTTATAATATGGTGAACCAATATTCGAATTTCCATTAGGAGAATTACTGACATTTAATCAATGTTTAATATTACCTCGAAGATTACTTCAATAGGAAGATACATGCACATATAAAAAAAATGGTTCACATTAAACTTTTTTTTTTTTTTGATGAAATAAGCTCACCTTAGAAAGAAATATGTAACACTAAGAATGCCCCTTTTTTGGGTTCATGGTACACGTCTGTGTCAACATTAATAAATGGTGTGTGTAGCTAAATGCGCATAACATCGAAGCCACGTTATTTGTTGGGAGGCCAAAAACTTGTGAGTGCATGTGAAGGGGTTGTTTGGGGATGCAAAGCAAGTGTGAGGTGGGAACCATATTTTAAAATATATGTTTCACAGATGGAGAATTGGCCATTGTTATTAAACCCGGATCGGACAGGAGACTGGCAAACCGGTCCGGTCTGGAAAGCAAATCGGTTCACTTTTTAAAAAAAACAATTTTTTCTAAATTTTTTCATAATTTCATATTAATAAACTTGAAATCTTCACTTTTTCACCAGTTTAGTCTCATATTAGCTCCGGTTTAACTCCGGTCTGACCCACTAACTCTTGACCTAATACCTCAATTGGTTCAATGATCAGTCCGGATTTAATAACCTTAGAATTGACATACAAGGCACTAATAAACACAGGCGAGTGCAACTCACCATGTCTTTCACTTTTGTCTCTTTTTATTATATATTCACCAATTCCAGCCTAAATGTAAGTGAGATCCAGCAGGCCAACCAAATTAACATCAAATAAAATTATCACCCATTATTCCATTTTTTCAAAAACAAAAAAAATGTCATATGATATATCCTCCTCATCTTGTCCCGCCTAATCCAATTCTAAGGCGCGGTTGACGACCAAAACATTAAACATTGGTCTCCCTTTCATCGGTAAAATTGCTACTTTCCCCACTCCTATTTATATATCAAATTCTTATAAAGGTTTTGGTGGTCGTCTTCCACAAGTATAAATTACTTTGCAAAAATCTATAAAATAAATTTTTCATACAAAATATCTATAAAATAATTAGTTGTGGGAGAAAATTTAGGGGGGAAATCCCGTTAAAAATTTTACTATGATAAATTTTTATACATAAAAAACATTTGTACCCTATAATTGTGGGATATGGACGTGATACTTTAGAAAGGAGGACTATTTGTTGTGTATATTGCCCCTCAATATATATTAAACTCTATGAAAATAAAATTAATACAATAATAAATAAAGGATAAAATTAAACATTCATATAAGAAATTTAAATAAATGACTTATACATAGGATAAAAATTCATTCTCTCTTCCCTATAAATAAGATTAGAGGAGTTTATTGTATTATGTAAGGGCTTGTTTGGTACGAGGGGAGGGGAGGGAAAGTGGGCTGAGGGAAAAATTTTTTAAATTGGATTTAAGAAAATTAGAAAAATGGGGTTAAAAGATTTTAATTAATTTTTCTTACTTTTTTATCTTACATCTTTACTTTATTAAAATATTGTGACCCACTTCAATTATTGAAAATATAACTCATAAAAATTGTTCAACCCTTCCCTTTCTTTCGAAACCCTCATACCAAACACACCCTAAAAAAAAGTAGACATATAATTTGACTGTCTTCTTGAGCTTAGGCAAGTTATAATTAAGTATTGGCCTCCCCTTTTTAATGGAAGTGGACTTTTGAATTTTACGTCTCTACAAAAAAATACGGAATTTCTGACGGATTTCCAACGAAAATGGATTTCCAACGGAATGGATTTCGTTGGTAATAATAGCGTGATAAAAAAATTTTCGACAGAATTCAGATTCCGACTGAATTTTTTTTCGACGCAATTTCGTCGGAAATTCGCTTGCAACTTTCGACGAAATTCAATTCCGTCAGAAATTCCGTCGCAAACTTATTTTTTATTTTTTAAATTTAAAAAGCCACGTGGCAACTTCAGCGACTGCCTCGTCATCGCCGGCAGTGGTGCGTGGCAACTCTAGCAGCGTCCACCTTGTCGCCAGCACCCAAATCTGCCACGTGTCGCAAACTCTTTATTCCTGAAAATGCAACTCAACTTGGCCCTCCTTTGGTTCAAACCCACGACCTCGTCTTTACGTGCGTGATGCCTTATCGGATGGGCTCGACTACTTTGGCATTCTATTAATACAAAATTATATATATATAATCTTATTATACATAATCAATTATTTATAAATATATATTTGTTTCTTATATATAAATGTAATAGTAATATCAAATAATTTTATATAGTCTTATAAATTTTAATATAAATTAACTTCAAATTAAAAAACTTTACATCTTAAATAAATTTCATATGACTATATTTTTTTTCTAATTAATAACATTAATTAATAACTAATAAATAATTATTAACTAATATGTTTTTACTAATATTAATTAATAACTAATAAATTTTATTTTTTATAAATACATTTTTATATGACAATTTTCCCCTACAGGAATCAAAACTTATGATTGGAAATTAAAAATATTTTAGAAATTAGAAAATAATAATTAAAAATTAAATTAAAAATTAAATTAAAATATTAATTGATAAATAATAAATTTTATAAAAATAATTTTTTAAAATTCAATTTAATTAAATAATAATAATTTTTACATTTTCTGACGGAATTCAATTCCATCGGAAATTACGAGGGAATTTGCGACGGAATTGAATTCCGTCGAAAATTGAGAGGGAATTTCCTACGGAAATTAATTCCATCGGAAATTACGACGGAATTCATTTCCGTCAGAATTATTCCATCCAAAATTCTGTGGCAAAAGACAGAATTTGTGGCGGAATATTTTCAGTGGCAAAAAAATTCCGTTGGAAACTTTTCTGACAAATTTCCATCGAAATTTGTCAAGGAAAAATTTCCGTCAAAAATTTCATGTTTTTTTTAATTACGTGTTAAATACGTTAGCTGTGGGTACCCAAATTAACATTATACTAACCCGAATAGACTATCCAGTTTAGATTTTAATATTGAATAGACTAAAAAAAGTATTATTTTACTTAAATATTATTTCTCTTAAAAAGATTACCCTTCTATATATACATTGAAATAATGTCCATGATTTTTGAAGACTTATATATTTTAATGACAGGTATTAATATAATTCATTAGTCATTTTGATTCTTTCCCTCCTATTTCTAGTTACTTTCATACCAAACTTTAAAAAGTAAAAAAAAAAATTAATAATAATAATAATAATAATAATAATAATAATAATAATAATAATAATAATAATAATAATAATAAAGAAGCAGAAAAAAAAAGGGGGAAATTGCCCATAAATACCTCACTGGAAATTTATTTGCCAAATGGGACCTTGTATTCAAACAATCTTTCTCGTGATATTTCTTTATGTTCAAACAATCTTCCCTATGTTCAATATATCTTCCCATATGTTCAAACAATCTTCGTTATGTGCAAAAGATCTTCCCTTGTGTGCAAACAATCTCCCCATGTGCAAAAGATCTTCCCTTAAATGCTTTCAGGTCCAATTTAGGAAATAAATTTTTAATGAGGTTTTTATGGGCAACTTTCCCAAAATACAAAGGAAAAATTGATGATAAATCCTCGCATTTACAAAATTTTTTACCCATATTTAACCTAAATCCAAACAAAAGTGCTTATAAAAGTGTTTTTATAAAAGCATGTTTGGGATCACTTTTGAAGAGTTTATAAGTACTTTCACGTAAATCAAGGCAAAATTCCATTCACATATTTACCCCGTATACCACCATAAATCACGATTGAAAAGTTGTTTTTAAAGGTTTTAATTGCTATTCTAAACACACAAAGAAGTAGGTGCAACTCTTTTTCGGCCGTGTATATTCTATCTTTCATTATATGCAAAACATGTAGCTGAAAATACATGTGTCCAACACAACTGAAAAAAAGTTATGCCTACTCAAAGAAGCATGTATTCAAGTGCTTTTGGGCAATAGATGCAGCGGTGGATTTTTTTTTTCCCCAATTTAAACAGATTTAATTAGTTAATTACTCTTTATTTTCAGTGCAAAGGTTAAAAATGACATAATTTTGAACCAGAAGAAGCATATAGTGAAATTCCAATTTTATGGGATGCCCCTACATGAAGGGACTTATACTATACAATGCATTTAATGAAGCTCTCGTGGCTTGTGCTGGCACATTTGGAAGGCAGGTTGTCATGAAACTTTGAGCATATATAGACATTAATCCTATTCCTATTTATTTGGATGGAGAGCAAAGTGAGGGGAAAATAGAGGAAGGGAATACTAGGTTTGAAAACTTCCATAAATGATAAACAAAATTACTGTTTTCCGGACTTTTCTCTCTTATTTTCTTTTCCTCCTAATTTTCTCACCATCCAAACATAAGGTTAGAGCAAGAAAAGCAACAAACTCCTCACCATCATGCTCAAAGTGGAGTTTACCCATGGACAATGCTTTCAAATTCAATTCAATGCAAGTATAGGCACTTTAGACAAATGACCTGTTAACCTAGTAGCATCAAGATACTCTTTTTTTTGCTATAATATAAACCACTTTCTAGAGGAATATTGTAATACTAAATGTAGGTCACTTTATAATAATTTGTGTAGCATTAAATGATTTATTTCAGATATACTCTATGTCTTTCTTCTCAACTTCCCATGAGAAGATAGGTAGTATATGGCATATTTTGTCTTCTATTTCAAAAATAGTTTTTTTTTTAAAAAAACTATTTTTGAAATAAAACTTGTTTGACATAAATGCTAGATTGTGTGAATTTCCTTCCCATAAGAATGTGCACGCGAGTTCATAATATTTGATGGTCAAATGGTATTATTAATAATTCACTTCTAACATATTGTAAACTTCACCTCCGACTTAATATATTCTATTGGGTTTACAATATAAGCCACCTGGAGAGTAGTTAATGTTTATTTGTCAATTTTGTCCATGTAGTTAATGTATAAATGTGATATTTTATATGTTTTCTCTCATTTGAAACTTAATTTAATATGGGTAAAATTGGAAAAACATTCCAATTTAAGACATATTTAATGAGTCAGCTACCATTTATTGGTTCTGATGAATTATATGGGTAAAGTTTGTTGATGGTTCCATTCCTTCACCATTGAAATCTGATGCATCTTTTCCGGCATGGGAACGGAACAACAATCTCGTTCAAGACTAGATTATGAAATCACTATCGTCAACTATAGCGAAGAGTATTCTTTGGTTCGATTTCACGGTTGACATTTGGAATAATTTACAATCGCATTTCTCTCAGGCAGATATATTTCAAATTTCTGATTTGCAAGAAGAGATCTGCAATTTTAAACAAGGTACCCTGAGTGTTAGTGAATACTCCCTCCGGTCCTACTTATAAGCAACTTTCTCTCTCATGGGGCTGGTCCTTTTTATAAGCAACTTTCACTTTTTGTCTGAAAATGTAAGCTTCTTTTTCTTATTTTACCCTTATTAAATACTCATCCTTTCTCATATCTTGTACTCATTATCTCTCATACTTTTTATCTATTCTCTCTCCTATACTCTTTTCATAAATATGGGCATATATGGAAAAAAATATGGCATTTTTGACACACTTATGGCTTTTAACTACCAATTTGTTTTGAGCAATCAAGGGAAAAGTTGCTTATAAATAGAACCGAAGGGAGTATTACACAAGATTGAAAATCCTCTGGGACGAGATGATGAACATTCGTCCACTCCAACCATGCACCTATGGTTCTAGTAATTCTGCTATTAAACATCGCGATGATGATCAAGTTATCAGGTTCGTGAAAGGCTTGAATAAGCAATACTCTGCAATAAAATCACATATCATGCTCCTCGATCCCTTACCTCCTATTAATCGAGTCTTCAATCTCATTCTTCAACAAGAACAAGAGCTCCATGTCCCTGATAAGCCTAAGATTCTAATTACTAAGACAAATATTGCCTCCTCTGATGTTAAGCAGAAGCAGTGTTCGTTTTGCGGTAAGCCACGGCACACTGAGGCCACCTACTATCAGAAGCATGGCTTCCCTCCTAGTTTCAAATTTCGGTCAAATAGTTCATCTTATTTGATTAATAATATCACTACTCAGGCCTCTGGAGCTGCTCAAGCCTTTTCTGCTGCAATAGCTTCTTCATCTCCAACTCCATCACCTCATAGTACTGTCCTTCCTCAATTATCCACTACACAGTATATACGCCTCCTTTCTATGCTAAATAGCACTCCTACCTCCCAACCAGTAGTCAATTTACTTGCTCTATCCTCCTCTAGTCCCACAACTGGTATGTGTTTTTCCCTTTCTTTATCCTCTAATGCTTTATGGATCATAGATTTTGGAGCCACTGATCATGTGTGTTGCTTTCTTGGTTTGTTTTCCTCCTATCATTTGATACAACCCATATATGTTCAATTAACCTACAGGTTCTTGTGTTGTTGCTTGCTTCTCTGGAACAGTTCGTATTTCTGATTCTTTGGTTTTAGATAATGTGTTATGTCTTTCATCGTTTTCTTTCAATATCCTGTTTGTGTCTCGTTTGACTTCCTCCATAAATTGTTCCATAATTTTCTTTGCAAAGTCTTGCCAGATACACTCAATTCAACCTTTAGGGATAATTGGTTCAGCTAGATTAGTAGAGGGTGTAACACCCTAAATTTTGATTAAGGGCTAATGGGGTTTATTGAGAATGTAATTGTGGATTAAAGTTGAATTAATGTGTATTTGTGACAATATTAATTAATATGTCATAATTGGTGGAAAATTGATAGAATGGAATGATTGGCCATAAGTTGGTGATTAATGGGGAAATTAATTACTAACTATGAGGAAATGAGATGTGTGATTAAATGGCCAATGGAAGGGATTAGATAAGCTAATTGGGTGCTTATTGTATGAGAGCCAATGAGAGAAAGACACTTGGCAAGCTTATGAGAAGAGAGAGTATGTGTGAAAGTCAAATCCCATTATTCTAATCTCTCTCTCTCTCTCTCTCCCTCTTTCTACTGAAACTGGTATGGGGAAGGGAGGGTAATCATTTTCCTTCTTCTCCAAGCTCATCTCTCATTTTCTCTCTCCCTCTCTTTGTCGGTCATTGAAGACCAATAGGGAAGGAAGAAAATCTTGAAAAGGTAAGGGAAAATTATCTATATTGCTCAAACATCATTCATTAAGGTTGTTCCTTGAGTAATGAGCTTCATTTTGATAGTTATAGCTTGCCTATTGGTGTTGGTTTGTGATCCCAAGAGGTTGTGAAAGTTGGAGAATCAACAAGTTACTTAGAGGAAGTTGTTGAGGTGAGTTAAAGAAACCTATCTATCTAAGTCTTGTGCTATTTGTAGTTTTGAATTTCTAGGAATTATTGGCAATTTTTGAAAAATGAGGATTATTGGACATTTGGCATGTTATTGGTATGGAAATGGTATATTTAGAATGTGTATGAATAGATAGGATTGATTGGAGAGTGAATGATTGAGTTTGGAAATGTTGGAAATTTAGTGTTCATTGTTGCCCAAAACCAAAGCATGATAATTTAGTAGGATTTTGATAGTTTTGGCACTTCCATTGGATTCCTTGGGTGTTTTTTTAAGGGAGTAGCTTTGGTTGAGGTTTTGGCTCCATTAGTAGCTTTTGGTATAAATTCTGGAAAACTATCATTGTGTCTGCGTTTTATGGGTTCTGATATGGTCACTCGAGTGATCTGGGGCTCACTCGAGTGAGGGATGAACATCACTCGGGTGTGGTTGTGTTCCAATCGAGTGATTCAGTGAAATTCTTCGTTTCCCCTTCAGTTTCGGTGTTTCACTTCTACAAAAGTGCAAGAGTGTGTCTCAACACTCATAAGCATTCTGTCTCACTCGAGTGCTCCTATTCCTTTGAAATTCCATTTGCTCTCGGGTTCTCACTTCCTGGACTTCACTCTCTAGTCCTCAATTGAGGCATTTGGCTACCACTCCAGTGTGCTCGAGTGTTGTAGTCTCTGAAAAGTTCTTGTGCTCTCCGGTGCTCATTCGCTATCCTTCACTTTCAGTTACCCGAGTGCAGACCGTATCACCACTCGAGTGAGGCCGTCTTCACTCGAGTGTCAGTGCCCCATCACTCAAGTGAGACCATCTTCACTCGAGTGAAACAGTGAAAAATGTCAGTGTTTGTGTTTCAAAAAGGGGATCCCTGGGGTAGTTCTTCCAACCCTTTAAGGCTTTTATTAGAGGCATGTATGAGTGTTAAAGAGACAGTAATGATAACCAAGTTAAGTATTGTGAAGGTATTAAGTATTGGACTAAGTGGTAACGCATCGTCCTTAATTATGACTTTTGGATTTGATATTTTCCTAGAGCGTAAAAGGCCCGTGCCTGCTCAAGAACGGAAAGAGCAAGGTAGTGAAACTTTATCCTATATCATGTATATTGCATTGCTTATTTGCATTAGTGATTGAATACAGTGAGGGGATGTGGCGAAAGCCCGGCCTTGAATATAGATACAGTGAAGGGAACGTGGTGTAAGCCCGATCTCGAATACAGTTACAGTTGATAGGATGTGACGAAAGCCCGACATTGAATACAGATACAGTGAGGGGCCGTGGTGAAAGCCTGACCTTGTGTACAGTGAAGGGGACGTGGCAATGTGCCCGGCCTCGAATATTGATTGCTGCATTGTGATATATGTTTACTTACTTTGTTTATATGCATCATATTCGTAAACTGTTGCTACTGAGATTCTTTAGAATCTCATTCTTTCCAAATAACATTTTAGACATGGCAAGTGGATTGAGGAACAAGTAAGTGGATAAAGGCGATTAGGACTGCCGGCGGTAGTCTTAGTTATTTTGGTTATATACTGAATTGGTTATCATTTTGGATAATTGTATATATATTGAATAGATCATAGTATCATAGTTTTGTGTAATCCCCGGTATGGATATTGAGACGGGCAATGATGCCATATACAAACTCTTGGATCAATGTTATTATCCCGGGTGTATGTTAGGAATTGTGCTGATACTCTGATATTGTATATGTTACTGACTGAACAGGTCTATTGCTTTTACTTTGAAATGAATGGAGATCTATTTATACAAGTGTTGTAAAAAGTTTTTAATTACCCCGAATCTCTTATTCAATTATCAAACGTGTTTAAACGCTTAATTTTGGCCTTAATGAGGACGGGGGTTACATTTATGGTATCAGAGAAGTTTTCCTGGCATTTGTAGGAATTGCTAGGATAGTTGCCCTAATGTATAGCTTGAGTGATTGATGACTGATATAGTTGATTGTATACATATGAATATTCCTGATATTGATTGGTGTATAAGAGTTTAAGGAATATGTGTATACCTTTGTATGATTTCTGATTGGGTGAATCATTTGTAGACTGAAGAGAACAATAGCTCCTACTAGAGTTAGAAGACTGGATCTGGAGGTGGAAGAGCTCAATGATAATCCTCCTGATCCAATGTAAGAGATTATGATTCTGATAAGAGAACAAAGGGACATGATTCGTGAGCTAAGAGAAGAGCTCAGGGAAGAAAGAGCTAAGAGAAATGAGGAAAGGGGCTAGTCTACTCATGAGGAGACCAGAGAAGAGACCCAATTGGAAGAAACAGCTGAGGGGTCAAACGGATCCCATGAGTCTCCACCTCATACTGAGCATAACCAAAGGTCACCAGGGTGCCGGCTCGAAAGGATGGAGACCTTCATTCTTGGGTTTCTAAATTCTGCAAACACATGCCTCCAGTGTTTCGAGGAAGGTTCGACCCTCAAGCGACGGAGGATTGGATTATGAGGCTAGAGAAAATCTTTGAGGTGCTTGAGTGTCCATCAGAGGTGAAAGTAAAACTAGCTATCTACAAGCTATAAGGAAATGTAGACAAATGGTGGCGCAATATTGCCATGATGATGCAGACCCGGAATGTGCCAATGGCTTGGGAAGTGTTCCAAAGGGAATTCAATGACAAGTACTTCCCTAAGTTCATGAGAATAAAGAAAGAGTCAGAATTTCTGGCTATCAATCAAGGAAACAATGAGACTTTTGATGACTATCTGTCTCGGTTTGTCCGTCTAGCTTGTTACTCCTCCTGCCTCAGGCGAATAGATGATGAGGAATGGAGTTCCGACATGTTGATCAGAGGCTTGAGGTGAGAGTTAAAGAAAAGGTTGGCCACCCGACAGTTTGATAAGTTCAACAAAGCGGTGGAAGAGTGCTGTATTACTGAGAACAACCTGAGAGATATTAACCTGAGTAAGGGTGGTGGTCGCGGTGACACTGGTAAGGAAAGCTCATCCAAAAATTGTAAGAGCCAAGGATTCTCATCCAAGGGCGGTGGTAAGAAACCGTACCAAGCTGGAGATTGTGGGAATCAGGGACAGTCACCACAGTGGGTGTGCCCCCGGTGTAACAAAGCACATATTGGTAGAAATTGTGAGTGGCAATGGGTATGCTACAATTGCAAGCAGCCAGGACATCTTACTAAAGATTGCAAAGGGCGACCGGCAGAGCCAAGGCCCAAGAGTCAAGGGAGAGTGTTTGCTATGACCCATGAAGAGGCAAGAAAGTCTCCTAAATTGATCCAAGGTAACATTATCCTAAATGGTAGTTTAGTGCAAACTCTGTTTGATTCGGGTGCTGGTCATTCGTTCATAGCCTATGACTGTGTAAAGCGCCTAGGATTACATGTTCATAGATTGCCATTTGATATTGTTGTGTCAACACCTAATAGTGCTAAGACTGTGGCTGCAGAAGCTTGTCTGAATAGTGTTATTACTGTCGAAGGGTTTGAGTCTACCATTGACTTGATTTGTCTACTACTTCATCAACTAGAAGTTATTCTGGGTATATTGATTGGTTGGCGGCGAACAATGTTATATTTGATTGTGGGAATAGGAAAATAGTTTATCCTGCTCCACAAAGGAATATTGATGTAAACAGTAGTTTGAATTTCCTTTCAACAGCTAAGGCTGAGGAATGTCTGAAAAAGGGATGCCAAGGGTATATGGTATTCTTATCTATTCAGGGAGAGTTAGAGGAAGCCCTTGAGAGTATCTCGGTAGTGAGAGAATTCCCTAAGGTATTTCCGAATAATCTCGGCGGATTGCCTCCGGAAAGGGAAGTAGAATTTCCCATTGAAATAATGCCTAGAGATGGGTCCATATCTAAGGCCCCATATAGAATGACCCCTAATGAAATGGCGGAGTTGAAGAAACAAATTGAAGATTTGCTCAAGAAAGGGTTCATCCGACCTAGTGTGTTGCCATGGGGAGCTCCGGTATTGTTTGTGAAAAAGAAGGATGGGATTTTGCGGTTGTGTATTAATTATGAAAAACTTAACAAGGTAATTGTTAAGAACAAATACCCGCTACCAAGAATTGATGACCTATTAGATCAATTATCTGGCTCCTGTGTATTCTCAAAGATTGATCTAAGGTCGGGGTATCATCAGTTGCGTGTGAAGGCAACAGATATTCCAAAGACTGCTTTCAGAACGAGATATGGGCACTATGAATTCCTTGTGATGCCCTTCGAATTGACGAATGCACCGACGGTATTTATGGATTATATAAATCGTATCTTCCGACCGTATCTTGATCCGTTTGTGGTAGTGTTCATTGACGACATATTGATTTACTCCAAGAGTAATGAGGAGTATGAACGGCATTTGAAAATTGTATTGAGAATATTGAGAGAAAAGCAACTCTACGCCAAGCTGAGTAAATGTGAGTTCTGGCTTACGGAGGTGAAATTCCTTGGCCATGTTATCTCACGTGAAGGGGTCTCAGTGGATCCCAGAAAGGTGGAAGCAGTACTTGACTGGAAGAAGTCAGAAATTGTTTCTGAGATTCACAGTTTTCTGGGTCTTGCTGGTTACTATCAGAGGTTCATCCAGAACTTCTCACATATTGCATTGCCGATGACCAAGCTTACAAGAAAGGATCAACCGTTTTTGTGGGATGACAGATGTGAATAGAGTTTCACGGAGCTGAAGGAGAGATTGACTACGGCACCAATATTGATTATACCTGATCCTTGTGAGACTTACGTCATGTACAGTTATGCGAGTAAGCAGGGGTTAGGGTGTGTCCTAATGCAGCAGGGACGTGTGGTGGCCTATGCTTCTCATTAGCTCAAACCGCATGAAATGAATTACCCCACTCATGATCTGGAGCTTGCGGCAATAGTGTTTGCATTGAAGATATGGTGCCATTATCTATATGGCATGACAGTGGAATTATACTGTGACCACAAAAGTCTCTAATATCTGTATGATCAGAAGGAATTGAATATGAGACAGCAGCGGTAGATGGAATTGTTGAAAGATTATAACCTGGAGATTAAGTATCATCCGGGTAAAGCTAATGTCGTCGCAGATGCTCTAAGTCGAAAGACGGTGCTAGTGGCAACGATGATGATCCAAGAAAGAAAATTGATAAAGGATTTTTAGGACTTCAATCTCTCGAATAATATCCTGTGTGCCAGTTATGGCGTTATCCAAGGGGAAAATGACCTGAGGATGGAAATTGAAGCGGCTTAAAAGCATGATGAGAAGCCCAGTCCATCCGAGCTATGATCGAGCAAGGAGGGACTTGGGATTATGATTTTTCGCCTAGTGGACTGGTTCGTTATCAGAAAAGGATCTATGTTCCACTGAAGGCTGACTTGAGATAGAGAATTCTAGATGAGGCTCATAAGAGTCAGTATACTCTTCACCCTGATTTGACCAAGATGTATCACAACTTAAAAGCTATGTATTAGTGTCTAGGGTTGAAAAGTGATGTGACTAAGTATGTGGCACGGTGCCTTACCGGTCAAAAGGTGAAGATTGAACACCAAAGACCGCCAGGATTGCTTCAGAGTCAAGAAATTCCAGAATGGAAGTGGGAGAGTGTGACCATGGATCTAGTGGTGGGTCTGCCCAGGATCAGGAACTATGATGCGATCTGGGTAATTGTTGATCGACTCACGAAGTCAACGCACTTCATACCGATTAATGCTAGCTATTCTCCGGATAGGCTGGCAAAAATCTACATCAAAGAGATTGTGAGACTCCATGGTACACCGAAGAACATTATCTTCGATAGAGATCCTCGTTTTACTTCGAGATTCTGGAGGGTTTTACATGAAGCTATGGGTACATAGTTGAGGTTTAGTACGGCCTACCATCCTCAGACAGAAGGATAGTCGAAAAGGACCATCCAAACTCTAGAAGATATGTTGAGAGCGTGTGTCCTGGACTTTAAAGGAAAATGGGATGATTACCTTCCACTTGTCAAGTTTTCTTATAACAACAGTTATCACGCGAGCATCCAGATGGCTCCATATGAGGCATTGTATGGAAGGAAGTGCCAGTCACCGTTGTGCTAGTCAGAGTTGTCTGAGAGGAAGTTGTATGGCCCAGACCTGGTTGATTAGACTTTAGAAAAGATTAAAACTATTAAAGAGAGGCTCCTTACAGCACAGAGTCGACAGAAGAGCTATGCTGATAAAATAAGAAGGCCTTTAGAGTTTGAAGTGGGGGATCATGTTTTCCTCAGAGTATCTCCGGTCATAGGCATCGGAATGGAGATCAAGAGGAGGAAACTGAGCCTAAGGTACATTGGTCATTTGAGATTTTGGCACGAATCGGACCTGTAACATATTGGATAGCCCTACCCCCGAATTTGAGTAGATTGCATGACGTGTTCCACGTCTCGCAGTTCAAGAAGTACCAACCAGACCCTGAGCATATTATTGAATATAAAGATGTAGAGTTACAGGATAACTTCACCTATGCAGTTGAGCCAGAGAGAATTATTGGTCGTGAAGAGTGGAAGCTCAGACATCGAAGCTTACTGTTGGTGAAGGTGGTCTGGAAGGGAATGTCTCCAAGGGAAGCTACTTGGGAAGTAGAAGCGGACATGAGGAAGAGATTTCCTGAATTTATGCCTAGTAATGTGTAATCAATTTCGAGGGCGAAATTTATTGAATGAGGGGAGAAATGTAACACCCAAAATTTTAATTAAGGGCTAATGGGGATTATTGAGAATGTAATTGTGGATTAAAGTTGAATTAATGTGTATTTGTGACAATATTAATTAATATGTCATAATTGGTGGAAAATTGATAGAATGGAATGATTGGCCATAAGTTGATGATTAATGGCGAAATTAATTACTAACTATGAGGAAATGAGATGAGTGATTAAATAGCTAATGGAAGGGATTAGATAAGCTAATTGGTGCTTATTGTATGAGAGCCAATGAGAGAAAGACACTTGGCAAGCTTATGAGAAGAGAGAGTATGTGTGAAAGTCAAATCCCATTATTCTAATATTTTTTCTCTCTCTCTTTCCCTCTTTCTTGCTGAAACTGGTATGGGGAAGGGAGGGTAATCATTTTCCTTCTTCTCCAAGCTCATCTCTTATTTTCTCTCTCCCTCTCTTCGTCGGCCATTGAAGACCAATAGGGAAGGAAGAAAATCTTGAAAAGGTAAGGGAAAATTATCTATATTGCTCAAACATCATTCATTAAGGTTGTTCCTTGAGTAATGAGCTTCATTTTGATAGTTATAGCTTGCATATTGGTGTTGGTTTGTGATCCCAAGAGGTTGTGAAAGTTGGAGAATCAACAAGTTACTTTGAGGAAGTTGTTGAGGTGAGTTAAAGAAACCTATCTATCTAAGTTTTGTGCTATTTAAAGTAGTTTTGAATTTTTGGGAATTATTGGCAATTTTTGAAAAATGAGGATTATTGGACATTTGGCATGTTATTGGTATGGAAATGGTATATTTGGAATGTGTATGGATAAATAGGATTGATTGGAGAGTGAATGATTGAGTTTGGAAATGTTGGAAATTTAGTGTTCATTGTTGCCCAAAACCAAAACATGATAATGGAGTATGATTTTGATAGTTTTGGCACTTCTATTGGATTCCTTGGGTGTTTTTATAAGGGAGTAGATTTAGTTGAGGTTTTGGCTCCATTGGTAGCTTTTGGTATAAATTTTGGAAAACTGTCATTGTGTCTGCGTTTTTTGGGTTCTGATATGGTCACTCGAGTGATCTGTGGCTCACTCGAGTGAGGGATGAACATCACTCGAGTGTGGTTAGGTTCCACTCGAGTGATTCAGTGAAATTCTTCGTTTCCCCTTCAGTTTCGGTGTTTCACTTCTGCAAAAGCGCAAGAGTGTGTCTCAACACTCGTAAGTATTCTGTCTCACTCGAGTGCAAAGGCCAGTACTCGAGTGCTCCTATTCCTTTGAAATTCCATTTGCTCTCGGGTTCTCACTTCCTGGACTTCACTCTCTAGTCCTCAATTGAGGCATTTGGCTACCACTCCAGTGTGCTCGAGTGTTGTAGTCTCTGAAAAGTTCTTGTGCTCTCAGGTGCTCACTCGCTATCCTTCACTTTCAATTACTCGAGTGTAGACCGTATCACCACTCGAGTGAGGGTGTCTTCACTCGAGTGTCAGTGCCCCATCACTCAAGTGAGACCATCTTCACTCGAGTGAAATAGTGAAAAATGTCAGTGTTTGTGTTTCAAAAAGGGGATCCCTGGGGTAGTTCTTCCAACCCTTTAAGGCTTTTATTAGAGGCATGTATGAGTGTTAAAGAGACAGTAATGATAACCAAGTTAAGTATTGTGAAGGTATTAAGTATTGGACTAAGTGGTAATGCATCGTCCTTAATTATGACTTTTGGATTTGATATTTTCCTGGAGCGTAGAAGGCCTGTGCCTGCTCAAGAACGAAAAGATCAAGGTAGTGACACTTTATCCTATATCATGTATATTCCATTGCTTGTTTGCATTAGTGATTGAATACAGTGAGGGGACGTAGCGAAAGCCCGTCCTTGAATACAAATATAGTGAAGAGAACGTGGCGTAAGCCCAACCTCGAATACAGTTATAGTTGATAGGACCTGGCGAAAGCCCGGCCTTGAATACAAATACAGTGAGGGGACGTGGCGTAATCTCGACCTTGTATACAGTGAAGGGGACGTGGCAGTATGCCTGGCCTCAAATATTGATTGTTGCATTGTAATATATGTTTACTTGCTTTGTTTATATGCATCATATTCGTAAACTGTTGCTATTGAGATTCTTTAGAATCTCATTCTTTCCAAATAACATTTTAGACAGGGCAAGTGGATCAAGGAACAAGTAAGTGGATAAAGGGAATTAGGACTGCCGGCGGTAGTCTTAATTAGGGCCTAGTGTGTGTATCTAATAGGATAAAATTATACATATATATATATATATATATATATATTAAAACACACACACCCTTTTTACCGACAAACACATTACACTTGGCATTCTATAAGAGTATACCATCAGCCACTACCTTGCACTCATCGTTAAAAATTGCTTGGGCCGCTCACAAAGACACACACACACACACTCACGTACAAGCACTCTCAACACCTCACCACACTTTCATCCGGCAATATGATTCACATTTGCACCCACTCAACCATTTAATTAGATATTCCCTCAGCTCTTCATTCGACCAAGTAGCTGGTCAACGAGAGAGTGAAAGAAAGAAAGAAAACAGAATAGAGAAACAGAGAATAAAGAGAGTCAAGAGAGCAAGAGTGATCGGTGCACTTGAGGAAGGAAGAAGAAGCTCCAAATTCCACATGAAACATCATAAACATATTTAGGTGAGTCTCCTACACATTTATCCTTGTTTTCACGTTGGATTTGAGTGGTTTCTGTGGTGGTTTTGTGGCTGGAATAAGAGAAAATTCGTCGGAAAGTTTCTGTCACCGAAAAGTTGTTAAACCAGTGATTGTGTGACGATTTTGGAGTGAATTTGGAGTTCTTTGGTTCTGAAATTTGCTCATTAACCTCAGTACATATGTGTAGGAGAGTATAGAGTTAAAATTCGTGAGGTTTAGAGTATAAATTCATGGTTACATATTAGTTTTCTTCACCCTGTTTTGCTCTCTGAAAAACAGAGTACATACCTAAAACTTGTAAAATCTTAAACAAGGTTATAGATGGAATTTTCGAATGGGTCTTTTTGTATAGATATTTTAGGATGTTTAGTTGATGATAGAATCAATAAATGAACGATTTGGAGTGAAAATGGATGAGTTCTTGATTTTTGAAGTTAGACTGTCAAAACTGAAGTTTTTGGGAGTCAGTCAGATTCATGTTGATTTTTGGAAAGACAAACCTTATTGAAAAATTATGAAATTTTATAGGAATGTAGTACACATTCATAGCTTTCCAAGGAGTCCAAGAATGCATTATTTAGATATATGTGGAGAGAGTTATGATTTTTCAAAGTTAAGCCAGAAACAGGGGTCATTTTTTACATTCAAATCTGGCAGTTCTGATGTTCGAAAATTCTGGAAAAACTTAGATAACATCTAGTAGTTTTGGGTATTTTTCCATGAAATTAAACTTAAATAGTTTTCCATAGAATTTTAGAACACTCTAGTTTGATTTTTGTAGAATTAGTTATGGATTTTTGAAGTTGAGCTCTGTTTCTGGAATGTAATCTGGAACAATAGTAGTTGGCCGAATTTTTGGCCAAAATGTGTAATCAGAAATTATCTTTGGATATTTCTCCATGAAAGTACATTTAAATGCCTTCATTTAGGCTTTGGAATCAGTCAATTTGAAATCTTCTAGAATTAGTTATGAATTTTCAAAGTTGACTGAAAATTTGTCAGTTTCTGAAAAATTATGAAACTGTCGTTTGGCTGTGATTTTGCAAAAATCGAGGTCAAAAATGGATTCTTTGGGCGAAAATATGTCAGAATAGCCTGGATCAAAATTCCTGAAAAAGTATAGTCGACCGGGTACTGTGGGGCTGGGACCAGGTCCCAGGGGCATTTTGGTAAATTTTCAATATTGACTAATATAGCCACCGAAAATACTATGGAAGCCTCTAAAGAGGTACACGAATGGGTTTTAACCTAATTCTTGTACATTTAAAATTTTAGGACCGAATCAATCGCCTGAGTTGTTCGCATGTAGTTCGAGGAACTATTTTTGATGTAGCAAAAAGGGACATAAGGTAGTAACTTTATCTCTCATACACTATGTGAATGTTGATATGCTATATGTTGCTATATTTTGTGATATGAACACGTGCCTAGGGCACATTACATAGCTGTGGTATGGGACTCAGCTAAGGTACACGGACATGTAGAGGATCCAAACAGTCATTTGGCCCTGAGTATTGTGTACACACACATTATGGTATGAATTTTCATTTTACATTATATGGTGCATTGCATATTTAATTTTCTCATTTTATATGATGGATTATGTGTTACTGCTGAGATTCATTGGAATCTCACCCTTTTTCATAAATAATAAATGTTCTAGCAGGAACCAGTGGCTCTAAAGGCAAAGTAGTTGACACGGACAATTGAGGTGTGCAGGTCCCAAGATCAGAATTATTTGGTTATATTAGTTTAATTTTAATATGTTGGATATTTTGGACAAAATTTTTATATATTATCAAACCCTGCGGGGAAGACTCCTGTATGTAAATTTGCATTTAATATCAGTATATTTATACTATTCCTGTGTTGCCCACCGAACTGCGTATCGTTTTCCGTAAATACTCTAAAAAAGGTGAAAATAATATAAGGGTGTGACATGGCTCACGGGCGGTCACTGATAGAATGGGAGTCAATATTGATAAAAATGAAGACATATCCCCTTCATGATATATCTGACACACTCATGTTTAGCTTTGATTCTTTAGATGATAACGAAAAAGAAATATTTCTAAATATAGTCTTATTTTATATTGGAGAGGACATGAATGATGTCATACAAAAGTTGGATGATCGTGGATATCATGCTAACATTGGGATGAGAGTCCTAGTGGATAAAAGCCTATAACCATTGACAACAACAACAAACTTAGGATGCATGATATGTTGCAGCGCATGGGAAGACAAATATTACGTGAAACTTCGTTGAAAGAGCATCAAAATCAAGGTACCTTCACATATTATAATTAATTATGACAATGATAATTAATATTATTATCCATAATGCTTCTGGCATTTTATAATCTTGAATTATTAAAATGTTTATACCATAATAATATTTTAATTATATTAATTTAAAGAAGAATTTAATTCATTGGTATTCTGTATTTTTTAAATGTAATTTTCAGGTTATAGGTATGATGTCTTCTTGGAGTTTTCGAGGTGAAGACACTAGAGCAACTTTTGTTTCACATCTCTATTCGGCTTTATGCAATGCTGGCATTGTCGTTTTCAAAGATGATGTTGAGCTTCCTAGAGGAAATCATATCAAAACAGAAATATTAAAAGCAATTGGGGGTTCAAGAATCTCACTTATTATCTTCTCTAAGAAATTTGCTGAATCTAAATGGTGTTTGGAGGAACTGTCAATAATCATTAAGCTTCATAAATCAAATGATCAGGTGGTTCTACTGGTGTTTAATGATGTGGATCCATCTGAAGTTCGTCATCAAACTTCTAGTTTTGGAGAAGCATTTGAAGATCTTATACAAAGAATTTCACCGCCGGAGTATCAAGTTTCCAAGTGGAAGACTGCCCTTAATGATGCTGGGAGCATTGCAGGGACTGTTGTACTTGGTTCTTGGTAACTTTTTACTTTTATTTGCTTTTGATTATTTTGGAGAAGTCAATTACTATATTAATGTGAATAAGATACAAGTAAAACCCAATATGATTATCTCATATTGGGCCTAGAATAGATGCAATTTGACATACAAAAAAAAAAAAGAAAAAGAAAAACAACACATATGAAGTGTAAAAGACTAAATACATAAGACTCGAGGCTCTAAGAGGTTGAATTTGCAAAGAAAGTGCTCATATTCTCCATCACCCATCCCTTGTTCGAGGACTTTTGGAATGAACGCATCCAGAGGTTGGTAGTAGTACTAAAGGGCAAAGTTGCACTATGTAGCATCATTTGTAGTTAAATAACGAGTGTTTTAATATAATTTCTCTCGGTATCGAAGCCACTAGCTAGGTCTTGTCTCTTTGATTTATAATTTATTCATATTATATTTCCTCTTCTCGAAACCAGACGTAGCTTTCAAAATATTGACTGACTTTATTTGTAATCGTACGTGTTTATATATCCAATGCTCATTTCCTATTATGCTTGTACGATTTTCAGTGACGAGGGTGATATAGTGAAAGATATTGTTAAGGATGTTTGTGATAAATTGGACAAGGTAGACTTGTTTGTCGCTGAGCATCCAGTAGGAGTGGGTAATCGCGTGCAAGAACTTGTCACAAAGCTCCAAAACCAACAATCTGAAGATGTTGTCATAGCAGGGTTATGGGGAATAGGTGGCATAGGCAAAACAACTATTGCCACAGCCATTTATAATAAAATAGGCCACACTTTTGAGAGTAGAAGTTGCCTGTTCAAGATCAGAGAAGTTTGGGGTCAAGAAGGGGGCCAAGAGTGCTTACAGAACCAACTTCTTTCTGACATATGCAAGACAACAAAAATAAAGATAAAGAGCATTGAATCAGGAAAAATCACATTGAGAGATAGACTTCGCCATAAAAAGGCAATAGTTGTGCTTGATGATGTGGATGAGTTTGCCCAACTAAATGCTTTAATTGGAAGTCGTGACTGGTTTAAAACAGGAAGTATGATAATCATCACAACTAGAGATAAAAGTCTAGTCCTTAAAATGGATTATGGTGTTTATCCAATGAAGAATTTGGATGAAAGGGAATGTACTGAGCTTTTTAGTTGGCATGCATTCAAACAAGAAAGTCCTAAAGAAGATTTCAAAAAACTTTCAAGAGATATAGTTTTGTATTCTAGGGGACTTCCACTAGCTCTTGAAGTCCTTGACTCCTATTTATCTGGTGTTAAAATAGTGGAGGAATAGGAGAAAGTATTGAAGGAACTTAAAAAAATTCCCAATAATAAGATACAAAAAAAGCTAAAAATAAGCTTTGACGGCTTAGATGATTTTGAAAAGGAAATATTCCTTGACATATCTTTCTTCTTTATTGGGATGGACAGAAATGATGTGACGCAGATATTAAATGGCTGTAAATTTTTTGCTGACATCAGAATCAATAACCTTGTGGAGCGGAGCCTTGTAACTATTGACGAGAAGAACAAGCTTGGTTGCATGACTTGTTGCGGGACATGGGAAGAGAAATAATCCGCACACAATCTCAAAAGGAGCTTGGAAAGAGAAGTAGGATATCGTTTCATAAGGACGCTCGGGATGTTTTATTAAAGACATGGTAGGAACTTTTATATTCAATATTTATTGTTTCTTGTTAACATGTATTGCAAGAATCCCAAACAAAAATAACACAACTATGCACACTTTGATTTCAATATGCTTTTATTTGTGCAGGGAACAGAGGCTATTGAAGGACTATCTTTGAAGTTGTCACAAAGAAAAAAAAAGCAACTTAGGACAGAAGCATTTAAGAAGATGAAGAGACTCAGATTACTTAATCTTAGCAATGTACAACTTAGAGGTGACTACAAATTCATCAGTGAAGATCTCATATGGCTTTGTTGGTATGGCTTTCCCAGAAAATACATTCCTAGCAACTTTTATCAACAGAAACTAGTTGCTATTGACTTAGAATGTAGTAGCCTCACAAAAGTGTGGAAGAAAACTCAGGTATGTAAATTAACAATTAGTTTGTTGGCTTTTGGACCATAACAACAACAAAAAATTGAAACATAAAAAAAATGCGAAACTGCTGTATGACAAAAAACCTAACTAGTTTCCTTAAAATTTACAAAATACTTCAAATTTGTAGCATTGTGGTAAATAGTTCATGTGATATAGTATTATAATAATTTTTCATTTCTTATATTTTTGTCAGTACATGACTCAAAAAGCTTAGTTAATTTGTTGGTATTAGCTTCAATTCAAGTTGATGGATGTGGAATAGCAGAGGGATTTGGGGCATGTAAATATATTACTCCA
Organism: Inga leiocalycina; assembly: GCA_963242795.1. Lineage (NCBI taxonomy): Eukaryota > Viridiplantae > Streptophyta > Magnoliopsida > Fabales > Fabaceae > Inga > Inga leiocalycina. The sequence goes on from OY725324.1 coordinate 20,606,404, forward strand.
CTTTTCATTGGATCTAATATTTTACAGCTTTTTTGACAGATCTTTATTTTAGATTTCTTTCATAGCTTTTGGTTGAATTTTCCTATGCTTCTGTTGAAGAATAAAGTTGCTATAATTAATTCTAGACATTACAACGTCATATTGAATTATGCATTACCTTATTTATATTAAGTATATATGATAGCCAGTTTTCCCTTCAATAGCTAGTTTTCAATTGATCAAAAACAATATTTTCACTTTGAAATTAAATGTTTTGATTGAAGCTATTGAAGAAGCTGAAAATTCTCAACCTCAGCCACTCTCATTACCTGGTGCAAACTCCCAATTTTTCAAAACTACCAAATCTTGAAAAGTTAATCCTCAAAGATTGTTCAAGTTTATCATTGATACATCATTATGTTGGGCTTCTTGATAAACTTCTACTACTAGATTTGGAGGATTGTATTGGCCTTCAGAGTCTGCCAAGAAGCATATATAGATTAAAATGCTTAAAAACTCTCATTTTTTCTGGTTGTATAAATATTGAAAAGCTAGAGGAGGACATAGAGCAAATGGAATCTTTGACAACTCTAATTGCTCCTACAATAAAACAACCGCCATTTTCTATAGTGAGATTAAAGAGCATTCTATATCTATCTGTTTGTGGTCATGAAGGAATGTCACATCATGTGATTCCTTCTCTCTGCCGGTCTTGGATATCCCCAACAAATAGGCCACTTCCTCATATTTCGACATATGCAGGCATGTCATCATCAATTTTGTGGGATATGCTAAACAATATTTGTGGTGGTCCTTCAACAATCTATAGTAGTGGAATAAAGCAACAAAGTCTTCTGTTGGAAGATGGTTTAACGACTCCTGATTCTTTGTGCGGCGCAACAAATAGTATGGACATCTCAAGGCTTGAAAATTGCTGGGGACATCTTTTAATTCAAATTGGAAAGCATTCTCAAGTCTTCTGTAATCTTTTAGAGAGGGTTACACAGGTTCTCTCTCTAATTGGATTCTTTCTTCTTCTTTTTTTGAAAAAAGATTTTGGCATTCATATTATATAGATAATTTAGAGGATGTGTTTATGTTATTATGCAGGGATTTTATCGTACAAAGCATAGTGATGATTGTATTCTCCATAGTGATAATTTAAAAGGGATGACTATTTGTTGTGTATATTTCCCCTCAGGTGATTTGGGTAATAAGGCATGTGAATCTTGTATAAATAGCTTAATGATCATAAATTATACCAAGACAGTCACTTTGCCCTACACAGAAGAAAAACTAAATTCCTTAGAAGAAGGAGGGAGGGAGGAAATATTATCAAATCTTGAACCTGGTGACCAAGTGGAGGTGATGATAGTGTTTGGGAAGGGATTCACTTTGAAGAAAACAATTTTCTACTTGATATATAATGAGTCATTTGATGAGCACATGGAGCCTTCACCCTCTGAAGCTATAAATTCAATTGGCACCAAACACAAGTGTGAGGAGGAGGATGAGGAGGCAACACATCAATTTATCAGACCTAGAAAGATAATGAAGATTTGAAATTTGGAAACTTCCATTTTTTGCTGCAACACTTTCTGTGAAGTTTTTCTTTTGTTGTGGGGATTTGGTGAGAAAGTGAAAGCTAACTCAGCTTTCATTATTGAAGTACTTGAAGTGAAGAAAGCTATGTGTATATTGAAAGAATTGAAAGTTGTTGAGGCAGTGATAGAGGTTTACTACTCAGATTTGTTCTGGTGTTGTCAAAAAAACTCAGTAGAAGGGGCAGACTGACAGGTAGCTAGCGAGAGCCATATTGCTGAGAGTATGAGCTCTGATGTGCAAAATGTTGACAGATGTTGAATTGGCTAATGAGTGTGATCTGGCTGCTCTACATTAATCTGGTTTCTTTTTTGTTTTTCAATGTTGCTTTTTTTGTTTTGTTTCTTTAGTTTATGTTATGATATTGGTGGCATTATGTATGATAGATTGAATCGAATAGGACTGAGTGTTTTTTTTTTTTGGGCTTCGGTTATTAGCGTACAACAATTTTGTTTTGAATATTGCTCCAATAAACTTGACTGTTTTGGCCATACACACACAGACACATTACATTTCAGAATCAAAATGAGTTTATATACATGGTTGTACATAAATGATTATATTGTCCTATTTGTTGCTCTCTTTTACAGATAACGTAGTGTGATACCCCTTCTTCTTCCTTCGTCTTTCTGGCAAAAAGAAAATGAAAATAAAAATTATATCAAAAATAATTTTAAAAAACAAATATAGTGAAGTAATTAGAATTGTTAGACTGAATCGGGAGGTAATAAAAGGCTTAGAATTATGATTCTTTTTTTTTTTTTTGGGTACAGCTAACAAGAAATGAAATCAACTAAGCATTGTTTGATCAACAAATCTTTCTTTGACTTTCTAAGATTGATATCTTTCTGTCATTGCAAAGAATAATAACTCTAATGTGGAAAAAGCTTGTGGAATTGTGGCCAAAACTAGTGGCCCATTTGGCTATGATATTTGAAATGGAAAAAGTGCAGTGTTTAATTTGGATGGAGATCAGCTGAAGCAGAAGCGGGAGAAGTGACAGACAATTATTTTTCAGTTTACCATTACGCTCACAATAAAATCACTGGAATCACACCTACAATATTCTGATGAAATATGTTACTCCTCCGATTCTAAATATAAAATAAAGTTGACTTTTTTTAGTAAGATTAAGAAAGCTAAATAAGTTACTTAATCATATCATATGTTATGTATTCTTAGATTATATATCAGTTTATTAGTCAAACTAATTAGTTTGAAGAAAAAAATAAAAATATAAATGCTCTAAAATAATTTAATTAGCTTACTTAATCTCCATAAAAAAATCAATTATGTCTTATATTTAAAACCAGAGAAAGTATGTAATAATTGTACATTTGTTGTTTGGGCTTGTGTGTATGAGTTAACGGGCCTGAGGTCCAGTGGGTTGCTTGGTACGATTAGTACATTGGTTTACATGACTACTATAAATACTGGGATCACTCTATGATCCAATTTTATAGGATTCATTTTTTTTTTGGGAAAATCACTCTCAGGTCTCAAAAAAGCAAAATATTGTCAAAAAAGTCCTTGGAAAAACTGAAATATCTGAAAAGTCCCTAGGGACTTTTCTGATATTATTTTCCAATGTAAAATGACACACATGCCCTCTTGTTAATATAAAAGTGGAAGCTTCAGAAAGAGGAGGGAAGGCGCAACTTTTTTTTCGGAGACACAGAAACGACGCAAAAGGGACTGGTTTGAACTCCAACATTGAAGGGATCAAGTGTAATGTTGATGTTCTTGGTAAAGGATCGAATTTGCAAGCTCCACATACTGGTACAGAGGTAGAACACCAAACTGAATTTTTTGTTTTTGGTTCTGTGTGATATTTGGATAAAGTGAAATTGAATGATGGTGAAAGGTTGGTGCTTGGGGCCAATAGTGGACAAAGTGGTAGGAGGTAGATGAGTAATGGCATTATTTAGGTAAAGATATGAGCTTGAGCATTGTAGTTGGGGTTTGAATGAGGTTGGGTAGTGTTAATGTCATAGTGCTCTGTTTTTTGGGGAGGTTATACAGGAAATGATACCTTTAAAGTGGGAATGGCTGATTTTCAGGTTGGTGGGGTGCTGTGAAAATTGTGATATGGGAAGAAATTTAATTGTTGTTAATTCGTGCAGTTGGTGTTGTTAATATAACTGAAGTAGTTGTTAATACAGTAAATGGGTTTGGGTGTCATAATGCTCTGTTATTGGGAAACAAAACAGAGAAAGTTGGATGTTTGACGTGGGAATAGTTGATTCTCATGGTGGTGGGTTGATGTGAAAAGGGTGATATGTAAAAAAAACAAGTAGTTGTTAATTCATGCAGTAATAGTTGTGAATATAACAGTTTTAGTTGTTAATACAAAAACTGTGCTATGTTTTTATGTTTTAAGGCAATGTAATAGAGAGAAAGACCTATTGTTTGGAAACCTAACAAAGGTATGTCTTTGTTTAAAGTGGGAGTCATTGAATGTGATTGTGCTTTGTTTGATTATATGATTGTAAAAGAAGCGTTGTTAATATGTGCATATACAGTTGTTAATATAGCTTTGGAAGTTGTTAATACGAACTTCATGGTGCAGATTATCATGAAAGATGGCAACTAGTTCTGGGAAGAATCTATTGTGTTTCATTCATGTGGGGGGGGAAGTTTTTAAATGTCGGAGCAGATGAAATGCAATATGTTGGTGGTATGGTAAGAACAAGATGCGTACAGGAAAGTACAACATATGAGGAGTTGCGACGAATCATATCATCTATAACGGGAAATGAAAGTAATGAAATTCAAGTGAAATTCAAAGTTTCTATTGATACATCAACATTTGTGGATCTTGTAGACGATGAAAAGGTGGATCATTTTATGAGTGGAACTAGATGTGGTGAAGCGACAATTTATGTCAATGTAGATCTTGCTCAAAGAAAATGCACATGTTTAGCATGGCAAATGAGTGGAATACCTTGTGGCCATGCATGTGCAGCTATTAAGGTACTCAATGGTAATGTGTACACATTTGTACATGATTGGCTGAAAGTGGAAGCACAGGAGAAAATATATGCAAACACCATGAGACCAGTTGCAACACATGATTGTCCACGAGCTGATTCTCCGACTGTCACACATTTGCTCACACAAACATTCTTGGATCCGCCAACAACTACAAGGCCGGCAGGGAGGCCGAAAAGAAAAAGAAGGGAATCTCAGTTTCAAAACAAGAAGCTTTATCATTATGGGCAATGTCATGAGGTTGGGCACTCCGTGAGGACTTGCAAAAATCCAAATCCAACCTAAAACACAAAGACTAGATGCATGTACTTACTTTTGTTAGCTACTTTTTTTGGATTATGTATATATACACCATTAACTGGTGCCTTCCTGTGACCCGTATTGGTTTTTGAACAGGTCCGGATGTTGGTGTACTTAAACACAAATAGTATGATATTAAGTTAAATGAGTAGGCAAAAATACCCACTTACTCATACAACTTAATATTTCAATGTAAATTGATATGTGGATCTGATATGCTATTAAGTTGTGACATGCACTGTGAGAAAGTTCGAAAATTAGGTTGCATTAGTTGTTTAAATTTGCATCAGTTGCATTAGTTGTGAAAAAAAACTCATTATGTTGTGAAAACATACATTAGGAGTTGCGAAAATTTGCCTCAGTTGCTGTCAAATTTTGCAGCAGGAATTGAAATAAAATAGGCATTATAAGTAGTCAAAATCATGGGTTCCTTAGGTGACAGTGGTGAGGTGTGCACTTTATAAAGTCATGGGAGACTTACCATTCACTTGTGCATATGTCTAACGTACTTCATACAATAGGCTAACAACTTATCAACCACTTGATAAAATATGCTACAATTCAACTGTTGTGAGCAGCCTAATCAGAAGTATTGCTACAGTCACGTGATGAGGTTGTGAAAGGAACTAAAAGGGTTGTTAATGAACGCTTTACAGGTTGTAAATAGCTTAACTGGTAACAGTTAAGGTGAGAAAACGTAGTGTCAGAGAGAAACGATGGGTGGAGGTTGTTAATTGAACTCAAAAGGTTGTTAATGAACACTTTACGGGTTGTAAAGAAAACATTTCTCATAGTTGTAAAACGCATTAACCATGGTGTTAATAAACACTTCACGATTTGTAAACAACACATTAGTCATAACGTAAGAAAACATCGTCTGAAGGAAAAACGTGTTGGAGGTTGTTAAACCCACATAACCTATTGTGAATAAACGCTTGAAGACTTGTAAAAGTCACCATTGTAATAACGCCCTATTACTGCGTTTGAAGCTGAAACCTGTGGGAGGTTGTAAATCACACTGAACCTGTTGTTAATACACGTTGCAACAGTTGTGAACATAACATTTTCCATACTTAAATGTTACAACTTGTACAAGAAGGCATATGCAATTGTACAATAGCCGTAAGAAGTTGTAAATATGTCATTGTCACCTAAACATGGCAGTAAACAAAAAAGCATTGCATGATTGCCCTTCCTACAATTACAAAATAGTCACACAAAGACATAAGGTTCTCAAAGGACCCACAAAATAGCAACATATGTACATAATAACATCACAAATGCTACTTGTCTCTATTCCCCTACATTTGTTTCTTGCCACCTACAATGGACAGTACCTTTTTGGCATGTATGTTCCCGTCATGTGTCACAAGCCACCATAACAAATCGACCTTAATCTGCCGAATTTGTTCAGGAGACAACTTAGGCATCATATACCCCCCTTTGTCCTGTGCCGAGCCATCCCAACCGAATAACTATGAAAGAACATGGACTCCACACGAATCGCTGCAAACAGAAAGGAACAAACGATATGAAACACAACCAACCATTTCAAAGTATTGAGCAACAAAAAAAAGGTAATACTAACATGTCAGCTTGGACATGCACTTTTTTCCCTTTTTCCCCTCTCCTTAATTTCTTTGCCCTCACCTTATATGTCTCCTTCTCATCATCTTTCAAAGCGTTCCAAGCTTCTTTTACCGACTTACTCTCCTCTTTAAAAGGCCTTTTCGGCTCATTCTTTTTCTTCTTGTTCTGGTAATACTCTTGCATGAACAATACATACGCTGACACTTTTGGCTGCCTCTCTTCATCTTTATCTTCCCTTTTTCTTTTGTTCACCATTTTTTACTTAACCAGAAACATAATAATTAATCTAATCCTTCCAAAACTCAGTAACAAGACCTTTAACACAGAGTACAGTCCACTGATTCAAACTATTTTCGTGTGAAAATTAAAACTCAATATCAACAATAATGATCTAAAATGACTCCAACACAACACTAGTTTGATGCCAGCAAGGGACTACTGCTTTGCATAGCTTATAACCAGTAAATTCCACAGTCACAAATCAGATTCACATCCAAGATTGCCCAAAATTTTGAAATTTCAGTACATGCACCTAAAGTCACACAACTTACCTCAGCAGTCAATATGTATGTCAAATGCAAATTTGGACAAGTAAGCTCATATCAAAAATTTCACCAAACTCAACAAAGTGTACAGAATTTCAGCGATGGATGCAAAGCTTTGGAATATAGCGTTCAGCAAAAATCCACATTTTAACAACAAATTCAAGTCACTGCACCAAAACTCTAACCCAAGTCCACACAGTTCAGTTTTATCACAAAACAACTCAGTATTATTATAGCACCAAGCATCTATCAAACAGTGCACAATAAAGCTGTAGAGACTAGAAACAGTAAAGGCACAATATAAACAAGTTAACATTGAAGAGGTATAGATTAATGCCATATAAACAAGCATCTATAAAAAAACCAAAACCAATTACTACCTACAATATGGAGCTAAATGTAGATCATGCCATTTTTGTAAGAAGAAAAATTACACATTTTGAGTGGAAGTCCTAAATCCTAAATCCAACAAAAAAATTTATGAGAAACAGTGATTTCTTTCACTCATCAGCGGGAATGGCGCCTTCGATTGGAGCACCGACGGAGTCTCGAAGTGGAGGAACGACGAACGACTGTGGGCGCCAGACACCACCGACGGAGAGGCAGCCGCAGCCGACTGCAAGATGAGCACCGACACACAGCCACACAACGCCGACCAGCAACGAACAAGCACGCCAAATGATGGGAGCACCGACGGTGAGGCAGGGCAAACGACCGGACCACCAGCGACGGATAGGCTCAGTGAATGACAGCACCAACGACAGACACGCACCACACAGCACCGAACGACAACGGAGACGCAGAAGTTCGTTTTCGAAAAGCCTCTCTGAACGCGATTTGGGGCTGCTCTCTTTCGAATGAAGAAGACAAGAGTTTAAATTTCCATTGGGGCATGTGTGTCATTTTACATTGGAAAATAATATCAGAAAAGTCCCTAGGGACTTTTCAGATATTTCAGTTTTTTCAGGGACTTTTCTGACAATATTTTGCTTCCTTGGGACCTGAGAGTGAGTTTCCCTTTTTTTTTACTTCAATAAAATAAGTGGGCGGGTTTCTTGCTGCTCTTTCACATTTCTAGGGTTACAATTCCAACGTATTCACTAAAAAACATAGAGAGCTTAGCATCACATATCAAATTAGCTACAAAACATCGATCACTCCAAACACAAAAAAGAAGAAAGGCAAGAGGACAGAGAATAAACTCAAAGAGGAAGACTTAGAATCATAGGCATAGAGTTACTCCTCTGGTTCTATATATATAGGGTAGGAAGAGAAGAAAATTTTTGGACACATTTATAAGGTAGAGAGAGAAATATTTCATATGAGTATACACATTTACCCTTCATTTTTTATAATATAGACTTTGTTCTCATTGGATATAATGTATATTAAGTAGGGGTAAAATTGAAAAATTGTTGAATTTTATGAAAGAGATAATGAAGTTTAAGATTTTTTTTTAACTTATATGAAACATGTTAGAAATGCGTTATATATAAGATCAGACGAGTAAGAGAGAATTCTTCCACGTCTCTTTCTTTAGATTTTCTCGTCCCAAAAAGCTTTGACGCCATTCTTGGCCTAATAATTATCACACAACCAATATGTAGCCCATTCCACTTAAGATATGTGCTCCCTATCAGCCTTTTTACAAGAACATGAAATTTAAATTACTTTAGTCTTTTTTATAACATCTCACTCGGTGTTGTTTAAATATTTAATATACTTTTACAATTTAATTATATTATCTCTTCTCATCTTTTTTTCATTCTAAATTCTCTTTCATACTTGTTATCATTACTACTCTATCTTCTCTCTTACTTACCCCTTATAAATAAGAACATACTTAAAAAATAAAGTTTATTACTGGCATATTTATTACTTTTAACGAATTTATTAAATCATTTAATTCAGTTATCGAACTCTCATAAAAAGAATAAGAGGGAGTATCATTCATTACATTTAAACTCTCTTCCGTCCATTTTATAAAATGTCTTCTAGAAGATATTTTTATTCTTTTTATAAGATGTTTTGATAGTTTTAGATTTAATGAGTATTAAAAAATTATGTTTATATATGCTCAGATTTAATTATAGTGAGATAAAGTAGAACTTAATATAATGTTAGTGTTAGCATGATTATTAGGTCAAAAAAAGTGAAAATAAGAGTAATGTTGAAAATCACTTAAATTTTAAAACAATTTTAATATTTTTAAGTGTTATATTGATATATGTGAATTAGTTAAAAACATGTTAAAAAATGGATTTGAGGGAGTATAACTTCTATTCAACGTTTTTAAATTCACCCTACCAACGAAATTGAATCTAATGAAATTGGCTAATCATTCATAATGTGGTGAACCAATATTTGAATCTCCACTAAAAAAAATACTTATATTTAATTAGTGTCCAATATTATCTTAAATAAGATTACTTCAATAAGAAGATACATGTACATATAAAATAAAGTTCACCTTAAACTTCTTTCTTTTTGTTTTTAGATGAACTAACCTCACCTTAAAAAGAAATATATAACATTAAGAATGCCCCTTTTTTTGGTTTCATGGTACACGTCTCTGTCAACATTAATTAATGGTGTGCATAGGTAAATGCTAACAACATCGAAGCCGCGTTATTTGTTGGGAGGCCAAAGACTTGTGAGTACATGTGAAGGGGTTGTTTGGAGATGAAAAGTAAGTGCGAGGTGGGAACCATATTTTAAAATATATATTTTATATTAACTTTTGAAGGATTAGTGTATTTCAGTATTGTATTAAAAAAAATATATATATATACACACACACACACGGGCGAGCGCGCGCGTGTGTTTCACTGATGGAGAATTGATGGACAAGGCACTCATAAACACAGGCGATTGCAACTCACCATGTCTTTCACTTTTGTCTCTTTTTATTATATATTCAACAATTCCAGCCTAAATATGAGTGAGATCCAGCACGCGCCAACCAAATTAACATCAAATAAAATTATCACTCATTATTCCATTTTTTTTATGGTGTCAAGTTTCTGGACGAACGAAATTTTGTACCAAATGGAAATGCTTTTCAAGGTGTGAAGTTTCTTGCTTTTCTGCGATAATTTTGATAGAACCTCGTGTTTATTTGGGATAATTTATTTTTGGATAATAAATATTTTTAAATCGTGATTTACGGTATACAAAGTAAGTATATGAAAGGAGTTTTATCTCGATTTACGTAATAAGTGTTTATTCTTGAAAAATAAGCTAATCCAAACATGCTTTAAGGGTGTGTTTGGTTCAGCTTGTTGGGCAAAAATAAACCCGTTTTTGGGCAATAAACCCAAATAAAAACGTATTGCGTTTTTGTAATATTTGGTTCAGCTAATTTTAATTGCATCACGGGTAGAATAAGCTACTTATTAAATAAGCTCCTCACTTTTTACAACTTTTCTATTAAGTCACTTATTACGTAAGTTAAGATAAAACTCCTCTCACATATTTACCTCGTATACCGTAAATCACGATTTATAAAAACTTATTGTCTAAAAATAATCACTCATCCAAACATAAATCACATTACAAAAATTGACTTTTCTATTAAGTCATTTTTAATAAGTCAGAATCATAATAAGTCATTTTTTCTACCACTATCCCAAACACACACAAGTCTCTGAATCTTTTTACTTATTTGTTTGCAGAACCATTCAAACAAACTTTGTGAGAAGAGATCCGGAGCAAGGAAGAAAGAGTATGTGGCTGAGATGGAGAGACAAACAAAATATAATTTTGCAAGTGAAAAATTCTTCTTCCAACTTATAATATATTTGTTAATGATTTTTTTGGGTATACAGACAAAAGTTGGTTGTTTGATTCCTTTTTATAAATGGAGTCATCTCATCTATTGAAAAATGTATCTTTTTCCTCATTCTCTTCAACATAATCAATCATTATTCATCAATTTTACTCTTTCTTTTTGGCTCAAATTGTATGACATGCGCACTTGTGCAGGAAAAAAATAGATAAGAAAAGAAGCGGCTGACTAAATATCAATGTAAAGTAGTGTGCTCTTTTTGGCATACCAGATTTTAAGCTTGGTGATTAGTGACCTTCACATCTCCCCGCTCTAAATATATTAATGTATGTTATATGGTAGCCTGCAACATATTCAAAATGATGATACAATATTTGGTGCATTCTCTCTTATTTTTTGTACTCTCTCTCTTATGTAATTGTTCAAGTATGTCATTATGTTGTTGGATGCAGATGATAATGGAGAAAGTAAGGGCTAACTGTCTTTATGATGATGTTGTGGGTTTAACTCCCTCCCTTTTTTTTTTACCCTTCATAATTTAACATGTTAATACTTTCAGCTTTTATATGAAGGGGGAATTATTTCTTTGTATTCAATTGTTTGTCCAAGTGCAGAATTTTATCTGCTACCTAATAATCAAGCATATGATGAAGAGCTACAACCTTCTTACACTAATAGAAGTATATCATCCTCACCTTTGAAAAGATTCATTGCGAGGCATATTTTTATTCTAATGTCAATGAAATTTCTTCCTCTATTCATGTAAGTACTGCTTTCAAGATTGAGCTGGTAAAAATGAAAATTTGCAAATGAAAATAGACATAAAGAATTCCCCCATGCTAATGGCATCCATATTTTTTATACTTCTTATTTGCAAGTGGTTCCTGTATGATACTGGTGTGTATGCAATGTCATGAATGGAAGGTGTTTCTATTTTACTAGGTCAAATTAAAAGAAATAGGAGTTTGGTCTTTCATCTTCCTTGAATTTCTGTATGATTTTAGTAATGAAGATTTTAGGTAAAAGATTGTAGTGGCCAAAACCCTTTTTTTTTTTGTTAGTTACACTAGTCAGACTACCTGTTGGAGTGATGGAAAGGTATTAATTCTTTGTTTTGTTTATCATTAGTGCAACTTTAGGAAGCTTAGAATGGATACATAGCCTTTGCTAATGTTTGAGAAGTATTTGGCGGTGGGCAGCATGATCCTGTTAGTGTATCAATTGGAGGCTATTGGGAGTGCATTATCTATTACCTAATTATACATGATAAAGTTGGGCCTCATTTTAGAGGATCTTAGCTGTATTTACATGAGAAACATTTTTTTAATGGTAACAAAAATATAAAAACTCCAAATTTATAAGCTTCTCATGTAATGTAGGGGAAGCAAATGTTAAGATAGGCGGCCTTATTTCCATTTTTTGATATATAATCCTTCACATTTTCAATTATTAGAAATATTGTCCCACTTCCATTCTTTATCGCTTTTTTTTCTTTAGTAACCTTTGTTTTACTTTTCATTGTATTTTTGTTTTTGATAAACCTTATGTTACTTATTCGGGAAAAATAATTACTGGTGGAAGGATTATTAATATCATACTATTGTTCCATGCTACTCATGTTTATCAATGATATAGTATGTTTAAAGTATGAAAGACAATGATTTAATTTTAAAAAAATGATATAATTATATTGAATTGTTCTATAAGTACAAGCATTCCGTGCAACACACGGCGAAACACAAGCTAGTCTCTAGATATAGCTCCCACGCCAGCATCACACGAGCTTGGGATAAATGATTATCACAGTTGATTTTTAAATGTCCTCGAGGTGGTGGAGTCCAATGTTGGGGAAAAGACACTTGAGCATCCTCAACAATATTTTCTGCATAATTTGCTGTCCAAAATTCTCTTATAGCTGCAGAAGTGGATTGAATAATAAAAGAAGGATTTATTTCTCCTGTAGTAAAAATAGAAACTGGCCTCATTTTCCAAATATTTCACCAAAGCATAGCAGGTGGTGGAGGAAATTTTAAGCAAGTTGGTGGAAGGAACCTCAGAGCAGAATGCAGTCCCAGGAAGGATCCAAGCGCTCCTCAAACTCGGTTACCCAAAAATAAAAACAATTATAGACATTAGGCACGGAGAGAGAAGAGTTCTTCCACATTTTTTATTTCTAATCCCAAGAGGCTTGGCCTCATTCTTGGCCCAATACATATTGTATTTCTAGCCTATTCAACTCAATATATTTATCATTCATTCATTACATTTATATTCTGGTCGATTTTAACAGATGTGTTTTAAAAGATATTTTTTATTTTTTTATAATACATTTTGATGTTAACAATAAATATGATGTGGGTGTTTAGTGTGGTTAATAAAGATAATATTAGAAATCAAATGAATTTTATGACCAACTAACTTTTAACTGCTTTATTGATATGTGTGAATTAGTTACAAATGTCTTATAAAATGAGCCAGGAAGAGTATAGCTTCTGCTCAATGTTTTTAAATTCACATTATCAGCGGGGTTGAAGCAAAAATGTCTAATTACTCACAATATGGCAAATCAATATTTAAGTCCTTGTTGGGAGAAGTGTTCACAATACCACAAACAAGGTTGCTCCAATAGGAACATATTTGTACCCAAAACAAAAAAAAAAAAAATTCACGTTAAACCTTTTTTTTACTAAATATGTTCCCCTCCTTTTGTTTCATAGTACACGTCTCACCAGTCAGCATTAATAAATGGTGTTTATCTAAATGCGTATAATATCGAAGCCACAATATTTGTGGGGAGCCCGAAGATGTGTACATCATGTGAAGGGGTTGTTTGGGGATGAAAAGTAAGGGCTTGTTTGGTATGAGAGGATGGGAGGGAAAGTGGGCGGAGGGATAATTTTTCTGAATTGAATTTAAAAAAATTAGAGAAGTAGGGTTAAAAATTTTTAATTAATTTTGCTTACTTTTTTATTTTATATATTCTCTTTATTAAAATTTTATTACCCCACTTCTTCAATCTTTTAAAATTTAACTCATAAAAATTTTCTCTCCCTTCCCTTCCCCTTCAAATCCCTAACACCAAACAGACCCTTAAATGTGAGGTGGGAACTATATTTTAAAATATACGTTTCACAGATGGAGAATTGACAGATAAGGCACATAACACAGGCGATTGCCACTCACCATGTATCTCACCTTTGTCTCTTTAAATTATATTTATTAATTCCAACCTTAAAGGTGAGTAAGATCCAGCACGCCAATCAAATTAACATTAAATATTATACCAAAATAAATAACATTAAATTAAGTTATCACCCATGATTCCATTTTTTTTAAAAAAAATATCATCTATGATACATGCTTCTCAGCTTGTCGCACCTACCCCAATTCTAAGGGGCGATTGACTATAAAAGTATTAGTCTCCCCTTCATAAGTAAAATTACTACTTCTCCGCTCCTATTTATATATTCCCTCATGTCCTTAGTATAAGACATATTTAGAAAATTGATTTTGGTTCTAAATATAAAATGTAGTTTTTATATTTATCAATATTTTTCTAATTTACCCATATTGATCCTCCCTCAACAATAATCAAAAAGTTGAAAGAATGAAGGAATTAAGGAAGATGACTAGGATGTTTTATAAAATATATATCATATTAACTAACTTAACTAACTTCTTTAATCTAATCAAATTAGGTAAATATATTTTATATTAAGGGGAGGGAGTATTAAATTTTACAAAGGTTTTGAAGGTTATATTTTACAAGTATAAATTACTTTGCAAAAATCTGTAAAACACTCCTCTAGTTCTTAATGTAAGACATGATTACCTAATTTGATTAAATTAAAAAATTTAGTTAATTTAATTAATATGACATATTTTCTAAAATACCATAATCATCTTCCTTATTTCTCCCTTTCTCTCTCTTATTTGATTATTGTTTAGGAATATAATTTCGGAAAAAATTGATAAATATGTGAAATAAGTCTTACATTTAAGACCAATATCAACTCCCTTATTAGTAATTAGGTCATACGCGTGTATATAATCACTTTATACATAATTGTCAATTCACACACACAATAATTTGTTGGGCTAATCTTCTCTGTATTTCTTCTAATTAGTATAAAAATATATCCATTTACCGTCAATTCATTAAAATCAAACGAAACTGCGGGTATGTTCTCCAGCATGTGCAACAAATTAACGAAGCAAACCATTTCAATATTTTAGCACAAATGAATTGTTTGCAAACTAACAATTAGCTATGACAAATGTGCTCGATAACATGGATTTCCAAGCGTGAACAAGTACTCCAGAATAATTGAATTTTTTTTAAGTTAAATAATCAGGGGTGGTTTTATATTAATGTCTGTGGGGCAAGGACACACGTGTTATTGTATCGAAATTATTATATTTATTTATTTATTTCTCAATAAATAAATAAAACACGCCCACACAAGAATTCAATTCAAATATTTACAAAGGGAGAAAGGAATATTCAAATTATTATTATATTTATTTATAGGGTTTATGATCTGAACCTATCATCGAAATAAGCATATGTTTTTGTATTTGTATGTTATTCGGCTCTAATAATTCAGACCAAATTCGGCTTTCATAGTTTCATTCATAGATCATATATCAACAAGGTATTTTATTTAATTAGTTGATAGTCGATGATCTATGTGCAACTTCGGCGAAAGTCATATTGATATAACAAGTGCTAACAACTGGCATTGCCCCACTTATCCTTTATCTTAATTAATTTTCGTAATAATTGCCTTATTATATCGTTTTTGTTTGTTTGTTTTTGTTGGTATCGTTTGTTTGTTGATTGAAACCTTAACGCTTGTTAATGACGGATTAAAGTCCATGGCTCTTAGTGGATCCCTTTGTTTCTATCATTTCACTCTTTCTCCATTGACTCTCTCCTACAGAAGCAGCAAAAGCCCCATACATCTCTCTCTCTCTCTCTCTCTCTCTGATCTTGATCATCAACTAGCAATTCACAGGTAACTTCCCGCTCCATCTACACCTTTTTTTTGTTTTTGGTTTGATTGATGATGATGATGCTTGTTGCTGCAGTTTTAACATGTTCTTCTTCTTCAGAAAGAAACAACTTATCGTTCCAACAATCTAATATCTTTGAAGCCAATACTCATGGAATATACCATGGATCAGGTGGATCAGCCTCTGAGCCAGCAGGGTAACCAATTAATCCTTTCATCTTTCAGTGGGAATATATATATTTTATATGCCGTAATTAGAAATTAATTCCCACCACCAAGAATAACCTGTCTTATTTTCTCCTATTCTTATGACCCGGCATGCAAAACCCATTTTGAAGCCAAAATCAAAGCTTCATGCTAACCCCAACTCCAAAATTAGATTTTGTTATTAAATTGAAAACCTTTTGAATTTTTTTAAATGTAAAATAATTATAAATAATTTATTATCTTATATTACAAAGTATTAAAAAAAGTAAAATTACCCATAAAAAATGTATATTATGCTTTAAAAAATGTGCCCCTCGGCCCCAAAAGAACGCATTGCTGGGTTGTTATTGGGCCGCGGAGACGTGGATGGGATTCTTCTTTATAGGCAAAACGCACAGACGATTATTTGCCTCGAAAGGGAAAAAACACAGGATTTTGCTGAAGGGGCTACAAATTTGATTTTGCTCTTAAGATACAAAATGCTGTGTGAATGTGGGAGAGGGGTGTATCTATTGACTTTTCTCTCCATATACTTTCTATTAAGCGTATCTACTATTAGATCAATTTTCAATAGTTGAGATTTAATAATATGTAAATAATATCATTGTAATAAAAATCTACTATGGTAAATCTCAACCATTAAAAGTTGATCTAATAGTAGATACACTCAATGGAGAGTAAATAGAGAGGGAAATCAATGGAGACACCCCTCTCCCATGTGAATGGCACGTATCTTTCGTTGAACGGCACAATTGCTTCTCCAATGAATTATCTTTTGGTTATTGAATATATTTACAATTTTTATGGTTTTTCACAGCAAATATAAACCTGTACGGATCCTTTAATGTGTTCGTGTAATTTAAAATGTAGGCAATAAAAATGAAGTGTTCTTGAGTTTTAATAGGGGCGAAGACACTCAAGAATCTCTCTCTTCCCGTCTCTATTCATCTCTAAGGAAAGCTGGAATTTCCATTCTCAAAGATCGTACCTCAATTGAACTGTTGCGAAGCATCGAAGGTTGTAGAATTTCAATCATCATCTTCTCTAAACACTATGCTAGTTCCAGAAGGTGCCTTGAGGAACTCACAAAAATTATGGAGTTTCACCGAGCATATGATCATGTAATAATTCCCATATTCTATGGCGTGGATCGGTCTGAAGTGCGTAATCAAGAATCTAGTTTTGGAGAAGCATTTCAAGGTCTCGTACAAAGAATTTCACCCACTGAAGATGAAGTGTCAAGGTGGAGGACAGCTCTCAATGAAGCTGGAGGCATTCTTGGGTTTGTTGTGCCTAGTTTTGAGTCCAAGTAATTTATTTTTCCTTTTCATTTTGCATTTTATTTATTTTTAATTTTGCTAATATGTTGTGTTGTGTTGTGTGAGTGTGTGCGTGCAATTTCTAGTCACAATTGATGTGTTGGGTGTACTGTTGGCTCATGATGGGGGTAATATTAAAACGTTTTTATTCTAGGCTATAAGAATCTATACATCCAAGTCATATAAAAATGTTCAAGGTAAAAAAAGTCATATAAAAATGATTTTTTATCTATAAATGTTTTGAACTCGAAACTTGTAGCAATCAAATATAAGCACATAGTCTAGTATCATATTGTGAATTATTTATCACGTTTTTGCCATCACTGAAACTTTTGATAGATGACAATTTTAGGATACAGGACACGCATGTTTCCCTTTTATTCACGCTATGTAATGGAAGCTTAATTTATGTAACATGATTAACATGGATCTATGATTTTGTGAAACGACTTGTATTAAGGTGCGAAGATGATAAAGTTACTAACATTATTGTGTTTAATTTCTTAATGGAAATATGTGTACTGTGTTGCTCTTGATAGTACGTTGATACCATTATTGTGTTTTTTTCTTTAAATCCACAGAGATGAAAGTGAAGTTATTCAGAATATTGTCAAGTATGTTCGTCATATATTGGACTGCAAAGGCCCATTTGCCATAGATAACCTAGTTGGAGTGAGTTCTAAAGCGCAAGAGGTGATTACAGAGCTTGAAAATCATAAATCAAAAGATGTTGTCTCCCTAGGGATATGGGGAATGGGGGGTATTGGCAAAACAACTCTTGCCAAAATCATTTTTGACGACATTCAGGACGAATTCGAGACTACATGTTTTCTTTCAAATGTCAGTGAAACTTGGAAGATGGAAGGCAAAGTTTATTTACAAAAACTTCTTTCAATAATATGTGAAGAAACAGATATGGGAATAGTAGATAGCATTGAATCAGCAAGCCTCGACTTGAAAGTAAGACCTTGCAATAAGAAGGTGCTTCTTGTGCTTGATGATGTGGATGCGCGGGGGCAACTAGAAGTTCTATGTGCAAATCGTGAATGGTTTGGCCAAGGGAGTGTAATAATCATTACAACAAGAGATGCTTCTATACTTAAGGCCCGTCAAGTGGAGCATATGTATTTCGTCAAAGGATTGAGTGAGCATGAGTCTCTTGAACTTTTCAGTAGAGAGACATTTAAACAAGCAAGTCCTAAAAGAGAATTCTCTGAACTTTGTAGAAGAATGGTTGCTTATTCTGGGGGACATCCACTAACACTTAAAGTACTTGGCTCTTTTTTGTACGGGCGGTCACTGATAGAATGGGAGTCAATATTGAAGAAACTGAAGACATATCCCCTTCATGATATATCTGACACACTCATGCTTAGCTTTGATTCTTTAGATGATAACGAAAAAGAAATATTTCTAAATATAGTTTTATTTTATATTGGAGAGGACATGAATGGTGTCATACAAAAGTTGGATGATCGTGGATATCATGCTACCATTGGGATGAGAGTCCTAGTGGATAAAAGCCTTGTAACCATTGACAACAACAACAAACTTAGGATGCATGATATGTTGCAGCGCATGGGAAGACAAATATTACGTGAAACTTCATTGAAAGAGCTTCAAAATCAAGGTAGCTTCACATATTATAATTAATTATGACAATGATAATTAATATTATTATCCATAATGCTTCTGACATTTTATAATCTTGAATTATAAAAATGTTTATATCATAATAATATTTTAATTATATTAATTTAAATAGGAATTTAATTCATTGGTATTCTGTATTTTTTAAATGTAATTTTCAGGTTATAGGTATGATGTCTTCTTGAGTTTTCGAGGTGAAGACACTCGAGCAACTTTTGTTTCACATCTCTATTCGGCTTTATGCAATGCTGGCATTGTCGTTTTCAAAGATGATGTTGAGCTTCCTAGAGGAAATCATATCAAAACAGAAATATTAAAAGCAATTGGGGGTTCAAGAATCTCACTTATTATCTTCTCTAAGAAATTTGCTGAATCTAAATGGTGTTTAGAGGAACTATCAATAATCATTAAGCTTCATAATTCAAATGATCAGGTGGTTCTACCGGTGTTTTATGATGTGGATCCATCTAAAGTTCGTCATCAAACTTCTAGTTTTGGAGAAGCATTTGAAGATCTTATACAAAAAATTTCACCGCCGGAGAGTATCAAGTTTCCGAGTGGAAGACTGCCCTTAATGATGCTGGGAGCATTGCAGGGACCGTTGTACTTGGTTCTCGGTAACTTTTTACTCTTTATTTGCTTTTGATTATTTTGGAGAAGTCAATTACTATATTAATGTGAATAAGATACAAGTAAAACCCAATATGATTTTCTCATATTGGGCCTAGAATAGATATAATTTGACATACAAAAATAAAAAAGAAAAAGAAAAACAACACACATGAAGCGTAAAAGACTAAATACATAAGACTCGAGGCTCTAAGTGGTTGAATTTGCAAAGAAAGTGCTCATATTCTCCATCACCCATCCCTTGTTCAAGGACTTTTGGTATGACCGCATCCAGAGGTTGGTAGTAGTACTAAAGGGCAAAGTTGCGCTATGTAGCATCATTTGTAGTTAAATAACGAGTGTTTTAATATAATTTCTCTCGGTATCAAAGCCACTAGCTAGGTCTTGTCTCTTTGATTTATAGTTTATTCATATTATATTTCCTCTTCTCGAAAACAGACGTAGCTTTCAAAATATTGACTGACTTTATTTGTAATTGTACATGTTTATATATCCAATGCTCATTTCCTATTATGCTTGTATGATTTTCAGTGACGAGGGTGATACAATGAAAGATATTGTTAAGGATGTTTGTGATAAATTGGATAAGGAAGACTTGTTTGTCGCTGAGCATCCAGTAGGAGTGGGTAATCGCGTGCAAGAACTAGTCACAGAGCTCCAAAACCATCAATCTGAAGATGTTGTCATAGCAGGGTTATGGGGAATAGGTGGCATAGGCAAAACAACTATTGCCACAGCCATTTATAATAAAATAGGCCACACTTTTGAGAGTAGAAGTTGCCTGTTCAGGATCAGAGAAGTTTGGGGTCAAGAAGGGGGCCAAGTGTGCTTACAGAACCAACTTCTTTCTGACATATGCAAGACAACAAAAATAAAGATAAAGAGCATTGAATCAGGAAAAATCACATTGAGAGATAGACTTCGCCATAAAAAGGCAATAGTTGTGCTTGATGATGTGGATGAGTTAGCCCAACTAAATGCTTTAATTGGAAGTCGTGACTGGTTTAAAATAGGAAGTATGATAATCATCATAACTAGAGATAAAAGTCTACTCCCTAAAATGGATTATAGTGTTTATCCAATGAAGAATTTGGATGAAAGGGAATGTACTGAGCTTTTTAGTTGACATGCATTCAAACAAGAAAGTCCTAAAGAAGATTTCAAAAAACTTTCAAGAGATATAGTTTTGTATTCTGGGGGACTTCCACTAGCTCTTGAAGTCCTTGGCTCCTATTTATCTGGTGTTAAAACAGTGGAGGAATGGGAGAAAGTATTGAAGGAACTTAAAAAAATTCCCAATAATAAGATACAAAAAAAGCTAAAAATAAGCTTTGATGGGTTAGATGATTTTGAAAAGGAAATATTCCTTGACATATCTTGCTT
The DNA here is from genome assembly GCA_963242795.1 of Inga leiocalycina. Lineage (NCBI taxonomy): Eukaryota > Viridiplantae > Streptophyta > Magnoliopsida > Fabales > Fabaceae > Inga > Inga leiocalycina. Next base: position 20,627,402 of record OY725324.1, read on the forward strand.
TTTTATTGGGATGGATAAAAATGATGTGACACAGATATTAAATGGCTGTAAATTTTTTGCTGACATCAAAATCAATAACCTTGTGGAACGAAGCCTTGTAACCATTGACGAGAAGAACAAGCTTGGTATGCATGACTTGTTGCGGGACATGGGAAGAGAAATAATTCGCGAACAATCTCAAAAGGAGCTTGGAAAGAGAAGTAGGATATGGTTTCATAAGGACGCTCGGGATGTTTTATTAAAAGACATGGTAGGAACTTTTATATTCAATATTTATTGTTTCTTGTTAACATGTATTGCAAGAATCCCAAACAAAAATAACACAACTATGCACACTTTGATTTCAATATGTTTTTATTTATGCAGGGAACAAAGGCTATTGAAGGATTGTCTTTGAAGTTGTCACAAAGTGAAAAAAAGCAATTTAGGACAGAAGCATTTAAGAAGATGAAAAGACTCAGATTACTTAATCTTAGCAATGTACAACTTAGAGGTGACTACAAATTCATCAGTGAAGATCTCATATGGCTTTGTTGGTATGGCTTTCCTAGAAAATACATTCCTAGCAACTTTTATCAACAGAAACTAGTTGCTATTGACTTACAATGTAGTAGCCTCACACAAGTGTGGAAGAAAACTCAGGTTTGTAAATTAATAATTAGTTTGTTGGCTTTTGGACCATAACAACAACAAAAAATTGAAACATAAAAAAAATGCAAAATTGCTGTATGACAAAAAACCTAACTAGTTTCCCTAAAATTTACAAAATACTTCAAATTTATAGCATTTTGGTAAATAGTTCATGTGATATAGTATTATAATAATTTTTCATTTCTTATATTTTTGTCAGTACATGACTCAAAAAGCTTAGTTAATTTGTTGGTATTAGCTTCAATTCAAGTTGATGGATGTGGAATATCAGAGGGATTTGGGGCATGTAAATATATTACTCCACTTTTCATTGGATCTAATATTTTACAGCTTTCTTGATAGATCTTTATTTTAGATTTCTTTCATAGCTTTTGGTTGAATTTTCCTATGCTTCTGTTGAAGAATAAAGTTGCTATAATTAATTCTAGACATTACAGCATCATATTGAATTATGCATTATCTTATATATATTAAGTATATATGATAGCCAGTTTTTCCTTCAATAGCTAGTTTTCAATTGATTAAAAACAATATTTTCACTTTGAAATTATATGTTTTGATTGCAGCTATTGAAGAAGCTGAAAATTCTCAATCTTAGCCACTCTCATTACCTGGTGCAAACTCCCAATTTTTCAAAACTACCAAATCTTGAAAAGTTAATCCTCAAAGATTGTTCAAGTTTATCATTGATACATCATTCTGTTGGGCTTCTTGATAAACTTCTACTACTAGATTTGGATAGGATTGTATTGGCCTTCAGAGTCTGCCAAGAAGCATATATAGATTAAAATGCTTAAAAACTCTCATTCTT